>CM059999.1:4529543-4906854 GCA_030463065.1 Aphidoletes aphidimyza
ATATATCGGCAACTGCTTTCAAAGTCAACAAGGATAATATGGATTCTCCATAGATTTAAGATGATTTCATTCGAATGTTACAAGCAAAAATGAATGCCAAAATTGCATGATAATTTCATATAATTAGACATATCATTATGTAATGGCTTCATTATTTGGAAAACTGTTAGACGGACGGCTGATGATATGGCATTCTTTTACTTTTTATGCTTCATTTCCATTGAAATGGATTTTAATTGAAGAAAAATCATTATTCAAAACACACAAACTTACCATATCATATGCATGCACATTTTCCGGACACATCAAATGTTACCATGCCAGATTTTAGTAAAGTGAAAATGTTCAAAGTGAAAATCGGTCTCTCTTTCTCATAATCGAATTTGGCGAGAGAGCAACGAAAAAAAAAATGTGACCTTTTTAATTAAGCAGAGAAAACAAATGGTTAACTTCGACCACCCTCCACTTTATGGATGACTATGATTTTTGTTTGTTGCTTTTAAATGTTACGATGTGAATTTATAATTACTTCGGTATGCCTACAAAAATGTTAGCTACTTATTTATTTATTTTGTATTTCCTATGCCATGGCAAAATGCTGCCAACGTCCACTCTGCATATTAAGTGTAGAGCTGCGAGCCTTTTTTTTTCTTAATTCATTCCGAATGCAATTAACATTTCATTCGTGATTTTTTGTGAAATAATTTTTCGCTCAATGTTTACGTTTGCTCTTTATTCCTTTCTTGTTTTCTCCATTAAACACATTTGGTTTGGCGTCACTGATTTTTTTTTTTTTTTTTTGGTTAATGAAAATCATTCAACTAGCACTTTATTCAGCTCAGTCTGCAATATTTCATAAAAAAAAAATATTTTCAGAGATTTAAATTTTTTCCGCTTGCCTTCAACTGTTTTTGTTTTTTTTTTTTTTTTTTTTTTAATTGAAATGAGTGATGAGCAAATATTAATATTAACACAGATACCAAAAAAATAAAATAAATGGACAATTTTTTGTCTGCGCTTTCTATCATTGATGAGGAGTAGAATGAGAGAGTGTGTCGTTGTAACGCCAACAACCCAATTTATCAGTGCCGCATTATTTACAATACAGTTTCCTCGTGAATGCTGTCTAATCTCATTTTTTAAGTATGGAAAAAAGAAGTATGCGCTTTATGCCAGTAAAAATGCTGACTGTTTTGATATGCTTTTGTCATTAAATTGTGTATTTTTTTTCGCCTCCAGGAATTGTCCGGTATTAATTATGCAGATATTTGCTTGGAAGTTTGTCAACGCACAAAATAATGAAATGAATTTTTGTGACATTTTTTTTGTTGTTGAAAGACTCTTAACATTTTCATTTTGATGTGCACACGCACACAAACACACGCTTCATCAATCATGAAAACATCAGAATCTAATTAATTTTTAGCTTTAGCGAATAAAATTAACGGTTCTTAATGAACTCTTCGAGTTTTAGCTTTGAAAAAAAAAAATCTCGCTTTTTTTCTGTCTTAGATCAACGGTCATCGCCAACCTATGAAAATTATTCGGATTTTGTTTTTAATTTCACATCATTTTTGCATTTCTGAGAAGTGATGAGACATTTTAAATGTCTCATACTAAAATTCAAAAAATGATTTATTTGTAAAAAAAAGGTTTCGTTTGAAGTAATAAAACAATCTGTTTTTAATTGAATGTTTGGTTCATATAATTGCCAAATGATTGAAACTAAGAACCAAAACATCGACCCTGTTTTGTGAATATTTCAAGCATTCAATGGCGCGATCTGAATGTACAGAAAAGTAAACTGAATTCAGTCTCGAAATGTAGACTCTCATATAAAGGCCTAACCAAACCAAACCGAACTTAACTGTAACAATTGCATAAAATTCATAGATTCCTGCTGCATTGAGCTTCATCATGGGATTTTAATCGAAATGTAGCAGCACAGGGCCACTTCTTTGGTGGTGTGTGCACACACCTTGAGTAAACAAATGCCGACAATGCTGCTTTCTCCAGGCATCTCCAAACGATGCAACGTTGCGACCATGAGAGGAAATAATGCTTTCGTGTTCATTGTTTCTGATAGCTTCAGCTGTCATAATAAGGGAAAATCTGATTTGTGCAATGCTAATCCAACAACCAAATTAGTTCATTCTTCCGATGTGGTTTTTTTCAATTTATAAAACTAAATCGTTGTGGCATTGTTACATTGAACATAGAGAAACGGAGACAGAGCCTTTAATCAACACACACACACACACAAGCACACACACATTTTTATGTACATGAGCACGAACTTTTGCCATCACACGGACATTTATGTCACCAGAAGAAAGAGAGAGGGAATATCGATAAATAAAAACAAACTTAGAAAAAGAAATCAAATATTTGCCAAAGGTATTTAAAAGTACGACAAACGAAATGTCGCTTGGAATTATGTGAGAAGGCATCCGCTTAACCGATTTTTTTTTACGATATCACACTTCGCTGCGGAAGAGGGATATTGGATGTTGCAACACAGGCACAAAGCCGAACTCAAATGAACAGAGATGAACACACATGCTTTCTGTGTGTTTTCTTTTCTTTTGAATGAATGTACAAAAAAAAAAATACCTCAAGTTTGCATTTTGGCCGACAAATCACGTAAAATTCTCATTAGGCGGATAATATTCGATTTAAGGGAAGCAAATAAAGGCTCTGCTCTTCTCTTGTACTCTTTTCTTCTTTTTTTTTCTCTAAGCATGCAACCAATAAAATGTAAATACAAAAATACAGTGTCTTCACTCTTATCAGACTCCTTTTACGTTGGTTTTCATTTCATATGCTAATTCATGAATGGATTGTGGCTGTTCGGTACAAACCCGAAAAGAACATTTTGAATTGATGAAAATAGTTAAAATAGAAAAAAAGGAAGAAAAATATAAAAGTCTAGCTGAAACTCTGAAATCATGTGAAAAATGTATGCTATTTTATTTTTGACCAGAATTTTATTCAAGCGAAGATTTTCTTAACGTTCGGTTTAGTGGACATGTTTCAATTCTGCTGTTAATTCATCTTCACAAAATCTTGAAAATTTGTCTTTTTGGTGTCGCACTTTGGCCATTACACTATCAACCGTTAAACTATAAACCGTTAAACTAATAATTTTAGTTGGAAATTCCGTTAACAAATGTTTTTTTTTTTTTTGTGTCCGTTTGATTTCGATGGAGGTCAAAAGGATCGTTAAAAAAAAGGACCATGACCATAGCGATTACATTCATTAATTTGAGTCTAATTTTTGGCGCGTGAATGTAAATTAAGGATTCGCTTGACCTGTGCAATATGCAACATTCAATGGCACGCAAGAGTGGCTCTTTTCTCGGTCACCGAAATTGACCTGAGCGAAAAGCAAGTCTCTTTGGGCTGGGTAGGGGTTGAAATTTAGTGGTCATTTGGCTACCTTTGGCGTTGATTTTTGATGACCATTGATTACATGGTTAACGTAAAACTTTATTGGATAACAATATAACATTCGACCTTTTGCACGCTCAACTGAAATAATAAACTGCATAAATTATGATGTTAGTTCTTTTATCAAAACTTGAAATGACGGTTACTAGTTCCAGGCAATGTTAAAGCAGTAATATGGCAAATGTTCGAATGACTACACGTCTGAGACATGAGAATTTGTTATTTTAACGATTGTTATGCCTAAAGAACGGCCCATTTTCTTTTTCTCTCCGAATTGCAACAAGTTTCATTTTTATTTTGCATTGTTCCAAAGGTTCAAATGAAGGAATAACATATATCAAAGAAATAAAACATTGTATATAAAATTGTATAACAAGAATAATGTGGCCTCTCTTTAAATACCTTATGGTTGAATTGAAACGACTAAATTCTTGAACCTGAAAGAAAAAAAAAAGATACGTTTATGCAAATTTCATAGCCTTGCATAAGCAAGAGAGCAATGAGCAAACCGATTTTCACTTCATTTTCACTGAAATAAAGGGAATGAATATAAAAATAAAAATCAACCTCTGTGTAATTCAAAGTGCACACGGCACACTGAGGCGACTTCAATTTGATGAAATGGGAGGTTTCCTTTTTTTGCGATCGACTAAATTCGGACACACACACACGCTGTAAAGCAAGTTATGAAATGTGTATTTCAATTATTCTTAACCTGAACACGAGCATTTGATTGTTTTCATTTAAAACTGGGTGAATGGGCCAACGATGACCTCAATTTAAATTTAAAGACAGCGCAACAACAACAACCAAAAAGATATAGAAGAAGATTTATCGTCTGGTCAGTTGCTATTGGTCATTTGATCAAGCAGTAAGAAAGATAAAAAAAAAGGGTTGCCGGACATTTCTTATGGGCCAATATATTCATTCCCTTTTGCAGAAAGTTCTCATAGGTCATTCAGATGCCGGCTATCTTGACCTTTGTATTTCCTTCATTCCGTTTATTTTTTTGTATACTTCAATTTTTGATCCTTTTGACCATTTGATCGTATGCGGAAAAAGAGAAATAAATGCGAATGATGTTATAACTTTTATGAAGTAGCGGTGCATTACAGTTTGACCTCTTTGGTCTTTGGCACTCTGTTTTTTTTTATTTATGGTGCTTGCTTGTTGGTCATTTCAAATGATCAAAATGTTTAACTCATTCAATCTCAAGCCATACAAATTGAATGTTATTTATTGCAATAAAACATGTCATCCGTGTATGAACCCTTCGTCATGTTGTTTTTTTTTTTTGTTTCCTTTCTTCTCAATCTGTCCTATTGCACACTGACCAATGGCCAAGTAATTCATGTACACCGCATGCAAATGACTTTCAACTTAAAATGTAATCGTTTTATAGTTTGCATAATTTTTTTAATTTTATTTTCATTTGAATGTTCGTTTTGTGATTTATTATGGAACCAATTGGTTGCTCCTTATGTCTTTGGACAATTTTGAAGGGGAGGAATGCATCGCATAAAAAAGGTCAAGCTGACGTCCGAATGTCATGTACTTGATTAAATAAAAATTTGTATGGTAAAATAAAATGTGAAATGTAAACCATAACAATAACCGAAAAAAAAAATTTTAGTTTTTCGAATGAAATTTGTTGTATGGATGGAAGTTGATGGAAAAAAAAAGAGAAAGAGAGTCATTCGGAAGATGTTTTTTTTGGGACTATCCAAGTGCTATTGTTACTGTTGAACAAATATTTATGACAACATAACGAAGATGTTCTATGTACGGTTACCCTAGTGAACTGGTCTTTCAAAATGGACTATTTTTCCCGTCCTTTTCGCTCGCAAATAGAATGGCACGGAACTAAATAATCAGTCAAAAGAATTGTCAACGAATAAATCCGCAACACGAAAATAACAAATCAAATATGCTAAACACACAAAGCGAATATTGTGTATGTGAAAAAATGCCATTTGATTTGACATACGTATATGTATACAAAACGGAGAAATCTCAGTGTGCGAACGAGCGAACCGAATTACGAGAGAAACAAAAAAAAAAAAAAAAAAAAGAACACGATGACGACGACGAGAACAGCGAATCATTGCCAGCACACACATATATTTGAGCAATTTTCCCAGTGCGCTACAGTTGAACCAATCAGAAAAATGTTTTACATTTCGTGTATTTTTTTTTGGACTTTCCTTTTTTTTCTCTCTCTCTTAGCAAAACTGGCGTATGCTAAAGTCAAGCTCCGGCAAAACCGAATGGCAAACCGTAATGTTCGAATCAGAGAGTAGGCATTTCACAAAACACGATGGCAAATGGCAACAGTAAATTTATGTGTATGTAGTATATAGCCTCGTTGTGTCGTCTTTATAAATTAAAAAGAAATAAAAAGAAAGAAAAAAAACAGTATAGCGAAAGAAGCGTAGTAAACGAAGCAAACATTTGCCAAAGAAACTCACTGAACGATGACGATGGTTTTCACATGGAAGTGGAAAATGCGCGAGCGCTCTCATGATTGGTTCTTGAAAAACTTCAAACGGTTTTGTTGTTGTTGTTGTTGTTGTTGGTGTGTTATATCGTTGCGTTACATTTTGGATTCGTTGGTTGTGAAATGTGAAAACACGATCGAGCAACGAATAGCCAGGACTGAAGCAAAAATGAATAATGAATATTGTTTCCATGTTATTCTCTTTTTTTTCCGTTGAAATTCTATTTCCATGCGCTTTCACGTTGGCCGTTGTGTCCGTTAGAAATTGTTGCAAAATTCCAGTCCAGTCTGTTTTTTTGTTTCTTAAATTAATTCTTATTCAAAGAATAAATTGTATTCGGTTTGATTGTCGAAAAGGTCGAAATAATTTTTGGGCAGTTATACTTGAGACATTTGATAAACTTGAATCGTTTTCAATTTCAAGGGTTTTTCTTTGAATTTCGAAAGCAATTGTTCAAATGATAGACATTGTCAAAATGCATTGTAAATTTTTAACGTATTTTTTTCTCGTTGTTCCGTTTACTTTATCAAATATTGTTGACTACTTTGATTTTCAACACTTTAACAGGCAAAATCGCCATATGCATGACTGCACTGACAAATCATATAATAGGATGAATCTTAGTCGAATTTTTAATACCCACCCGAGTGAGTGAAAGAGTGAGAAAAATGGAACGAAATGCACGTTCATAAACACCACAGGCTTAAGCAGATGAGAAGCGACAAGAAAATTGCACTGTCATTTCCCTCATTAAAAATGCTTATGCTATAAAAGAATTTAATTGAAAATGGAATTTAAAAAGCATTTACGTAACATACTTAATAAAAACAGTTGGGA
Organism: Aphidoletes aphidimyza; assembly: GCA_030463065.1. Taxonomy (NCBI): domain Eukaryota; kingdom Metazoa; phylum Arthropoda; class Insecta; order Diptera; family Cecidomyiidae; genus Aphidoletes; species Aphidoletes aphidimyza. Next base: position 4,536,329 of record CM059999.1, read on the forward strand.
CAAAAGCAATATTAGAGAAGCAGCAAAAAAAAAAAACATAAAGTCTGAATGTTGAGAAGATGCTTGGAATGAATACTTTGGAACGTATCTGAAAAAAAAAAGAATGCAATGTCCCATTTTGAGAGTTCGGACCATCTTCATAAGTAACACAACACATTTTGTTGCATGAAGTAAAAAAAAAAAACACGAAGAAAACAGTCTGTAGGGATTAGAGGCATTTGCTTGGCGAAGCAAGAAGAAAAGAGCCGAAAATGGTTGAGATTCGAAAAGTGTTAGTAAGGAAGTGTTCGGCGCTTACTAATCGACACGAGAGAAAAAAAACACCCCAGAAAAAAAAATATAATTCTACTGTAAAAGGGTTGCTTTGTTGTGATCTTCTTGAGTCGACTTTATCGTTGAAATGAAATTAACATTTCTTCGTCTTGCACGTTTGTTTGTGTGTGTGTCTGTTACTTACACAGTTTACAAAATGAAATGTTTTACACGCGTTGGACGTATAACAGCAATAAAAATAACCAACAGAAATATAACTTTTTTTTAGATGAACGAGACCAATTATTTAGAGGATATTGGATTTTTTTTTTATGGCCAAACTCAAAAACATACATATAAATGCATTTTCCAATGGTTCAGAAAACCCGTTTAATTTTGACAGATTTACACCATAGCGTGTGCCTGTGCGTTGTTGACGATTTCGTTAAATAGAGGTCATTTCAGTTTAATCTATATACAAATAATTGTGCGAAACACATTGAAAGCACCTTTCGAGAAAAAAAAATCGAAAATTGAATGTCACGTTTGACGACTCACGATTGGCAGCTCTTGTGCGCCGCACACAATGTGCGGGACTTCATTTTAATATCCATGAGCCAATCCAATAAAGACCATGTATTTTATATGTGTTTTTGCCATATTCACGTGACTTGTCTGATAAAAGTAAAATTGCATTTTTTTTTTCTCTCTCTCTATCGAATAAGATTTAAAGTGACACATTCAATAACAGTTTCAGAGTTTCAAGCTAAATCTTCGCTTCTCGCTTTTTTATCGCTTATCATTGACATTTTTCGATGCGTACATATGGTAGTTTTGTATTTGTACATTATCATTGAGTATTGAGTTTTATATCTTCTTGCTCGAAAAAAATCCATTTACAATTCCAATTTGATTTTCTATCTCTTGTGCATGAACACGCAGATCAGGGGCGATGTATGACCAACAGTTGCGACAACTACAGCGAACACATATTCAAGTGTTACATCAAGAAAGGGAAAGTCATTTCCTTTTTCGCTCAATTCAAGTGCCTGAAAAAGTTTTGCGCTTGGTTTTTGATTCAAGATGTTAAGAATGATTACACTAACAGTTTCCGGTGACTTTATCAGAAAAGGTATAAAAATTGAATTGAAATTTTACAAACACTGCGACAACATGTATTACATAATCATGACTGTTTCTACAAGAAATGCAATGTTGGCGCCATTACATCATTTTATTGCGATGCGATGCAAAAAAACAAAATTTGATACAAAAATGAAAAAGTTTTTGATAAAAAATAACTTTGAAACGAAAGAGTAAAAACATTGGCGTAATGGACACTTTTTATGTGTCTCTACAGCACGCGCAACATTATATTTGGATACATACTAATAAAATCTACTTACAATCAATAAGCGGGAGAGAGAGAGAGAGAGAATCAATGGCATTCTCATTGGGGAATGAACGAAGAAAATTGTGAGAGCCAAATATCCGGCCAAACGTTATTAAAACAATAAATAAGATTCAAAACGCACACAAATGTTCCATTGCACGTATTTCATTTCATGTTCGAATCGAGTTGAGTCAGCCAAGTAAATGCCGCTTATCCGCCAATTTTCGGACGAATCAAGTCCGAGTGTTGTGAAACGTAACGGCGAACACCAAATGCGCCGGTAAAAGAGATAGAAGAGTAAGGGCCAACATGGGACAAAGAGAGTGAGAGTGAATAAAATCGATGAGACAATATTTTCTAAAGAAATATGTATGTGCTTTTTCGTAATTTTCAATTTCAATAAAATACCAACGATATCACTTAGTGTGTTCGAATATCACCAGCATCTGGATGGGTATGTGTTGATGGTCTCTGGGTGTTTGTATGTGTGTGCGTTTGTATACGAGCACGGTGTCTATAGCTCTACATACGTATGTAGCATATTTGCGCCCTTTTCCGTGAATTTGAATCTATGCATCATAAAATAAACAAGCCATCCGGCGAAATTCGATTGAAACTGGCTGGACCTCCCAAGAGCCATATAACCGTCTGACTATAGCCGTATGCGTACGTTATATAATATGAGCATCGCATGGTGTACATACACCATCAAACGGAACAAACGAAGCCAGATGATTTTCAGGCTTTATACGGAATTTCCGAGCTTCATCGAGAAAATCTAAGATTCCATTCGCATGTTCAATAAACAATGGAAATGTAAGTTGTTGTTTTTTTTCTCTCTTATCCATAGTTGTGTGTACCAAACATTTACCAATGCGTACATCTGATATTGGCCGATCGCCGTTCATTCTTTACACTGTTGCCGCTCTTTCAACCCCATACGGTACTGCAATCGCCCTCTCCCACTCACTTTTTCGCATTTTGTTTGTCATGTCGTCGTTTTAGTCGTCGTTGCCATCGTCGTCATCGTCACTTTGATACAAACACAATGCCAACGAATACATATTTAATACAGGAAATGTGTTACACATCGCGTACGAAGATTATGCTATAAAATACATGTGTGAAATGGAAAACGAAATTGATAAGGTGAAAAGTGTTGGCTTTTATTAGATTGGAATCGACGATTGTGTACGCACTTTTTTTTCGCACTCCGTTCTTTTCATTTTGTGAGGCCGGTGTGTGATGTGCCCAACCAGTGGGCGACTGGTTCATTTCGAATTTGGGCTAAAATCTCTTGGCTCATTTTATTCCGAACTAGATTCCATCATAATGTTAAGGCTTATGGTGTTTGTTGTCTTTGTTGTGACCAAAATGAATCCTTTTTACATTATGTTTATTTTTTTTTTCTCGTACAATACATAGAATCCAAATGCATTTCTGCGAATCCTTTCTATCATTTCTAATATAAATCTGGCGCCAAGAAAAAATTGATCAATATATTTTTTTTTTCTCGGTTCGTTTAAATGTGATTGTGACTGAATGAGTAAAGCTATAAATAAAAATATTTTGTGTGAAAAATGAAATCAAATTCATTTAACTATTAATTCAATTAGGCATTTTTTTCAATGGGTGCTTTAACAAAGCAAAAATCAGCTCTATTCAACTCTCTCTTTCAATCTTTCGAATATTTTCACACTGATAAGAAATGGCATTGACAAGAAAAGAAGAAGAAGAAGAAGAGAGAGAGAGAGAGAGAGAGAGAAAGAGAGAGAGAGAGAGAAAAAAGTGTATTGAAAAGTCGAACATTTTTTCCAAGTTACACAAAAATTCAATTTAAGAACTTCCAACCCTTTCACCTTTCCATTCAAACTCACGATGCTTCTTCGATTGAGGGAAAAATTATTGCGTACGGGCTGCGTGGAAGAATAAAATAAAAAGTAAATGGCAAAAAAAGGGAAAAAAATCAATTCCATTTATAAAAATTAAAGTCATTGCATTTTCTTGATGATATTTATTCAATCCTATCCAATTTGAGAAACTCAATTCGAGTCGACAGCCGATAAAAAGGAAAATTTTGCTATTGATTGAAAGCCGTTTATGTTTTTTTTTTCTCTCTCTCTCTATCTCTTTTGCTCTCAACCAATTATAACAAAATTGTGTTTGACGATGTTGAAAGCGTTGTTCGAGGCTAATGGGAGGACAGCAATGCGGAGAAATGATGTTGATTTGTGATCTTTCTGAAAAATGGACCTCGAATTATTCAGCTATAACGAGCAATTCTGTGATCGCTGTTGCAAAAGAACGTTCGTGCAAAGCCAAATGTATCATTTAACATGTTAAGAATAACAAAACCAAGTTACTTCATTTAAATGAAAGCAATTTATTGAACTTGTGTCCTTTTATGTTTCTCTCAACTTACAAAATGTCCGAGAATTGTTTGTCGTTTTTTTCATTAAATTCCAAATTTAAGGTGGTGGTAGCCAGCATACTGGCTATAGCGTCATTCGTCAATGTGATATAACATCAAATGAAATGTTTCTTTAAATGTATCGAATGATACGATACAAAGTACACTTTCCTCTCGAACCCTTTGCAATATAATGTTTTTACATAGCAGTTCCAAAAAAAAAATCTGATTAATTTCTTGAAATCGAAAACAAAATGTGTAAATTGATTTTTCTCCCGGTTTTTTTTATTCTCCGCCATTTTAATATAATATATCGTTAGATGTTGTTGTTGTTTTTTTTTTCTGTGAGAAAAATAAAATAAAACAGAATCGCAATAAATGAAAGCAGGCACGACTGCGTTCGTAATTTGAACAAATAGTACCGAGTACCGTCAACTCTTTACTTTTTCGCCTCCTTTTTTTCTGTTTCTCTTGTGATGCCAAAACCATCATCCCACCGGCACTTGAAGTATTTTTTTTCCCCACAAGTCCATCCGTATAGTTTTCGTACAGCATCTCCCTCTGTATGTATATTTACGTTGATTCAGACCAAACGAACACCAGAGTGTTCGAACGTTACATGTACTTGCAGACCATGTCTTTTGCACCCCATTTCATTGACAGTGTTCGTCGCATCGTGATACACACAGTCGGACCTCATACCACAATTTTAATCTTATTTTCGTTCGTTTTTTTTTTTTGTAAACGCGCATATTGCCAACACATTAAGATAAAGGCCGAAAAGAAAAATTCGATGAGCACAGAGAAGAATAATACATGGAACAAAAGGCATGAAAAAAAACACACACAGAGAGAGAAAACGCGTTGTTGAATCAACGAAGTGAACGAAGTGAGAGAGAAAAAAAAAGTCTGGGAAAAAAATAGACAAAAGTTTGTTAGCGCTTGCACAACGAAAGAGTTTGAATTTTCTATTTTCATTAGATGTACGGGCATGTACTGATCTGGCTTTGGCTGTCGCACTCTTTCTTTTTGTGTGTATTTTTTTGTTTAACTCGTAATTTCCATAGAATACATACAAATTTTTTTTTCTCGTTCGTTTGTTCGTTCTTTAATTATTTGCATTTTCGTTGCTGAATCTTCAAAGTATATAACGAAATGTGTAACATTTGTTGAAATTATGTACATAGCCATTTGGTGCTCATTAAGTCAAGCATACCATCTCCCTTTTTTTTTACGCCACACCATCACACATAAAAATACTTGTTTTGCTCTTTGATAAAATGGTGAATTTGATATCGTTAAAAATAAAGTCGAAGCTAAGTTGACAACAATTCAACGATATCGCGATTCGCAATGGAGTATTTGCGGAGATGTGTTTAATTACTAGCGCACTAGCCCGTGAGCTAGTGATTTTCTTTTCCGGTCCATTTGATTTGGAAATGCACTTTAAATTTCCATTGCGTAAATGTCAAATGCATCAAAACCGGAAAAAAAACGTGGCAAACTTTTGAGCGACAACGTGACATGAAAATGCCATTGTTGGCCAATTTCATTAATCACACTTTCAATTTGAAAGGGTCATATTCATTTTGAATATCGATTTTTGTCTTAGTTTGCCAGCGAATGATGAACCAACAGAAAAAAAAAATCATACGCCACATTTGAATATTGTGTTGTAAAGAGGTGGAGATATTCGAACTGCCTTGAGATATCAAGTATTGGTCTTACTTTCGTCTATGTATTCCGTTTTTTTTTCTGCGTTGGGAAGCATCAATCGTTAATTAGTAGAGAACGAGATGCAAAATGTGATAGAATGAACAAAGAAATGAGCGTAAATTCAAGTGAGAAAGGGGTGAGAGGCCATTATTTTAAAAGAAGAAAATCACATTTTAAATATCAGTTCGCTTTTTTCCCCGGCATCATTCTTTCTCTCATTGAGTGCGTTCGAAAGTTGGTATCCTATCAAAATTGTCGGCCAGAAGTTTTTTTTTTTTCTCCACGCGTGAAACAAAGAAAAGGGCCATGAGAGAGTGCGAGAGAAATGAGAGATAAAGTGAAAGTGGAAATGAACGAGAGGGAATGATTTGGTGTTGCCAATGATTTGCGCTGTTTCTCATTGCTTGCTATTCATTGTCGCTTTTTTCTTCAGTAAGAATTTATAAAATATTTATCGATGCGAACGAAGCACAAAAAAAGTATTTGCTTGAGCGCGCGTGAGCTCACGAGAGCAAAAAAAAATAAAAAAAAATAAAAGTTGTTGTATGAAAGAGAGAAAGATGCGAAAAGAGTTGGAAAAAAGTTGGGATGGCCTTAAAGTTGGCAGGAGAGTGGAAAAAAAGGCGGTTTAAGTGGAATGAGAAATGAACGGCTTGCTTGATGGTTATAAATTAATAATAATCGCCTAATGAATATTCGAATTTGGTAAAATTTAAATGCTTTTGCTTCTTCTTTTTCTTTTCACATCCACATTTTGCTGTGCCAATGCTAAAACAACAAAAATGAGCCGAGTTTTTCTATGGTGGTCTATTGATAAGTACGGTAAAAGTGCGATGGTTTTAAGCGAGCACGAGTGATGGAAAAAAATAAATTTGTATACTATATAGAGAATGAGAGAAAAGAATTGCCCAAACAGTTGAAAAGAAGATGGAAAAGAGTTGTTGCGTTCAATGGTTGATGGCAAAAATACACTCACACACACACACACACACTGCCGAATAGCGGTTTTTTATCATTTAAAAATAATCTTGAGCTTAGTCTCTTATAAGCACATAGCTTAGTTTAATAGTCAAACGCACGCGATTCCCGTCAATCCATTATATAGACTTACAATGCGAATTTCGTTCTCTTTCTCTTCTCGTCACTCTGTTTTTTTTCTGTTGCTCTCCATCTTTTTGACAAAGTACTTTGTTTAAGTGCAAAACATTTAAAAAAAAAAAAAATAAACTCGAAAGATGAGTGAGTTAAATTTTGTGCTGGCTGAAAAAGTTTATTTTTTCTAATTAAAATTATCAACACATTCGAAGTTGTACGTGAATTAATGGGGGAAAAATGTGGCGTAAACCAAGCGAAAATGGACTTTTCAGAAAATATGAGAATGCGTTCGCGAACTGATTTTTGTTTTGCCCAGAGGAATTTTCAAAAAAATGTTTGTTCTTAATTCAAGCATAAAAAAAAGTCGACAAAATGCCAAGTAAAGACATTCTTTTGCACTCTTTTGATAAGGGCGCTTAAATAGAGAGTCTCTATCACATCAAACTAGTTACGATATTTCGCAGTAAAATTATGGCTTCATCTGTGTGCTCAGCTGAAACTGGTTTAAGCCGATCGATAACTAACAGCACTCTCACATGTGTCCATTTCGTGCACAAAACACCCTCATACCAAGTGAGGTTTTTTCTTTGCTTGACCATAGCCCTTTCATAGCCGAATCAAACTTAACCCTCTTTCTAATATGCAGTGTATTTTACATTTGAGACGAGCGTGTGTGTGTGCGCGCGATTGTAAGCAATGCGTACCGAACACACGACTTCTGAATTTGAATGATTATTTTTGTTATTTTGGTACGTTACAAGCGCTCAGCATCGCATTGTGGCACTTATTTCTCTCCCTTTCACCGATTTCACCATCATACCGATCGGCCAACAATTTGAGCCACTCTCAATGCTTACATGCATTCATATCGAAAACGAAAAGTCATACATCTTATTATTAACCGGTCCATTTAAAACATCCGGCAACCACCTCGCCATGATTCAGACATACAAATAAAATACCAAATATCGAAATGAAATCGTTTCCATCTGTAGGCATGGTGAAGTGGTCAAGTTTATGTTTGCAATAAAGTTTTATATAAAAAAAAAATATTCCTAGCTGTAGCTGCATAGCTTGTGTTCAATGGAATTGTTTTTTTTTTCTAGATTCCTTTTGGCTCATTCTCGAAAATTTCAACTGTTATACAGTATGAACATAGCACAAGTGGATAAACACCGACAACTGAAGTTGATAAAAAAAACTGCAGCAACGGCAGTGGTTGAGGCATTGAACATCGGCAAATTGGTATGCATGTGAGTAATGGATATGGCTTGGTCACACATACTGGTCAACTGAATGGTGGATTTACGTACACAATCGACGTCAAAGTTTCTGCGGAATATATTGAATGGCGAGGGTAGCGGAGTACAATTTTGGCATTTGTGTTTCTTTTTTCATAATCTCATTCGAAGTACTGCTTTTTTTTTTGTAAAAAACGACAACATGGCACTTATATTACACGTAGTTGCTATGCATAATACACATTGTTTGTACCTAAAATATTGGATACAGTTAGTGATGACGACGTAGATGATGACGGTCAGTCTCACCAACCGTTATTAGCTAGCCGAAGTAGAGGCTATGAATGAACATGAATACTGTTCAGTGTTTATATTCAGTGATGTTCATTAAGTACAGCAACAGAATTGAAGAAAAACAGTGGCCTATCTGTAAAAGTTCCAATGAAATTGCCGTCTGAGTATTGGCTTGAATTAAATTTTCCAGTTGCTGAAACAAAACCAATGAATGTTGAGATGTACAACAAGTTTCCGTATTTTTTTTTTTTTTTTTAATTTTGTGTCAGTACGTGAAAGCATTTTGACCATTAATTTTCCTGAATGAGTCGCCAATTCTATTTCGCTGTGAGTGTTTTTTTTTCGTTTGTTTATTTGAATCGAACATCAAACTAACCACAAATGGACATTGAATACTGGACATGAAAATGATTTTTTTTTTTCATTTCAAATTTGGTTTATCATCTCTAAATATTGGAATATTTTTTCAAAAGAATAGCACAATAACAGGACTCTCAGTGCATACGCTCGACAGGACACAAAGAAAAATGTAAATTCGTTGAACGGCACACAGAGCATCAGTAATTACGAAATGAATGCAAAAATGTTAAGAATGAGTAAAATGCTGTGTGTTCATTCTCACTCGGTGTGCTCTGTTTGAAGTGACCACGTTCACAGAATTTCAAATATGCCATCATTCGAATTCTCCCTACATCAGCAACTCTTGTAAGCGCACAGAGTGAGCGGTGAACGGTACATGATGACCAATATCGTACCTTATCGATTTGACGGCATCGTAAATTTTCAATGTACTTACTATTTTACCTTGATTCTATCTCTGTCTTGTTCACTCAGATCCATTCCACTCTTCCGTTCAGTTTGTTCGCTCGAATGCTTCGAATTTATGTGAATTACGAACGATCTCGTTTTTTTTTTGGTTGCTGCAAAAAAGCAAAGAATTTAAATGACATTGATTATGTAATGTGTGAGCGTGTTTCGATACAAGGCTCCCTATTTCGTCTTTTTTTTTGACAGTGTGCCTATGAGGACGCCAACACACAAGAAAAAAAAAGTCCTCCGATAAGTAATACATATCGAAGCAAAAACACATTGGCTGGCCATGTACAACTCACATACATAATCATGATAATAATAACATGAAACAAGTGACTTGAATAGATAAAAAGCTACAGCTAGCCATACTTTGATGCTCGCACCGAGTCCAGTACACTCTTTCTACTTTATCGGCAGCGACGTCAATAGCTTCGAAATTGAAGACGAAGAAGAAGAAGCAAAAAAAAACAGACACACACACACACGAAAGAAACGGAAAATATTCACTTCGATGGTAATGATGTCAATGCAATGGTCACGTCAAAGCAGCAAACTTATCTAATAATTTTCTTCCGACGCAGAGCGGATTTCGTTTCTTCGCTGCTTTTTTTTTCACTTCAGCTTTTTTTTTATGAGCATTTCCATTTGCTGTCCGCATGAGTTTGTTCGTACGCTTTCGTTTCCCTATCAGTTTGGCCATTGATTACTTTTACTCGATCTCTCACTCTCTTTTTGCTCATATTTTATAAATGCTAAAGTAGACTTCTTAAAGAATTTTAGATGAGCACCGAAACCAGCGAATGAAGCCGATCGATTGATTTAAAGGCAAAAATACTTACTTGCCATCCAACAACCCACACTTCATTCAACGATACAGAATACAGATCGACTATCGGCGTTTTCACTAGATGATTAAACGTAACCAATAGAAGATGTAATTGTTTCTTCCTATTTAATTTCCGCTTCGTGTTGGCTACAAAGACTTCGGAAAAAACTAGTCTATGCTGCAGTTTCTCGCATTTGTCCAACAAAACCACTGAAATATACCACCGATACAGACACACTTCTCACGCTTTTCATCGTCTTATTAATGATTGTAGCACAGTGAACGTTTGTTCTTATGAAATGTTGTCATCTTTGTACGACAATATCCCAAGTAAAAATATCGATGAACTGCTTTGGAATTATCGCGAAGTTTCGACTGTAGTCTTCAAATTCATTTTCATCTGGGATGCATTCAGTTAAAATAGTATGCGGAAGACGAAGTGAGAAGAGAAAAAAAAAGTGCACGTCGAAGCTGCTCTAACGATTGCTATCACCATCTCGTTACCCTTCAAATTACAAGCAACGTGTTTTGAATTTTGACGATTTTTATCGGACTTGAAATAAAGCGACACAGAATGAAGGGACAGAGAGAGAGAGAGAGAGATGATATTAACTTGTTTTAGGGTGACGAATTGTGTCAGATCACGCACAAGCCATCATCGTCATTATCATTGACAATTTCGTCGAAAACTGTTAATCAGTCGTTTGTTCAGTGAATAGAGAATTTCGTTTAATCAAACAACGATGCATTGCAATTCATTGGACCCGATTGGCTTACGGCCAGTTTTAGTGTGGAGCGTGCGCGCGCGCGCGCGGTCAATTCATTCAGTTTCGGTCAGCTATCACACAGTGTATTCGACACCCCTTACATTAAGTATATTAATTTATTATCGAAATAAACATGTGTTCAATATAATCTATGGAAAAGGTTTCTGATCCGTTATCTACTCTCTTGTATTAATATTTAAGCGAAGCAAAAATCAAATTAGGATTTTGTCCAATGTTTTGTGCTTATTTCGATTAGACGAACAAAGTTTTCGTATGCTTTCTACCATTAACTGAACATTAATGCGAAAGAAAAGAACTTTGACTTCAACACACACACAAAAAACAAGCTCACCAATTCTCTTTGTTCTCTGCTTTTTTTTTTGTTGGAGCTTTGTCAAAATAGCATTTGATCATATATTTTTTTCTTTACTTTGAAAATACCCACCTGAACAAAACACCGATAGCATAAAACGTGAAATACTATAGAGCATCACTACAACGTTAAAATCGTTAGAATTTAATAAAATTAATCTAAAAATATGACGAAAATGGGTCTTTCTAATATCATTTTGCATTTCATACAGTTTGATACGTTTATTTCAATGTTTAAACATATTGACGAGCGAGGGGGAGTTAATCATGCTCAGAGCTAATTTTTTTTCATTCATTTTACGTATTGTGTGCTCAGGCATGTTTATAAAAGGTATATAAAAAAGGACGCCTATTTTTGTGCAAAAATTTATCGAAATAAATGACTTTCTTCATTCTTTTTAACAGTTTACAGATTTTTATTTCGATTGGCAACAAACTTCAAATGAAAAAATATACTTGCATTAATTGGTAGAGTCGGAGTGGCGTTTTTTTTTTCATTATTTCATGCATATCTTTTTTTTAATTGAAAATTAATTAATTGGAACAGAAAAATGCTTTATTTTTAAATAGATATTTTTTTTTTGGTAAGATAGCCAGGACCCTTTTCGTTTCATCAAACCACAAAGATGCCTTTTTTTCATTCATTCAATCAAAGGGAATAAATGAAGCGATATCTGGCGATAAGGAAGAAAAGCACGTCTGCATTTTTTTTTCTAAAGAAAAGAACAAAAAAAAAAAAACACACAATTTTTTGCATGCCTAATAAAAAAAAGTGTACGCGATAACAATGTGAAGCAATGCGTGGTTGTCAATGACAATCACGATGACAAAGAAAAAAAAATTAAAAAAGTAAACGCTCAAAAAGCAGAAGATTCAGAGAAAGGCAACGGCTGAAAATCAAAGGTTTGTTTTAATATAGTCACATTGTTGTCAACAATTTGTTGATTTGCCCTCTACAATCGAAATCAACAGATGCACAACAAACTGTGTACATGAGTAAAGCACATTTTAAACGAAAACAGTTCACTGTTTGTCGCCCAATTTTATTGAATCGCATAAAATATGAATATATAAATATTTTATATATATTTTGTGTGCATTGTCAATACAAATGGTAATACACATGCCATATATCAACGCATATAGTGCAACCGTAGATGCTGGACATGAGTGAATATTATTCGCATACGGGGGACGCACACACTGATGATTACATTTTAGCTGATATAACCAGTTTTACAAAAACATTCTGAATTGTATTCTTTGTTCTTTGTGTGTGCAAAAACAAAAAATCGTTGGTTTGATGTTGACTGAAAACTCATGCAGCAATCAGTTGGAATTTGTGCGCGTCCAAAGTGTATTAACTTACAAATTGCTAAAGAGATTATTCTGTCGTCTTATATTCTAAACAATGGCAATCGTTTTATTTGGCATCGGATTGTTATTATTATTATTTTTAATATACAAAAGAAAATTATCCAAACCAAATAATTTTCCACCAGGTAATTTGAAAAATATTGGTGTAAAAAATACAAAACCGTTTTCCTGTCTTGTCAATATAAACTTGGTGAATGCAATTTTGAACATCTTCATTGAGAATATTGATTGAAGTGTTTGGGCGGATAATTTTATTCGAATATTCCAAAAAGAATCGTATAAAAGTCTAATTTAAGTCAGAAATTGAGAACAACAAAAAAATGACAACGTAAATATGTCGACGGTGTCATGATATTGAAGTAAACAAAAACAAACCACCGTCTGGTGAATGACATCATTGACTTTATTTTTGTACTTTTATCATTTGGTCATTTGTATTTTGGGCTCCAAAATGATACAACTGAATTAAAGTAAACTTATGTGTATATTTCCAAAAAATACGTATAATAATGCGTATAAAATAGGACCACCTCGAATGCCTATATTCGGCACGTATCCATATCTCTTACTTTTGGACTACAAGCATCTATACAATGCAGTCAATTGGCTGTGCAAATACTACAAAACAAATATATTGGGCATGTATATAGGTGATGTTCCAACTTTTGTGGCAAACACACATGAAACAGCAACGGAATGCCTGAATAATGCGAATTTAAATGGGCGACCAGCATTATTGGTGGCCAAAATTCGTAATCCCGATTTTATTGTTAGAGGTAATTGGAAAAAAGCCAAACTATAATCAAATTCAGTTGAATGAATTTCTTTGATGAACAAATGACTGAATGTTTTAGGAGTATTTTTCGCTGATGGACATTTGTGGGAAGAGCAACGGCGTTTTGCACTGCAACATTTACGAGAATATGGATTCGGTCGTCGGCAAAATAAACTCGAATCGGAAATGAATGATGAAATTTTAAATTTGATTGAATTCATCAGAAATGGACCGAAATATGACTTTGAAAAGGTTTTTGAGTAGATTTCAATAATGACCAGCATTGATTTCGACAAATTTTTGAAATATTACCCATTTCACCATTTAGAAATACCACACTGGGTCCAGTGTCTTAATTCCGACTGTACTTTCGGGTACATTTAGCAACATTAACATGAAAATTGTATTGAATGAACGTCAAGAGAGAGAAAAACTACAACTTTTCTATGAGTAAAATGAAAAAAAAATCAAATTTTGTGCTTAATTTAACACTGTTAAATAACTTACAAAGAGATCGAAATGCTTAATACTTTTGATATCTTTAAAATAGAGCTGCTGCACATACAGCTACAATTAGCGTTAAAAGCAACAACTGGGGCAGATTATTCAGCTATAGTCCATGGATTTCGAGACTCTTTCCGAAACTATCTGGATATGAAGAACTGAGAAATGCATCGATGGAGTACTATCAATGCATAAAGGTGAGTATTGCATTCAACTCAATCGTCTGATACAGTTCAACATTTACCGAATTACCTTCTTCCATTTAGGCTATTGTTGATGAACAAAAACGAACATTTGATGAAAACGTTGAGCGTCATTTCATGGATATATATTTCAAGAAAATTGAAGAAACGAAAAATGATCCAGACTCAACTTATGACTGTAAAACAATTGAAAAATCCTCTTCAGATAATTTTTTTATTGCATGTAATAAAATGCTAATTTTCATTCCAAACAGATCAACAATTGATTATTTTAACCGGTGACTTCTTTGTACCAACTTTACTCACCCTTCCGACACAATTTCAATTTTTGCTGCAACGTTTTTACCAGCAACCGGAGATTTTGCAAAAATGCCAAAAGGAAATCGATGATGTTGTCGGAAAAGGTCGGCTTCCAACTCTAGATGATCGAGTCAAGTAATGGAATTTTTTATTTTAAGTAGAATTTAGATGTTTATTCATCAGAATACTATTCTGATTCCAAATTGATACAATTCATAGCAGTTTACTCTGATTTGAATATGCAACGTAGTTATGGAATTGACTGCTTTAATGCTACATTTATACCAAATTGGAGCTCATTTTTATTCATGTTTTTTTTTCTATATCGCTCAAGTTTACCATATACAGAAGCAACAATACGAGAAAGTATTCGTTATTATCCGCCCGTACCATCTGGTGTGGCACATACTGCATCCGATAATGCAAATGTTATGGGATATGATATTCCAAAAGTATGAAATTTCCACATTTTCACTTATTCAATTCATTTCGGCTAATTGTTTAATATTTTGAATAGGGATCAGTGGTGTTTTCGTCCTTAGGTGCAGCTAATAACGATACGAAAGTCTGGAATGAGCCTGAATTATTCAAACCTGAACGATTCTTAGACGAAAACGGTCAAGTGAATGCGAAATTAGATAAAACACTATCTTTTGGATTGGGAAAACGTATTTGTCCTGGTGAAACATTTGCTAGAAATGCGATGTTTTTAGTTGCGGCTGCTCTTGCTCAGAATTTTAATATAACGATGCCACCAAACGAAAAAATGCCTGAACCAAGCGAAACGATTACCGGACTCCTTCGAACGGCTCCGAAATTTTGGCTATCATTTTTGCCACGTTAAAAGAAAACTTTTTAGTAAAATTGATTATATACGTTCAAATTAACATCAATTTTTAAAATTGATTTCGATGGGGTGCTAAATCCAAGGCACACACAATTGCTTATGATTACATGAACGGATTTTTCGTTTTTTACATGAACAATTCCAAACGATTTTAACTGCATAGATCGTGAGCAATCCTGTGCTTTTGAACTAACACCATATGGACGATTATATTTTATGATATGGAAGAAAACCAGATTTAAATTTTTTTTTTATACCAAAATCTAATTCAACTAAATAGAAAATTTGATTTGTATACTAATCAAAATATTGATATATCAATTAAATGTGTCTTTAACTAACCGATTATTAAACATTCAATATTGATGTGACCTTTTTCCCAATATGACTTTCATTTTTGGGTATGACCGTTTTAAAGGTTGGATTTAAATCACTTTCGAAAATAGAAAATATGAGGTAAAAGATGAACTAGTGAGTCTCTAGTGCCTTATTACAGTCATATACGATAAACCGCTATGGGAATGAGCATTCAGTTCAATAAAAGTTCTAAAGATTTTACGAGGTAGCGCATTTCAAACACACACACACACACAAAAAAATGATTTTAAACGATCCATACACGTGTAAATAGAGCATTCTCTTTTATTGTCAGGCACTGTTGTACATCGCAGGTAAAGAAAATCCAAACATAATATCACAGGTGGAATGGTGAACAACGAATGCGAATCTTGTCATGTCAAGAAAAAATTGTCTAACTACCATTTAAGAAATGGTTTGGAATGTTTTACTAGCGCACGCGGACAAGTGTCGTCTAATGTTTCATCTTATTGGCATAGTTTTACCTTTCAAACATATTTAGCTGATTTGAATGCATCCATATATTTACCTAGCTCAAAGGTAAGGACATTTTGCTCGCGCCTTTGAAATTATATATTTGTTTATGGCTAAAACTATTAGGTAGTCGGTTTGAAATTATTTTCACTATGCCGTTCAGTTTAGTTTGATCGTAATTTCAAATATTTTATAGGTCGCTAGACACTGCATGACATAACCAAATAGGCAGTTCGTATCAGGATAAAATATTGTAAATGGTTAAGCATTGATGTTCTGGTCCGTAGTTTTAACGATTTGTAAAACACATAGTCACCAGATGCAATTCAAAAGACAATGCCACGAAATTGAAATTTGCTGAAGTTAAATTCAGTGGCACACTTTGTTGATTGTGGCGGTTTCTTATCCAAATCTATCCACATTTCATCTCCAACCAATTCTAATTCAATTCGACCAGAAATAATCCCAACGCGACACAAGGATACTATTGAAACTTTTATGAGTATAAAAAATAGTGAACATTTTGTAGTGCTGAAATTGAAATTGGTGAATGGTGTGAAAATTATTTTCACATGGTTTTTTGGGGGATAAACTCGAATATGACGAGGAAGACATTTAATACAAATAGTCCAATTTTCAACGAAATTAAATTGAGATATAGCACAAAATGATCAGCACAACCATCTTGATGGCGCTGCATTGTAATTTATTTTCGCACATATGAGATTTAATTAAATGTATAAAATATTCTCTTGTTGAATGGCATGGCCATTTATTTGCTTTTAACGGTTTGTGTGAATAGTTACATGAAAACATATACATTGAAATATTATAGTTTGGTTATGAAGGCACCTAGCAATTTTCGAACCTTTTAACATTTAGAATTTCGAAAAGGGTTTATTTTAGCTCATACACACTCACGTTCTCATATAATTTTCGAAACACACAATAAAAACATACAATTTAATAAAATATGCAGTGGTTTTTGCTGACTATGAGCATATTACATGTTGCCATCGCACAAGGTAAAGAGCAGTCAAACGGTACAATGGTTTCCATTTCGTGTAGTCGATTTGGGTTTTAAAGCATTGTTTTGCACAATATATGAGCATTTAAGCACTGGTTATACACAATTTTCGGATTTACTGAATGCTTGAAATTTTCAAAGCAACGAGACGCTTAATGAATGTGCTTGTGTTTTTGGTGGAAAAATTTTTCATTTTGGATATTTTGTTTGGCTTTTGATTGTAGACATTTTTCGACCTAAATACATATCTGCATATACTCTGGTTCACATCGATAAAAATACCTCACCGTGGGCAAGAGTTACGTAGTTTGCGACCCACGCGAGAATGCAAACGATATAAATTTCCAATTTTATTTGATTATTATTTTAAAAGCACGCGAGAACGCAGGACATAGCGCATTTACTGTGGAATGTTCATTGCTCAAGTGGGTTACAGAGGTGTACGGGTCGATTTACTGATGATAACGAATGATTCTGTGTTTGTCTGGACGATGTCAGCAAAAAATCATGGATTTTCATCGAATTAAAATAAAAAACCATCCAAACATAGAAATATGAAAATTTTCAAGCGAATATTTGTATTTGCCAGCCCCATACGATAGTTGGACTGTTGATCCAATTACGATTCGTATTGGTAACGCATTGAATAAGAAATGCGTTTGAAATAATAAGCAAAAATAAACGCTCGAAAGCACATAAATTTTTCGCTTTTTTTTGAAAAACTTTTGGCACTAAGAGCTCTACAGGGAATTCTGATTTTACACCATACGCACGCACACACAACCAAACAAAACAAGAGCAACTCTTTTTCGTTGGCTGTCGTAATTTTTGTTTGCCAAGAATATTAAAATATTACGAAGAGGCTCGAAGAATGGACGACACTCACACACACACACACACACGCATTCGCCAGAGTTTGTGAGAGCAATTATGCAAACAAGATAAATTTTATGATTCCGCATCGCGTACGAATTTTGTTTATTTTTCCCAAAAACGCCTGTAGAATATTCGAATGTTGTTAGAAAGTGATGGTGATTTGTGATGCGTATACGAAGCTGATATGGACACAGTTGGGCCGATGGTGATGATGATGATGGTGGCGGCGTTGGCGGCTCTCAAAACAAGAATTGAGTCCAAAGTTGGGGAGACAATTGCCATCGTTGCATTATCACAGCATTTAATCGGCTCATTAACAAATACTAATATCGCGATAGCAACACACCAACATTCAACCATCCACGTATTTGTACAGCATCTGAAACTCACTAACTTATTGGCCGTTCGACAACAAATAACAGTCCAAATAATTTTAAGTCCAAGTTATGAACCGATTTTATTCATTCGATACACGAACATTGGTGGTTTTATCGATTTAAAGTTGAGCATTATTTTTTTGTTTTTACTTTTTACGCATTTGAAAAGTTTCATGATATCGATTCATATCGAACATTTGCATGCCAAGCAAAACGTCTACGAGATTGGTGAAACAAATACGAGCAGAAAAGTTGTTGTTTTATTTTGTTTCGTAAACCGCAAGTAAAACTTTGTGGCTATTCATTTCATGCAGTAGCAAACAGCGGACATTTTGTTTGCATTTCACATTTTCAAATGGAATGAATTTGAACGGAAAATTCACCATTCACCACTACACCCTAATTAATGCTTGCACGGCCAACTTATGTTTGATTATGGAAATGTTACACTGTTTATTTGTTGATTTTACGAAATTCCGCTGTTTAGCGAAATTATTTTACACAATCTATTGACAGATGGAGAGAAAGTTCATTAGTTTTGTTGATTTATCCCATGCATACAAATAATTTTGCGCTGCGGTTTACATTGTTGACCAATTTAATCACTGCTTAAGGTAACAACAACGCATGAATTTGGGAATCTGGGATTGATGCGTGTTAATTTTTATCACACAGAGAATGTTGCGCGAGAGCACGAGTAAGCGAGGGGGGGTTTCAATTAAGCGATACCAGTGCACAAACTACAGCGAATGATTAACGGTAACCCATCGAATTAATCTCAATTGCTCATAAAGATTTTGAGTCACAAATAAACATCGTCACACGCGAATTCAGTTAAAACCGCACCTCACGTCATTTAAATTAGATCTAGCACGCATTTAATAAATGATTGAGATGTACAACTGTGACTGATTTTATAATTCAGAGAGATGGCTACGCGGAATACGAGTCATAATGAAGATACACCTTTCATCATTAGTCCTCCGACCTGCAAATGATTTGATACCATTCAAATGATAGTTTTTTGATAGTCGAACATCTAATATCTGACAGTTAACTATATAAACACCGAACAGCTAGAAGCTAGCATTCCAAATTTTCAAAACAGGAACATTTTAAATTGAAAGGTTTAATAACAACGTCAAAAGTCACACCAAACAATTCAAACCGTGCAAAACGAAAGCATTTTGTTCGTTTATCATGCAATTTGTTGTGATCTTTTTTTGTTGTTGTTCAGTTTTCTATTTGCTACCTAGCATATTGCTCACAATTGATTTTCATTGCATGCTTTAGATGAAAGATTTAATAAATTTGGTTTCTTCAATTTCACTTGCCACACGCAACTTCTTCTCGTTGAACTTTTTTATGTGTAGCACTCTCGCAAAAAGAAATTGTATTCGGTATCATAGTTTGGAAGATTGCTGTAAAATATTAAGTAAATTCACGTATTAAATGGTTAAGAAAACAACTCAATTCGTTCATTGTGATTTTACGAACAATGTTAAAGTTGTAAATGTTTTCCGTGGTTTCCAGAAAACTATTTTTTTAACGTGTTTATTTTTGCTATTATCATTGTTTCTTGGTGGATATATATGGTGGTCTATCATGGCTATAATTAACGAATTATTCTTTAAAACAGTCGATATTTAAGAAACATCCCTGAGGAAGAATCACAACTGATTCGAAACGTTGAAATAATATTTCAATAAAATATCGATTTTATTAGAAATGGTTTTGGCTTATTTTGCATCATTCTGATGAATGAATATCAGCGGTCGATAGCCACTAACAAAATGTTGTTTCTATTTATGGACTCTGAAACGAGCTAGAAGTTTCTAAAAGAATAATTTTACACATGACACTAATTTTGTATACGAATATTGAGAATGAATTGATCAGAATTTTCTATTTTTTTCAATTTGCTTGTGGCATAGAAATTACCCAATTGATGTTTCTTGTTTTTTCAACTGATTTATTACACAGCCTATCTAAACGCTCCATTTGAAATGTTCACCAATTTTCGAGCATAAAAATCAAACTTTGATCAAATCAAGAAAAATCATTTGTTTCTGAGCAACAACGAAAAAACAAAAATTAGAATGATGTATTTTCATAGCACCTATAGAGATAGGTTGAGTAAATAAGTGTTTTTATAATCTTACCGTTTATTCTCTTCTCAGGCTCGTTTACGACAAGAGCCATGAGATTTCAGGACATGTCTGCTTAATTACGTCAACAATATTTTATACGGAAGCATGTTTTTGTTTGAAACTTATTACCGATAAGGCCAAAAGGGTTATGTGGAAATGTCCTGCCTGCGACGTAGTAAAAGAAGTCGAAGACAACAACAATAACAACAACAAAAAATATAATCAACAAATATGATGAATAAATTCAGCTGTACATTGTATTGTAATTTCGAACCGAATTGGTTATGGTTCACAAAAGCGGCTGAATTCAGGCCAATACCGGTCTTTAGATGATGCTATTGCTGTCGCAGTTGCCGTTGCTGCTGATGATGATCTAATGCTATTTTTTTCTTTTATGCGCATTATACGCGCATTTATTTTGTTCTTCCGTGTTCATTTGCATAAAAGATACTACGTGAGCGTATGTTGAATGGAGAATATTTCACGGAAGAGTCGACGTCGATGACGGCCGAAAAAAAAATAGCTGAAGACAAGTCTCGAGTCAAAGACAACGATCACCCCGTTGCAAAGACTCTTTTTTTTCTCTATTACCAACCAAAGTTATTCTTCACGAATTGTGTGCGTGTGTGTGTGTGTCTAAGATCTAAATACGCAAGCGTATGTCTACATGATGCTATGGAATTTAGAATAAATATAGCCGAAGGGCTTTGGCGTTTCGCCAAGAAGACAAAACACATGAGAGAGCAAAGTAATACCTTAAATGACACCGAACGAGATTGAGCATCCGATTGAGAAACGAAAAATAGCTTGATAGAGTTTGATGAGTTTGGTTTGTGTGTTGTTTCTTTTTTCGACTCTGGCCGAAATATCTTTCACAAGATAAAAAAAAAGGGTCTGTAAACTAATTTGGCATTATTATTTCAGATTAAATATCATTTCATCTCATCAAGACAGCTAGTCCTATACAAATGCCCTAATTTTCCTGCAATTCCATTGCATGACATGATCAATATTTTCGTGACTGTTCAACTGTTGATAGGGGTAAAGGTTGAAACAGAGCACATAAACAAAACAAAAACCCAATGAAGAGAACTAGAAACCGATTGGTGATGCGCCTTCATCTCGATGCATCTCATCCTTAATATTCCGTTGCTGTTTTTTTTTTTTTTTGAAATCGCATCTTTCGGTGCAGGACTTTTTTTTTTAAAGACCGACTAGAATTTGAATCTGCCTAATGATATTCATGCCGGAGCTGTTTCAATTGCAATGATGTCTTAACGTTATTTATATTCGGCAAAATCGAGGTAGTTAAAATTGTGATCTATAAAAATGAGCCTGAGCTCAAAGTTTACTCTCAAATGATTCAAATTCGGCCTTTTCTTCCCCATTCCAATAACATCGTGGCCGTTCAATTAATATTCTATTTGTAGCACACACAAACAGATATCATCGATACAAACACTCCGTACACTGTACAGTACAATGTACACTTTCATCGGCAAACAAATCAGTTTAATTGTTTACAAGTGACAAAATATTTAGATGCATCAAATTCAAAGCATTCAGGAAAAAAAACTACATAAAATGACATCGAAACAATGAAATTTTGTTTGCCTTTCATTCAATTTCAATATTGATGCATCTCGACTTATGTCAAATTAAAAGGATTTATTCAAATTTCATTCTAGTTTTTTTTTTCAAATTCTAATTCGCTCCTTTTTGGATTTTGCTAATTAAAAAATCATCAATTTCGGAGCTTAATTCCTTGTGCGTTAGTTGTGAACTGATATTTTTTTTGTTCAATTGTATTTTTATTTAATTGTATGTGTGAGTCATAGTTTTAGGTTCGTTAATAGCTCATGGAATTATCATATAAAAAGCACTGGTTAAAATTGTAAGCTCCAAGCTACAACGAGCTCATCTTCATTTCAAAAACATTTCAAAAATCCTTTGATTCGAGAGAATTCCATTGAAAATGCAATTTTCTGCATCTTAGAAAATACAACTTTTCACAGCTATATCTAATTTTTTGTGTGTGCCAAAAACTGTTGGTCAATAGAATTTATATGAATTAAAATCATCAATTCTGGGCGCCAACACTCAGAACAAACATTGGTACAGCTGACCATAGCTGTTCCGTTTGAAATAATCACATTTTGTCAAGTTGCAGCCAACTTTTGGTGTGAAATTCTTGGTGAAATTCCTTGCGAAATTCCTTGCAAAATTCGAGCAATTAGAAAATATTTATAAGCATACAGCATGTCGAAAAATCCGTATTAAATCAGCAAGAAACACATAAATCTGATGCGTGTGCAACTGGTCGGTTATTCATTCTGTTTTCTTTCATTCATTCTCCATTTCTTTCGTTTTCTTTTCTCTTCACTCGCTCAACCATAATAAACAAAATGCAATTACCTCAACAAAAGATTTATATTATTAGTTTTGAGCCCTTAATACATTCGTCCTTTGATTAACATTTCTTCATTTTTGACAGTTCATCTAAATGCCGAACAGTATTGAGTCAATTCGAAACACAGAATCTCTTATCGGGCTGGTAGTAATTTAAAAGCGGCATCAATTTCACAAAGCACAAAAAAAAACGCATTTGAAATGTGAAAATGCATTTGGATTGTCAAAAATGCCGATACAAAGTCGCAACGTAAAATGTTTTAATATTAAGAAACAAAATAATTATTTATTCGGGTGAAAATTGAATGTTTAAAATATGGCCAATAAGTGTCACAAAATATGTGTTTGATGTTGCGTGCGTTTGCTTCGGTATAAAACAAAATGAACAAGAATGAGAAGAAAAAAAAAACGCACACACAAACTCAGTTTCGAAAGAGAGAATCTCAATGCCCTTCATTTCAGTGCAACGTAACTTACATTCTGATTGACATTCCGATATAATGTTCATTGATACAGTTCCAGTGTGTGTTGTGTGTTTAGGTTGACGAATTTTGATATAAACTGAAATGTGTATAATTGTTTATAGCCATCATACGAATGTGATGGAGTCGAAAGAAATGGCTCATAACTTATAAGATTTTTGTCGTTGAATCGGGTCATGGTGAAAGTTGTTGAATTGTAGGGGAAGATTTTTGGCATCGATGAACGGTGGCTCTGTTACGAAGATGATGAAGAAGACGAAAGAGAAATAACAACAACAACAACAAGAATAAATTCCCAATAAAAATATTTTACGGATTTTCATTGCACATTTGGCATCGACGTGGCAATCGGTTCCGTATTAGCACAAACAATAGACACCATCGTATTCGAGATTTTGTGCGTGCGCTCTTGTATGCAGTGAAAAGTGAAAAATCCACACGCAACAATAGACACAATCACCGCATGTGCTCTGCAAAATGAAACGACCAACGGCACAACGAATGCCACATAATTCACGTAATAATGTGTACAAACCCAATTACAAACGGCACACAAACACAGACACACATACAAATGAAATAAATAATAACATTATGGAACATTCGAAATTGCACTGCGGAATGCAATTCAAAAGATGCATCCAAATATTGAAAAATCGCCAAAATCATTGGGATTCCATTGTACAGTACACGAAAAGAAAAAGACAAAATGTGAGGCAAAAATTGTATCAGAAGCGAATTCCACCACGTACAGTTTTATTAAAATCTATGACCAAAAATCAATGACGCACACCGATTACAGTTTTTTTTCTCTGTTTTCTCTTCACTCTCGGGCCAGATAATTTGAAAATGGGAACACGCTTCATTGAACACGAATACCCAATACTCTAGGTAGCATCGTTTTGCTTATGATTCAGGAACTCATTGCCCATAAATTATCAAAATTACATGCAATTGAATGTGATTGCCTTGTGCTTCGTTTCAATATTCGAGTAGATAAATTAGGTTTTACCCGTGTTTGAATTTGGTACCGTAGCATTCAGAAGCGATTCATGTGTGTGTGTGTGTGTGTTTTTTTTTACATCGGCATTTCTGTACGTTTGAAGAAATCTATGAATCGTCAACGTGACAAAATTTCTTCAAGTCGTGAATTTCGAACCATTTCCATGATCTGCATTTTCAGCCAATTTTCGAAAATCTCATGTGGAGTTTTTCATTTTTTCGGTTGTTATTCTTCTAATACAATATGACTAATTACTGAGTATGCACTTTTTTCTCTCATCCTTTTGTGAATGAGGTTAAAATAAACTAAATTGAGAATAAATTTGAGGTGCAACTTGATTTATTGTGACAGTTCTTTTTTCTTTCGGAAAAAATGCATGCTGTTATGAATATGAATATGAATTCAATTCAAATCAGGCCAATCAGAGTAATTACAAAAGCTAATAAATTAAAGAAGAACCACTTGAAAATTGAAATGAGCCCAAATTCGATCGCTAAATCATACGATACATTCATAGACTTTTTTTTTTGTTGAATGCAAAAGCAACCTTTGTAATCATAAAAGCATTTAATTCAATGTGTGTCCACCTTAGAGACGGAAGCTAGTCTTAGCAAGAACTTAAGCAACAAATTTATTCGTTAGCGCAATATTCCAACCAAAAATGCGGCAATATGTGCATCGTGCTGACATTTTACCACGACTATTGTGTGGTATACGCTTAATGTACATTTGTACATTTGGGTGTGAGAACTCCGGTGAAATTAATGATTATTGTTTGTCCCAAAGATGTAATAATTATTTCGTAACAATACGTGTAATGCGCACATTATCCAAAACGTTGATAGGCCAAAATTGTCTCAAGCCATTTCACACAAACGCACACACCATACATCGCTCTAACAAATAGATACGAGAGCAAATGAATCTAAGAAATACAATAGTAATACGAAACATTAGCACGTTTGCGTTTCATATGATATAAAATTCAATGAGCACGTTTCACTCATGAGCCGATTTTATTTTTCTCGAACACCGAACATTTTTGTCGAGTTCGTTTTGCATCGATATTTTCATTTTGAACATTATTTCTTGGGTGAACGCAAAAAAAAAAAAATGAAATTGGTTAATGTTGACATCGACATTGAAGGCTGAAAAAAGCCTGAGCAAATCTATTTTATTGTCATACGTGTTTGGTTGCATCTTTCTTTCAGCCAGTGAAATTATATCATCAGTGTCGTAATTGGAGATTTGTTCTGTATTGTGGTTATTGGTCATCATAGCAGCCCATCCCATACCCGTAAAATAACACCCGAAATAGAACCAACATTCCAAAAAAAAAAAAAACTATTTGTACAAAATAAATCGTACATTCGAACACATCGAGCTGGTAGCCATCATCAGCACCCACCACACTTTTTATTTCTATTTGCAATTCGCATTCAATGAAGGTATATCAATTTAGTCTTCGGCGTTTTAGATGCGTGCATGGAATTCATTTGATTATCACATCGGAATGCTTTTCTGATCCAATAGGGAAAACAATTGAACACGTGTGCTCTGCACGAATACATTTTTGGACTAACTGCTTTGTGTGTTAGTCTCATGTCGAAAGTGTTTCATTGAGACAAGTAATGTAAAAAGAACTGTGTTTGAATTGAAGTTTTAGAATGCTTCATTTTGGTAACATTTTCTATTGAAAATGGTCTTCTTATCCATGATATTTCAAAAAGTGTTTATTTTTAAACAGGAACAAAAGTCCTTAAACACGTTCAATAAAGGCATTATGAAACTATTGACATTTTTGCGATTTCTGTGTGGAAATAACACTTCTTCAAATTGTTTGTTACTTCAGAAAAATGGTTTGAAACGATTTGCTTCTTACAAAAGCGATACTTTGTTTTCGTTCTGAGGTGTTCGTCTGTTACGTTAAATTAACCAAAAACTACTGTGACAATTGTTTTTATACAAATCGAAAAGTCTAATTCCAATCAGTAATGTTTGCGTAAAAGCTGTCTGATTAAATATTTGTGAATGAATTAAGCAGAATTCTGTTACGTGTGAATCACATGACCATGTATAAGTGAAAGGGAATTCGAATAATGAAAATGATAACGATTTTCTTAGCATCCATATGTTAATCGAATGGTCTGTAACCACCATCATTTCGATTGTGGCCACTGATTGCATTTATCTAAGTGATTTCAATGAATACTATTTCACAGAAGAAAAAAAAAATGCGATGAAAGTGTAAATTAATTCATGCGATTGATTTTTCTTTCAGTTTCAGTTGAGCTAACAAAATTCACTATCACCGCAATGCCAATAAATTCCCTTTACTCTGACAGTCAATTTCATTCCAGATACTGAATGATGACT
The DNA here is from genome assembly GCA_030463065.1 of Aphidoletes aphidimyza. Lineage (NCBI taxonomy): Eukaryota > Metazoa > Arthropoda > Insecta > Diptera > Cecidomyiidae > Aphidoletes > Aphidoletes aphidimyza. The sequence goes on from CM059999.1 coordinate 4,563,045, forward strand.
GCAAAAATATGCACACGACACAGTGTTCAGTGTTGATAGCATCAACAATTACCGACTAGCACGCACAATTTTCTGTACGATTGACTGAATGTGATTCCACGAATTGTGGCGATGAATGTCAATTGAGCCACGAATAACGAGTGTAAATTGCTCGATTGATGCTTTTTCGCCTGCACTGACGAAATAAATTTTGCGATGTGTGTGTGCGTGATGTTGCGGTGTTTACTTCGAGCGGTGTTTACAAAATATTTCCTCGAAACCATTTGATGGTTACACATTTCTGTCAATATCAAGTGGGAAAATCAACGAAAAATGGAAATGGTTTCTTTGCACTCACAGACAAAACGTCGATTTTTGACATGCAACTACGCAGATTGTTTCATCAAATATTAATTGTTTACGGTAAAGTTGTTCATTGTTGAATCGAAATTTATTCGCACTGTGGAATTCCGAGTAGACGAAGAATTAGTTTGTTGTTAGGTGAGTATTTTCGACGCATATCAAAGTAGCTAAAAAGTTGTACTGCGCTTGAAATTGAAAAACCAATCCTACAATTGACAGAATGTGTAGAAGTAGCTGCAAACAAAGAGTGGCAAATTAAATAATTTAACGAAATAATTTGAACGGTTGCGACTAATTTCCAGTGAAATGCTTCATATTTCACCGAAATCGAAAGGAGTACGGTATTGTTCAAGACTCATTTATTGAAAATGGAAACCGCCTTGTCACAGATAATAAATTACAATTTGCAACATTTCTTTTGCCATTTATTCATCTGGGTTGCTTCCTTGTTCAGTCGATTGCAAAAATTCCATTCGAAGCATTTGGTGAAGCGTTAAGCGCTAAATGTGCGACCTTGTTTCACATTTCTCTTTGTCGGTCTAGCTCACGCATTAACACACACACACACAAAAAAAAACTATGTCTATGTAATAGATTTCGTTACAATTATTTATTGCCAATCATTTCATTTACATGTGTGGAATTGGAAGAGTTGCGACACTCCTTGCTCTCTTTAAACTGGGTACGGCTGATTTTTTATTTTCTTTCATTAAATTGTTGAGTCTGAAATGAAACCGTCGATCTTTGAACGGGTATTTTCATAGCAATCAGTTGGTGGTTTGACACGGGTAAAATGAGCAAGTAATGTACCAAAAGAAATACAACAACAACAACAACAACAAAAAAAACTCAGGGATGTCATTTTCAATAACAGCAAAGTGAGAGGATATTGAAAGAAAGAACATGAAAGGAGGAATCGAGACACAATTGTTTACGTGTAGTTTACTTGTGTTCGTACACTATAACCGGGCTATGTACGATTTTTCATCGTTTGTACTGTGTATTCATTATTATTATAGTTTTTTTTTTGCGCGCTTTAAAATTAATCTTTAATCACATACCATGACGGGGTAGATGATACACATAAAAAGACCATTCAACCATGAACAAATCTACGCATCTACACAACACTCTCAATAGTTTACCGTCTTTTTGTTTGTGTTGTTGAAATTCGAAAGAAAATCGTATTAGAGTAAAATTTGTTCATTTTTGTTGAGCCTTTTTCGACTCTGCTCGAATTTTAGCCCAGATTTTCAAAAAAATATCACAATTTTTCTGTCCATTGATCTAAAAAAATCAGTTCAAATTAAAAAAAGTACTGAAAATGAAACGTAGATACAAAGATCGAATCTGACTAAAATGATCGAGTATGCACTGCATTCCATTTATGATGTGATATTATCGTTTAGATTTGTAAATCACCTATTTGGCTACACGGAAAACGTATTGAGTGTGATCTGGAAAGGAGTGTTTTTTTACTTAACTAAATCTTCAAGAAGAGACTATTCGAATATACAAATGCACGGATGTGGAATCAAGCCAAGGGCATAAGACAAGATGACATTGAAGAACCCCTTTTTTTAAAATAGATTTTTGCCAGTCTAAACATATGAGAAATTTGCCGTAGTTTTTTTTTGTGCCGCATTGGATCAAACGCACGGAAGAAGAGCAATGATCTATTTACTTGTGCTTGTTTTTCCTCTTCGAAGTTTAAATTTCGTTTTGACTAAGAAATTTTGCACACTCCGTACGAATATTCTCGTAAACATGTTGATGTTGAAATTTCGTTAACCATTCTTTTTTTTTTTTTTTTAAACAGTCCTTTATACTAAGCTCATTTCCATGTGAAATGGATTCTTGGAATTTTATCAGTTTTCACAACTGCGTTGAAATAATTTCAACAATCTCTTGCTGCGTGAAAACCATGGGCAGTACGGTATTGTTTAATTTCAACCAAATATATAACATGACTTACCATAAATTATAGCAAGCATGTAGCGAATACACATAGCATCTCTTAGATTGGTTGCAACACCAGCTAAGCTTGGAGTAAGTAACAAAGTTCTCAATAGATGGCGTTGCGTAGAAATACACTTAAAGCTACTGAAAGCATAAATCGAATGAATCCAACGAACGTTATGGAATTAAAATGAGAAATTTGTATTTGTAATTTATATAAATTATAATTGATTTGTAAATTACGAATCAGAGCTAAACATTTTGAGTGTATTATTTCGTGCACTGCATCGCAAATTGCTTGCTTCGAAATAAAAAAGCAAAAATGTGTAGGCTGATCACCTGTTGAGTGTTTATATGGAGAACTTCTTTTGGTGAACTGTAAACTGGGATCAAATGGATAAAATCAACTCAAATCTATGGATTGCTAATAGTCCTTTTTAGTCAATTCTCAAATGAACTCTGAATACCATTTGGTAGTTTTTCGTCTTTTTGATTAGTTTTAATAAATCAAAAACGTACACAAACTCACGTGCGTACACTCTGTCACCTTTTCTATACAAAAATCGGTATAATATCGAAAATAAGGAGGTGACAGAATCCCAGAAGCATAGAAATCAAAAATAGCCTGAGAAATCAAAAATACAAATATTATGGCTATGAAATAAATGCGAATAGTTAGTTTTATTGAATTCAAATAATTCTGAGTAACAGGCGCACATAACTGATACACGGATTTTATTCTCTTTATACTATGCCATAACAAATACATTAGGAACGAACATCTTAACGCAATATAGCATGCGCACGAAAGAGACAAAGTAATAGCTTTTTGAATTCCACCAGTGTGCCATTGTTTTACATTGCCCTCTGGTAGCGGTTGAGTGGACAGTTACTCTGTCTCATGATATACTCATTAAGAAGCTCAAAATAGTGGAAAATCTGGCCGATCCAATTTTTTTTTTTAAACATCCTATGTGGAAATGTGAAATCTGTTATCTAGGTGAAATAAAACCAAATACTTGTATAATAATGATAATAATAATAAGCTTTATTTCTAATACTTGTATGCTCCAAAATCAAAACATTGATAATGTATAATAGACTCGATAGCGCCAAAAAGCTAGTTTCTGGCAATAAATTATTCGCTTGCATTTTTATCGATTTATATCATTTTAAGTCCAATTTTATAATATTCAATAATTTTCTTCGATTTTGTTATTGTTGCCTAAAGAAATGGGTTTACCTTGATTTAAATACATAATTTTCTTTTCGTTTTCGATCGTGTTTTTTTTTTGTAAATTTGTCTAAAATGTCGCATTTGGAGTAAATTTCGATTTAAAAATTTGCATAAATTTGTTTAATTTTTTTCAATTTTCCAATTAGAAACAATGTGTTTAATAAAATGTTTTCCGTTTTCTTTTTGTTCGTGTTCAAAATTCACTTTGTGTTGAGAGAAAAAAACGCATTATTTTATAACAAGAAGCATGTAGACGAAATATCGCTTAAATTCATTCAGAATACGTTATAATTGTTCCATTGTGTGTGTGTTTGCATGTATATATGGCATAACCGTACTTGAGTGTATTTCTTATGCTTAATTCTTACGATAAATTACGGAAACTGTGTAAAAGTATAAAGTTTCATTTTTTGTATGTTTTCATTTCATTTTCTTCGATTCCATAGAATAAGAGAGATTGTTGACAAAATACAAAGGAGAATGGCACATTTATTATAGAGTGTTTTTTTGTGTGTGTGTGAATGGAAAGTTAAGACAGTGTTTATGTTCGGTGTGTTAAAACAGTAGTTGTGTTTCGCTTTGGTGGTGGAGGTGGTGGACGCTTTTTGATTATTGGTAATGGTGCTGGGCAACGTTCATTTGCTCCGGTTCCAAGATTTGCATACAAATTATCAACAGTAATACCACCATAATGCTCTTGCACCCAATTGCTCACATTTGACGATTCACGATAATAATGTGATGTATCATGATAGTCAATGCCATTTGCGGCATTATTATCGAAATCACGGAAACCAAGCACTTCATGAGGCGTAGTGGTTGGTTCAAGTTTACATTTTTGTGAGATTTGCCACTTTTTACGCATTACACGTTGTAAATCTTGTAAAAAGTCATGCGGTGGATTCGATGCGGAATCGGCGAGTCGTTTTGGCGATGATACAGTTGATAGTCGTGTGCCTTCAGCACGTGGTGGAGGAACTGGTGCAGGTGTATCTTTTGAAATGCGTCGCGGTGATGATGGAATTTGTTGTTGTTGTTGTCCGCTCACAATTTCATCTTCGAAGCAAACTTTTCGACGAAGTAAAACGGGAGAATCGGCAAAAGTGACCGTTTTTTGTGGTATACTTGGACTAGAGACTGCTGAACTGTTTGTACCACCATTGTATGCTGGTGGATTTTTATAGGGTGGTGCTTTAATTGACGATTTCATTGACGATACATAAATTGGCTGTGTCAGAACATCATTCGAGTGTCTTGGTGCTTCTGTTGCCCGATCACATTCATCAATGCCCGGATTACTTTGAATGGAAATATGATTGTTGTTATTGTTATTGTTGTTGTAGCACATTTGTTGGATTTGTTGTTGTGCCACATAAATTGGTTGTAAATCATTTGGTGGAGGCTGCAAACTTGGCGGTGGTGCTGGGAAATCGTTCATTGCATTCAATTCACTTGGAGATGGAGGTGCTGGCAATGAATCCAATGAGAATGTGGATGCGGTGAGCTGGTCTGCTTCCGGTGGTGGTGGTAATGAGAACATTGAATCGGTCATACACGATGGCATCACATCAAGTGGGCTCATTGGTGACGCATCAATATGATCTTCACTGCTTGCAATAATTATGGGACCGTGTGAAGTTGGTGTGCTTGGTGAACTTAATGTTGATGCTTGAGTTGAAGAGCTATCTACGGAACCACGTGAACTATTATTTGGTCGTCGTTTCAATGTACTGTTATTACTGCTACAGCTATCCTCGCTGCGACGACGACTGTGACGTCGAGTCAGTGTGCCACCACGTTCGGGTGAAGCTGGATTCGATGAATCATCCATATTTCGTTCTTTTAATTGTCGTGTCATCGACGTTAATGGGATATTTGGTTTCATTGATGGTTTTCGTTTTATCGTGCCAGTTGGAAAATCCGAATCGAATGCATTATTTTCATCCGACAAACAACCACTTGAGCTCGAACTGGATGCTCTTGACAATCGTCCATTCGATGAGTTCAATGTATTGTTGTTATTATTCACCATGTTGTTACTTTCATTGCTGCATTGCGACGGAACCGACGAAACAATACTTCCTATTGAGCTACTACGATTCGATGAAAATTTATCCAATTCTTCGCTTGCCAAATCTTCCACCAATGCACGATGATTATCCAACAATTGTTTACCATATTTTGCCACCCGAATGGCCATAACCCATTTATCCAACGATTCCGAATCGTCGGCGCACAGCATTTTGATGCCGCGTAAATTCCCCTTTACACCGCCCATCGTTTCCTTTTGTGATTTTAATGCGAATGTATATTCGGTTGGTGCCTTGTGTTTCTTTTTCCATCCAATGCCTCTGTACACATCATTGCCCGCAAACAAACTGTGACACAGTAGATCTCGTGGCGATTTAGTTTTCTCTTTTGGATAGTAATAAATTCCAGATGCTCGCAACACAAAGTGATAGCGTTTCCAAACTTTTTTCGATTCAATTTTTACGTATAATGGTCCTTCCATTGCAATCTGATTGCCGCTTGAAAAATGCTCCTCCAAAAGTAAAGATCTATATCAACGAGAGAAATGGAGATGGAGATGGGGAGTTAGATATGGTCCGGTTCAAATTAATTGAATTGAATAAATTGTATATGGTACCTCGTATGCTCGTCATGATCACTGCCCGGGGCCATTTGTGTGCCGTTCAGGAACTTTTCGGGAGTGTGGAACAGCGCTACTTTATCACTTCGCTGCAGAAACAAAACTCGATTTTTCGAGTCGTTACTCCAATTCATCAAGTTGTCCACAAGAAGCTCATGGTCTTCAAATAAACGCTCTGCAAATAACACACATCGACAAAACAGACAAATAAAATCATCATTGATAAGAAAATTAAGTTAAAAGTATGCGTGCGGTTTGCGCGCAGATGCTACGCATTGTGATGTACGTACCCATTTGAAGATCAGGTAAATGTTCAACCAATGCCCAAAGCGGTTCCATCTGTACGTGATTTTTGTCAGCTAGTAAACGTGTCACGTGGCCACAACTCATGCTTTCATCAACAAGCAGTGATTTCGATGCTCCATCAGCTGTAAACGCTTTAACAAACAAACGTCTGATTGATGCCTGCTCTAGCTTCTGCAATGCTAAATGGATTTTGGCAGCCTTTGCGCTATCACACTGCAATTGAATTGAGCGAAAGAGTTATTGATTAATGACTTGAAATGATCCAACTCCACTTAAAATAAGCCAAACAAAAACAAAAACAAATGACAAGCACTTACTTGGAGCAGGTTCATGTTCAATGACAAAATATTTTTGCCATGTGCATTTCCTGTGAGATTACTTATGTTACTCGATGCTGAAGATTCACTGGATAGCAATGACACGGTATCGCTAAACGCTGAATCATTATCTGGGCTTTCGGTGCGCGATTCTCGCATTGCACCGCTCGAATCCGAACCACTGCCATTGCCACTCTCCGATGAAATCGAAATCGATGAATTTGTTACACCCGAAATCGTGGAATTTGATCGTGAATGTGTTCGACCGTTTCGTTCCGTCGAAACTGGCGACATAATTGCTGCGCTATTTTGTAAATTGTTCATCGTTTTATTATCAGTTCCGTTTACGATTGTTGATTTTGCATGTTGCTCAAGTAAACTTAGTTCGCCAAGTATTGCGTCCAGTTCAGCTTCGTGTGTTTCTTCTAAATTTGCCATCGAAAAGCGATACGAACTCGTTCGTTCAGAGGAACTTTGACTATGTGGTCGCAATCGAATTGTTGGTGTATTTGGTACTTCTAAACCCTGTGTGTTAAAAAAAAAACAAAAAGAAGCAAATAAAAGAGGCATAGAAAAACATTAGTACAAACTTTACAGACATGGTGTCAAATATTTTGGAGAAAGAGAGACAGCGAATTTATATCGTCAACAATGTAATGCATTTTACGCTAGTATGAAATTGACTTTTTTTTTTCTCCACTGTGTTCTATTTAGTGTCATGGTTCATGTTACACGGTTCTGCTGTACGAATGTATGCCTAAAGTTTCAGGCAATCGACAACACATAGGCGGGATAAAATGTGAGGAACGAGAATAAATAATAAAAAAAAAGTGTCGAGGACATTGAAAACGTGCCTTATCTTATCAACGAGTCACTTCCAGTCTATTTACACAAATGCAACCGCATCCGATATTCGCAAAACGACCAACCGATTTGACGTTGTACATATTTCGCTGCTGTTTGCTTTTAACTGTGATAGCAATTTCTGTATGGGAGAATATTACTAACTTAGGTAAATAATAGCGTGTAACAAATGTGAAAGTCAAGAGAGACAACGAATAAAATGTGTAGCAACTCGTTTTACATGAATACTTGTGGCAAAAAAGGACTGATAGTATTATTCGAGGAAGCATGTGTCGTTGGCGTAACTTTTGCCTTGATATTGAACTTTTTTTTCGCTATTGTTTCGTTTTTTTTTTACAGCATCTTTGTTTTTTGACATAATCAATTTTATGCGATATGAAAGAGAAATTTATTTGGACAAAACAAAAAAAAAACTATGGAAACACATGGATATTGAACTATCCAATATTAAAATAATACACAAATTCCACAACACAAAACACTAAATATGCCTTTGACTTATGGTGAAATGTGTTATTGACAACGATATTTCTTACGCTTGGAAAAAAACTGTTAGAATCAAAACAATCACAGCACTGGACGAAAAGAGACGTGCAAACCTCGATACAACTAAATTCAGACTAAATCCATTTGCTGTTTTTACCATTTCACATGAAGCAGCCTCCTAATCAATATTCCAAGCAAGTATTTTACTTACTTATGAGACGAAGCGGTACTTTGTTTCATGTTTCAGCAGGACAATAGCGCATCGCGTTGATGCATTTGTGCGTGTAAACTCATACGAAATGTTCGTAATGTTGCTGCTGTTGCTATTGTTATCATATGTACCGAAATGGGCAAAAAAACACGCACACACACGAATTCATTTGGATTGTCATGTCAATAAGTCGAATTTCAAAAGGGGCCAAATGCAAGTTATGATGAATTCGATCTGTATAACAAAGAGATGGTCGCTTTCGGCCGAAACCCCGAAACTACATCAAGAACGTGACAGGGAATAAATTGAAAGTGACATATTTTTTTTTTTCATCTTCTTTTTCTGGCTCCAAAATTCACTTTACGTGCATTTGCTGTTTTATATTTGGTTGTTGAATCGGTTCGTATCGACTCTGTGAGACATCCGACACGCACACAATTCGTGTGGCGAGAGCGAACACACACAAAGCGACACTAAAATAAAATAAAAACAAGAAAAATAAAGCAAAACAAACACAATGAGTGATTGAATTTCAGTCAAATTTCTTTCTTTCACCCATTTGACTTGTTTTCATTGTCTTTTGTTATTGTTGGCCATGAATTGCATACAAACACTGTTTGTTCACTTTGAAGAATATTTTCCGCATTTTTTGTGTGTATTGTTTGAACTTTCCATCGGTTTTGGCCCTTGAAAATTGATTTTTTTTTTCTTTGGTTTTCAAATAGAAAATTTCAACGAACACAATGGGCGACATCGTTCTTGTTATGACTCAGAATCGAAACAGTTTGAATGTTCACGTATTTACGAAAATGACACGCATCCAAATAGTTAGCGTCATACAGTGTTTTCTTCCATGCTGATTTTGTTCATCAGTTGAACAAAAAAAAAAAAATGTATCTTGAACACGTTTCTAATGGTGATGACTAAATTGTTTACAGAGAAAAATGTCGGTGATGACTTAATGTTCATGTATTGTTGCACAAATATTAAGTACAGTAAAGAGAGGAAGAGATTTGAAATGTTCAGTTACCTGCCACCAATTAAAGAGTATCCGAAAACCCATTTTTTTTCTTTATTCTTCAATAGTTTTAATTTATTTAACCATTTTATAGATTATATTAAAATCACAATACACTTGAGGCTATTGTTACTACTACGGCATTTTATGCCTTTATTGCTTTTAATTCAACAACATTGTATTCGAACGGTTTAAAGTTTATTATCAAGTTCAATGCAATTTTAAAGCACCATCATCATTATATTGTTCGAATAGAGTTTTCTAATTCAATGCATTTCCATAATTATGATCCATCGACAGGATGTTTCAATGAACCTCGCTGCGAAGCCACTAAAAAAATCGATTAATAGTTAAACACTATTATAGTTTATTCAACAGAAAAATACGGAATTGTGCAATGCAAGCGAGTCAAATTTTCAAAAAAAAAGAGCCGATTATGAATGGGATATTCACTGAATTCAGGTGTTCAGGTGCACAATAATTATGCACATTTTACATTTGTATCGCGTATTGTCCATTGAATAGGAAACAATGTCCCACATAGTATAAAATCTCTCCTCACAAGTGGTTGAACCATTGTCCATCGTTCATTACTCAATGCTCATCCGTGCATACCAAATTGATATACGTTAATTAAATCGATACGCTTAAATGTAGTGTTTTTTTCTATAGTTTTAATTTTTTTTTTTTCCAATATAAAAACATTTGGAGTCTGCAGAAAAACAGGATAAAAATCTACGCTTGAAATGCATTCAAAGTGGAAAAAAAATTGTCATAAAATAGGCGTGTGCCAGGGAAAAAAAACAGTGCTGCATTGCACTCGTCTGTTTGCGAGTTGGATGAGCTGTGAGTTAAATGTTCAATTTAAAAAAAATCACGTTTTCATTTATATTTCCGTCGTCCAATTTATCTCATTCTAAATATAAAATAGTCAACTGCGTTGATGTTACGTCGATGAACACGAGCACGTGCCCATCGTACCCAATGCATTTCCCACTAACTTTAATAAAAAAAATTGACATTAGACAAGAACTAAATCATTTGGAGTCGTGTGTTTGGGATTCAAAATGAATGGCAAAGCGATGTGCACACAGCTAACAGTGAGCTGGGTATATATATATTTTGGTGCGTGAAATACTGATCTGAATTTCAACGGATTGTACATTCGTTCGAAGTGGATTTCATGACGGGCTGACTGACTTGGTACAACATATGCAGTTTATTGCCTTCAGTCACAGAGAAATCCAAAATAGAATCCGCACAATGTGAATATAAATAGTAGAATTTCTTCATTGGAAAATCCGATGGCGACTTTCTTATTTCATTGAAAACGTCGCCGTTTTTTTTTCTCTAAACATTTTGTCGATTTGTTTGGTCTGAACGTTGTTCAGTCATTAACCGCTGTTTTATGGGCTGAATGAATGTTTTAACATGTGATGGCCTTAAACCAACGACGCCTAAAATTGGAAATTGTTACATTTTATTAACGACGTTCATAAAATATTTTTGTTTGATAAACTTTTAATATATTTAAAGAATGATTTTAAGAATGAGGTAACATATTGGCTTAATCGCTTTATTACTGAATCATGTGTTTTTTTTTTGCTTTGCTTTGCTTTGAGTTCAATGAATTATTTATTTATTTATTTTTGGTAGAATTCATTCACACAGCTTGTAAATTGAAATAGATTTAAGCGTAGCGCATCGCTTGCAACACACAATTGAACCACTTTGTTTATAATATATTATTACACTGAATAGCCACATTGTCTCCGTTTCAATCAGTTTCAAAACATACTAGTTTAACTAAACACACAAATTCACAATAACAAATCAGCGCATAGTGTGACTGTGGAATCGATGGAGAGTGTGCTGAGCTGAGCTCCTGCACCAAAGACATACGCAACCAAAGTAATGGCACAAAAATGAATAATTTTCGTTTTATTATGGTCCTTTTATACACACACACACACAAATATACACGCACACACTTCGCTCTCTCGCTCACACACTTTATTCACTCTCTCGGCCAATACCATAGCATCAATAAAAAAAAAAGTTCGCTCGCTCTCTCGGCAAACATCAAACATTTCGTGATTGTGCAAGTGTTCGTGGAAATTGCTACCGAAAATAGCAATGAATGAAACAAGTATATGAAAGATTGCGTGTGTAAAACGCATATGGAAAATACGCTTATTTTCCGTTTCGGTATAACCGAAACATAAACAGAAATTACGGCTTGAAATGAGAATCACACGCTGTGTGTACGTTTTGCGTGTCGCTGAACTGCAAATGATATGATGAAATCGAGCAGCAGGATAAAACAAGACGAAACATGATGTTACGAAGGGGAAATCATTTTTCGCGATGAGATGAGAAAAATGAGAGCGTGATTTGTATACTAAAGTGAAAATGTGATTCACCCCGCTTCTTGCATCGAGTCAATGGACAAAAAAGAGAAAAGCGTATATGCATTATCCTTCCGCAGTATGAACGCATTGTGTCGCAGTGTGGAAATCGGAAATGGTCGCATCACCATGAACTCAACGTATGGAAAATCTCCGACTCTAGCGTTCGCTTCATAATTTCCGAATGTAGTCGTCAACTTGCATGGATGAACGGAACGGACCGGATCACATTCAAGCGGCATTTTTACTCCAGTTTATTTATTTTTACTACTGTTTCTTTTTTTTTGCACAGTCAATCGCCGCCTAACACATTATGCACGTATTTCACGTATTTCACTATAGTGAAAATGTAGTATTTCGCACTGTTGAACGTATGCTCATGACAACCGATTTCCTGTACGGTAACATGTTCAATTCATTCAATGGATTGCGCAGGGGCGTGCAACCTGAAATTCGATGTTTCGCATCACAAACATTTCACGTCAGGAAAAAAAAACAAATGCTTTCTACTTCAACTTTTCGACTTGTTGTACCTATATATAGATTTCGGTGAACAAATCATTTAAGCAACGAATTTACTTTTGTTTTTGTTGTTGTTGTTGTTGTTGTTGTTTTCTACGAATTTATATGAGTTTCGATAAAGTTATTTTCAGAGTTGAAATATATTGTAACTTTTGCTACGCCTAATAAGACGAGGCAGGAAGGAAGTTTTCGAATATTTAAAGTGCATTTATGGTTTTTCATTGCGGTTGAAACAGATTTTCTGGAAGAGTATGTAACATGTTTAACTGTAAAAATAACCGAATTCTGTTTTTCATTTCATATATTTTTTATGTTTGTAATGAATTTTCAGTGGAACAATTTCAACTCCATAGTCTGGCAGTATTATCGTTATAATCAAATAAGAGGTGGAAATAAGTGCTTAAACATTGGGCACTTTATGTGTACGGCGTGAAAATATCATTTTGAGATAAAACAGGTGCATATTCGAATATTGGCTTAATCCATAGCCATCACATCACATTTTCGCCTCAAAATACCCCAGTAGAAAACATGAATTATGAATGCATATCGTTTCATAGCCACCACATATCAATTAAATTACTGTCCATTGAACTCGGTATAAATCATAGTCATTGGTGGTAGACAATGTCGCATGTTTTGTCATTCATCCATTTCAATTTATGAAAATCACATTATTTCCACGAAAGTAAATGTTTCGTTTCAGTTAAGCATTCATTGAACACAATCAACGGACACGCTAGCTAGGTACAGTACAATGTCCAAACATGTACACACAGTGTGTACCTCGTCACCTCGTACCATCGATAAAAAAAAAAAAAAAATGCAAACTAAAAACAATTTAAACAGGGAGGGTTGCAAACCCATTTGGAGAATAGCCTGAATAAATACCAACAATTCCTTGACGAGCGAGAAATATTTACACGAAGCTCATACGAGCTCATACAAGCGCATTAATGAATAGCAGCATTTTAAGAGTCCGTCATATGGTAATCTATGCGGGTTGAAATCCAATAGATCATAATGCGGTAACATTGGAATAACACGCACACTCTCCCACACACACACACAGCTTGCAATCAATTTATTCAGCCACATGTTATTCAAGAGAAATAAAACGAGACATCCACCACCGAAATGGTGTTTTGTTTTCGGATTATGGAATTTTCGTGCGCATTTTTTGTGTGTGTTTTGAATGATGTATTGTAATATGAAAACGCATTCAGTGAACTAGAAACGAACTGATGTACGCCATTTCTATTGAAGTAATGTGATGGAAAACTTGATAAACATCATACGAAGCACAAAATTGATTTTCAACAGCCTGCTGAGTGTTGGTCTGTTTATTCGATAAATTCCACTTTTTTGTGTGTGTGTGTGTGTGTGTGTGTTTGGTGTGTGCCACAGCACAATTCACAGTCATATTTGGATTTTGTTCGTTAAATTTCTAACTAAACAAGGAAGTTGCCATAAACAGTTTTGACATATTGTTCGATTCGTTTGAACCACTCAAGTGGCATCTATAGATCTGATTCAATTCAAAAGACTTCTATTATAAAAAAAACATTTATTAAGGAATGTATACTTCAGTCGTGTCATGCAATTTGGTGTTTTTGATTAAGAAAGTTTTTCCATTTCGGGATAAAAATGGTGCTTAAGGGCACACAATTTGGAGAGTGTTCTTTGAGCAAATCAAACCAAAGATATCTGCTGTGATAATTGGACATTTTCTATCTGCCAATATTTGTGTTGCAAACAGAAAAAAGACCCACTCACTGAAATGAAGTTGCCGCAGTGAAGCAAGGTACAATTACTGTTGCCTCAGTAGCTTCATATTAAAAGCGAATTTGATTGGGAACGTGCATGTACTGAGTTGCCATCCAAGTAAACAATAATGCATTAATGACGGATTGAAGAGATTATTATATCACAACCGCACCGAATGAGGGCGTCTCATTTCGATAACATAGAACACATTGTCATTCGGATTCATATAGTTTGTTGTTTTTTTTTTCTGCACGTGTCACATTAAGTCTGATGTGTCTTGCCTACTGTTCTCGAATAGTCCACATAATACGAACATTTTCATCGCAGCTGAAGCGGGATCCCGCAAAATGAATTTGCATATTTTGCCATCGTATGGATTTTGATGATATTAACGATGTTCAACATCGGCTTGGAGTAGATAAGCTCCTTTTTAAACTTTTGTATGGTGTAAACCGAGGAAATATCTTTGATCCAAGTGACAGCGGGAGTATGCAAAAGAGTTCAGTGTTTAAGCTGAAAAGTGTTTCACGTTTGAGTGAAACATCGAATAAGACTGTATGCTGGGAATGTGCCGCCTGTGCAAAGTAAGTGCTTATCGAGAATGTATTGTGAGCATTTCAGCATTTAATGACAATGGCAGAAAATGACTATGTGTTGATTCACCTTTTATTGATGGCGGTGAATAGTGAGAGAAAGAGACAAAAATGGATGGAACTAAAAGCATTTATTCAATTATAAAATAGTTTTTGTTGTTACACATCGTAATTCATTGGGAGCGAAAACGCCGAATGAAGGAAATTTGATCCAATGAAATCAAATTGAGTATTTTATTGCCGCTCAAATCAACTGAATCATTTTAATCTGTTCGAAAACTAGCCATAAGCCTTACGGCATAAGGTGAAGAAGTGATCTGCAATTGCATCACGAATTTCATTTAATCCGCTTACGACCGTTTTCGTATTTGGAAACGGATTTACGGGGTAATAGAAACGAAAACCAAAACAAAAAGAGTCTATATATATGTCGCAATTCTGTCTCCACGCTCCATGCACTTCCATTTTTCAAGCATGAGCTACAATTATGTGCTGAGGACACTTGAGAAACATTTTACACAGTTGAATAATTTTATGTCGTTGCTGTTGTTGTTATGCGAACAAAAGGCTTCCTATCTCTCAATTGATGAACTAAATGCTTTTCATTTCATTTAATAAAAGGTTATAATTAGTGGTTTGACATAGAATGGAACTCAATCTATTTCGTACACAAATTCCAGTTTTTAATTCATTTACTCGTGGTTTTTTCTCTTGAAAAGAAAACCCATTGAATCACTTCAGCTGTTTTATTTGAAAATATTTTTCCTTTTTTTTTTTTTTAAATTTCAATAAGCACAATTCATGTGCACACCATTAAAAATGAGTAATAACAGTTTGATGCTCGAGCGTTTAGAAAAATTTCAAAAATTTGTTACAATGATTTACAATGGCATCGCCTATTTTCGGAAGCATTGACTGTTTGATATCCATTTCCATGCAATTGACTCTGATTATAATGTCAAAAAATAACATTTTAATCAAATAAAGGCCATAGGAACCAACAACAACAAAAAATATTGCCCAAAAGCATTTTTATTCGTCGCCACTAAGCGGTATGTTACCATATTTTCATAAATTTCATATTTCCATGTCACAAATGTACACGACACGACACTCACACAACGAGAAGGTGATGATATTTATGTTTTTTGTTTTCAATGGAAGTTTCGTCTACACAACAATCATCATTATTTGAAATGAAATTTCAGAACCAACAAAAAAAAAATGTAGCCTCAATCCAATTTAAACGGAACCATTGATTGACCACATGCAAAATATGTTCGCCTCTTTGGTCCCTGACATGCTAACAGCGATTCATATATGTCCAACGTTTACAATAAATTGAGCGGAAAAGAAACAGCAACACAACAAAAGCATGCATCCGAAATTTTGTGCCGAATCATTAAATGTGATATGTGTGTAACGTTAAAATGCGTTATTTTTTTAAAATATTGATGACGGTTCGCATATTGTGCGCAGATGGCGAATTTGTTTTTTTTTTTCATACATGTGCAATTTTAATCATAATAATATGGTTTGGGTTTTAATGCATTGAGATAACACAGTGTAAATAATATAATATTAAAGCGGAACATTAACACGCAGCTGAAATTCGTCATTGGCCTGTTTTTTTAATTTGTTGCTTGTCAAATGGAATAAGATTCTATATGGCGAAAACTTTGGCGGGACCGATAAAAAAAAAGAATTAAAATGCCGTTGACTGAATTATAGAATCACAAGAGGCGTTAATATATTGCTAGCGGCAAATTTTTTTCGATGAAATAAAATAAAAGCCGACCGACCAACACATGTATATGAAATATGATATTTGGTGGTTCTACTATCTTCTATTAGCCTCACTTAAATTGACCGTGTCTGATATCAGTCCAAGACGACAGTTTGTTGCGCAACTGTGCAATCTGTTATGTTCAATTAATGAATGAATGCCCTAAATAGACAACATAGTCAGAGCCGCAGCTAGTTGAAATGAGAGCTAAAGCATTGGATACTGACAACAACAAAAATGCGCTCAAATGCACGAAGTCCACGATTTTTGATTTCGTCACGCTTTTGGTATGGAACGTTTATTTTTCGATCAATTCTATTAAATGACATTAAACTCTCAAATGAATCGATGGAAAATTTGTTACGTTAATTCAATACAGTACAATAAAACGGCAATGCTTTATGTTATTAAATGAATTATTGTGGTATTGATTGTTAGGTGTTTCGAATGGGCGAACTCACGTCAACCGATTCAATTGATGTCAATTCGATTTTTCATATTTTGATATTTGACATCAACAATAGAAAAAAAAGGTCGTACATTGAATTGCTGCGTAGAATTTCATGAATTTCATTATGCTCTGGAGCACTGGGGTTTTTTCCTTCCGTTTTTTTTTCTCGATTTGAATGTTTTTTCCTTCCCAACCAATAAATAAGGCGTACAAATGATTTTAAATGACGTTTTTTTTTCGGAAGGAACGTTGCTCAATTCACAGTTTCTAGATTGTTTGGCGCAACAAAAAAAACACTCGCTGATTAAATTCTGTGCGACTGCATAAACAATTCAGATAAACATTGGACGCCGTTCCGCAGTCGCCAGAGGAATTAAATGGTAAAAATAAAACACATTAACGTCCAATGGACAGGGACAAGCGTCTTAGAGAAAACACGCGCTTCTGTTTCAGTGTGCATACTCCGCGGCATCGGAATAAAAACGCAGCGGATCTTTAATTACTTGAATTAAAGCAGTTATGCTACCAGCATAAAAAAAAGGTACATTGTTATACATAAGCAATTGCTTTTATTCTATTCGTCGCTATCTCGCACATTCTCTCTTTCTCTTGTGTCTTTCAAAGTGTGCTTTGTTATCACATTGCAAATGCTGTTGTTTGGACATTACATAAACAACATGTAATCATCTTTTGATTGCCAGAGCTTGTCCCCAATTATTCTCACTCGCTCACTCAATCGTTAGCCGTAGTAGTATGAGAGATAAAACCAGAACCCAAACACTGCAACAACTGACATTCTTGGGTCGGTCATCGTTTCGATTATAGACATGACAATATACATCAAAATGCAACACTTTATGCTGTTGACTTGGAAATAAAAAATTGTTATCGCAAAACCTCATCGAGCGGCGATTGGAGCTTGGTTGCCTTTTTTTCTGTTCTTCAAGAATTTTATATTTATGGAGTGATTTTTAAAACAAGGAAAAACTGCTCACATTTTGTTAGACAGTAAACAACAAATTTATACCCTTTTTGTAAAATTGTGAAATAGTGATGGTTTATCAACATTGAATGCCTTAAGTTGTTAAGTAAGCAGCCCAATATTGTTCCATTGTTGATCGGACACATAATATTTTTATTATGGTTGAGTCCAAGGATTTTATGGAATGAGAAAACCAAAAAATATGGAAAGGGACATCATTGTTGATAAATATATCGGTATATGGCCGCCTCGAACTCGAACATCCACATTTCAAGAATGTGCATATGGATTTTCAAAAAAAAAAAAGAAATATATATACAAATAAAAAAAAATAAACAGCACAAAACGGCAAAACAACACAATGAAAATGGTGATGAAGATAGAAAGGAAAGCAACAATAAAACGAGCAATATTTGCATCCGGTGTAAGTGGATTTTAGTATTCATGTCTTGACTATTCGATGTATTTCCGGTTTTTGTGTGTTTCGATTATATATGAATACATTTGGTGCGTCTTTTGGATTCGGGGCCGAGCTCGTCTTGAATGTGTTTCACCAGCACCAATGCGTTTTGTGTGTGTTATAAATAGCTCACATTCGAAATATGGCTTTATTTCAGAACGTTAACACGCATCACGATTGAAATAATCAAATGAAAAAAAAATAGCAATTTCACTGTAATTCCACTAGACGGAAAGCATCTTTTGTATGGAATTTCAGACTATTCGAGCTATTTTAATGAATTGGATTAAGAAAAACCAAAAAATGTATTAGTATTTTTTGCTGACGCAATAGAAATGAATTTCGGGGAAAAACGCTGATTCATCTTTTGAGTTAAGGTTCAAATAGACCAGAAACACTGTAGTTTATTCAAAGTTACACTCCTGAAGTAGGTGCCGAGGTAGGAGCGGTAGTCGTCGCCAATCAGCTATTCAGTGACAAAGGAAACAGGCAAATTTTAGGTTTAAAATTATTTTTTTATTCAACAAAAAAAAAGCGAAACACAAGCAGACGAGAAAATATCATTTGGAAATTAACATATTGTTGGCGTTAAAATGGCGCAGAATGTAGACGGCATAAAAAAATAGTCTTCACATTGTTTTGAAGTGTCAACATTCATTTGTTTGCCGTGCGCTTTAACAAAAATGAAAAAAAAATGCTTGATTTTTAAATAAAAATATCATAAATTTCCGAATGGTTTTAGCCTTGGTGTAAAAATGAACAGAAGAAATATAGAGAATTCATTGGTTCAGTGCGCATAGCAGTTTGTCGATATAGAATATATGGAGTGCATTCCACTCTCTCATCCATAGGATACGAAACCATCATAAAAATAGGCAGCAAATTGCAATAGTTATTATTGTGTTATTTATGTCGGACGTAACGACGGAAAAAAAAAATACAATAAATGGGTAAGTATTCTTTGTGCATATGAGCCAACTTGGTGAAAAAAAAAATAAATGAAGTTACGTCTTGTGTGCATTGCCAATATGCAATATCGTGCCTATGTGTGTGTGTGTGTGTTTTTTTTCGGTCAAAGTACAGGCAAAAGCAATTTGCACGACAATTACACTTTCCTGGAACTGATCATTCCGTCTCGTTTCTTTTTCCTGCTTTTAACTGTTGAATATTGTACACTTAAAAAAAAATCAAACTAAATAATGACACGATAGTAATACGTGATTATTGAGTAGGCGCCTGAGAGTTCGCGAAATATATGTAAATAGCACATATGTTTGCCATGGATTTTGCAAGAGTAAATCCAAGATGAATGGGAAAAAAATCAAGACAGAAAAAAAAACCGACACACAACACAACCACAAAAAAATGGCCGTCTTTTCGATTCTTATTTCCATTGAATTCATTTGGCGTGGCACAAATGTATCGTTTCGCTCAATTTGTTGTCCTTATTTTATCGCCATCTTTTACTCCAATATATGTTACTGAAGCGGCCAATATGCATACACTAAAGATTGCATCTAGCAACTAAATTCAAACCAATTTTTGGTTTGCTTTTCACAAGGCACTTTCTTAGGCATGGCTTATGCAAATTACGTCATTAGATAAATTGTGTTTACAAATGATTACATTGTTATTGCCTTTCGTTGGATTGTTGCTCTGCAGTTTGAAAATTTTTGTTTGAACATTCATTCACGCACCGCCATTGCAATTGAAGAAGTAATCTTTCACTGCTATTGAAGTGATTGTTTAAAATGTGAGTCTATTCCTATGGTCTGCGTCTCTGTGGCGTTGAACATTATCATGATTGTCGGGGCTGCGCACACACACGCACAACATGTACCGTTTAACCTAAATTTTGATAGCACAAAGTGCAAACGATAGAAATTCCAAATTCTTGTGTGTGTGTGTGTGTCTCGTTCGCATCAATCTTTAAATAAACATTTATGTGAATGAAATCCGGTAGAAACCGCGGATTTTAAACGACCAATGCACAGAAATGGATGGAATATTAACAGTATGATGAATATTTCAAGCAAATTAGTTTTAGAATGCCGTTGAAAATCCATTATCCTAACCACAAAAACTCACACTTCATTTTCAGGGCAATTTTCCAATTTTGACACCACAATGTTTGTTATTTGTCGCTATGTTCATCGACCAGCAACATTTTCGACGATTCTTCGAATCGATATTCTTGGAATATGATTGTGAAATTACACATTTGAAATAATGTTGTGCAATTTTCATGCTAAGACACATTTTATACGACATTTTATAAATGCAATTCCAAATGTTTTATTCAATTGCGCATAAAATCTGTTATGCATTATTATTTGTGTTGCTCGTTTCTGTTTAAATCTCGATATACAAAATAATATACGAATAAATAATAACAATATAAAAAAATGTCCTGCTTCTTTTTCGCGATGGAATCGCATTCATATTTAATATGCATACCAAAGCATTTTAATTCTTTGTCTTGCATCTTTTTTTCTTCTACCCCGAAAACCATTTCTTGTTGAATGATTGAAATAAATCTGAAATTCATATTGCGACTTTGCACGACAAATACATATTAACAAATGCATACACATTAAGTCATAAAATGTGAAAAGACAAGTTCAAAAGAAATTACGCATGACAGAGCATTAATGCGACGAAATTAATGTTGATTCGTACTTTGGCTGTTGTCGTCTTCGTTGTTTTTTTTTATTGAAACAAAGCAACAAATAGTAAAAACTTCAACAACAACAAAAAACTGCAATACTTTACGCTTGCTTTAGTTTGATGTGAACAAACAAACAAATGAAATCCCAAAATATACAATTAAATTAATTCTGAAACGCAAACGCTTTTTTATTAATGCTTAAATTGGATTGTGCGCAGTGTTTCGTGTTGGTTTTCTTTTTCTCGATTCATTTTGGTTGTTATGCCATTGTTTAATCGAGAATCGCATTAAATTGAATTGACCGGTTACATTTGAAGCTAGTGTTCTTTTCGATTGCATAAGAATGATATGTTTCTATGAGAATATTTATTGTTTTTGTTATTTGTTGAAGTGGTTCTTAGTTGTTCTAAGTATGTTGAGCATGGGAAAGTAATCCTCGCTACCATTTTATTCGTTTAAGAAAGCAGGAACTCGAGAAAAAGAAAAAAAAATTTAATTTATATTGTTCTTTTTTTTTTATTTATGATCTTTATTTTTACGAAGTCACTGAATTTTGTGTTCATGCACATAACGATGTTACCTGATGCAGAACGGTCAAATCGTTATCGTTCATCAGTGGCCTGTCGTAAAATGTTACAAATGGTCAGTTCTATGTCATTTATCAACATTGTCAATCTATCTTGTATAAACACACAGGTACTTTTGTTTAGGCATTTATCGACATTGTAATCGTTCGTCTTCATTCTTTCAACGTTTTTTTCATTTCCATAGAACGCAAATCTCGTGCGAAACACTCATGAACGAAAGTTGATTGTTCGGTAGTGACATTAACGCTATTGTGTGCTCAATTGTTTGCCTCATTGTGCGGCAAGAGAATTATGTGCGGCGTGTATACTTTGGTTTGGGTTCAAAGTTGTGTCATGTTGTTTTGATATAAACGCCTGACAAACGCCCGACGACTGACAAACATTCTACGCCGATATCAAGAATAATAATAAATGAACGCATGCAAAACATGATATCTGATAGTAATAACCATAATTAGAGACGCACGATAATGGTCCATGACATAAATATTTCCTAATTTACATAAATTTTTTTTTCTTCTTCTTCTCTTTTATCGCGTTTATTCGCGTCATTCGCCGACATTTGCAAACGTTCATTTATAATCGCATTCAATTGAACACACAATTCTAAATATGCGAATGTTATGAGCTCAATTTAAAGCTGAAGAATTAATTTTTCAACTGGTTTCAAAAGTGTCGATGTGTTCCGCTTGAGATATATAAGTTTTGATTGAATTTGTAGGCATGCGTAGGCATAGCAATTTAAAAAACTTCGACCGGCAAATCCATAATCCGATGCAATCGTTTTAATAGCAAAACTGATCGGCCTAATTACAGCTGGAGACATGCTTTCACTAACAGCAAGAGAGAAAAAAAACCGCATGTTTTTGTCTTAAAAGTGCATTTGTCGTTTAAAACGCTTTGATGCTGAGCACTTAGCGATTTTTCAAACAAATTCTAGTGAGCACAAAGTGCACGACAACCATAAAATCACTTTGATATGGTGGAAAAAAACAAAAGCTGGAGATTTATTTGGAATTCTGTTTGAACAATTTTTGTTTTGTTATGCTTACCGATTCATCTGAATACATTGATGAGGAATCATAATCCGAATAATCCATTTTTCCAAGAACCATTTTTATTAATGCAATCCATTTAGAATTGCTCACGATTAGGGTTTGTTGTTGTTGTTGTATAGCTTTCAAACGTGTTGAATGAATGAAATATGGTGCATAGAAGAATAAATGTTCGATATATTTGAAAGTATATTTCGATTGTGAACAGTTACACTATATTTGTTCATTCAAATCGCTACAATTCAAAGTTCATGTTTAGATTTAGGTTTGGGTTTGGGGTTTTCTTTCAATGCGGTTTAATGTTGATAGTGGGTTTCACCGTGACGATTGTATATGTACAAAGTAAACACTTTGATACGCAGTTTGTTTTTTGTTAATATTGTTTTTTTTTCAGTTTATTTTCATGTTTATCAAGTTGATTTTCCCCCGTTGATTGGCGACGGTTTTTTTATGGACGTTTGACATTCCACCGTTACACCATTAGATACATAATGACATTTTCTTTTATGTGGTATATGATAAGTGCTTTCGCTTCCAGTTCCAAATTCACACACCATTAATGGTAATGTCCACTTTCGTAATGGAGTCCTTCAATATAAAAATCAAGGCTTCACTGTACACCGCACCAATTTTGTCCAAATGTCTTTGGTTTTCTTTCGCTGTCTCTCTCTTTCTTTTCACAAGCGAAACGAGAATTTTTTATTTTTTTAGAGAAAGAAAAAAATGTAACAATTGCAAAGCTCGATAAAAATCAATTCCAAAACGAGAGAATATATTTGAAAAAAAATGTGCACTTAAAACGGCAGCCAGTAAGTTCTCGAACACGTTTTTAAAATGAAATATTCTGTTCCATCCTATTTGGTCGAACTTCTTCTCATTGCACAAACAGAAGTGCAGTTTATGTGTGCGTTTTGAATTTTTTTTTTGTTTTCTCTTCACTTCCACTCAATATTCTTATACTTCGGTCGCTCTGTTCACGTTTCTTTTGCATTCGCGTCTCTTTTTTTCCCCATTTATCTCGGTAAGTCTTGTTTGGTTGTTTTTTTTTTTCTTTAGGTTTGGGTCGTCGCCTTGCACTCACTTAGAGTTCGAAAATGAGATAAATTTAAATATTAAAGCCAACGCATACACGCACCAAACGGAGCAGCGAAAAATATAACACACGATCCGACCGAGTGTGGAAACAAAACATATAACAGAAAACAAAGACGCGAGAAAAAACCGAATGAATTTATATATATACGATACAAATTTATTAATGCGACTGCAGACACTCTTCTCGCTTAATTTAAACACCACAATGATACACCAAACAAATATTTATATGCAATTCCAAGGAAATAGAAACACATCGACGAACAATTCGTGGCGGTTTTGATCGAAAATATCAAAATTCATGTGAGTTTATACGAAATATAAAATACGCGCACACACAACGTCAACACGCACACACGGACATACACACACAGCGCACACCATTTGTGCCCGCTTTAGACTTCGTATACTCTTGAGCATATAAACTTGTTTTCAAAATAGGATTGAATTTGTTGTTGTGAAATCAAATATGTTAGTAACAACAACAAAAAACCAATACTCCCAAAAAAAAAAAAAAATAGTGAACCTTTGATTATGAGAGGAGCAGCAAGAAAATGGAATATATATAAAATGTATCAACGGATACAGTTGAAACGCGACTGAATGGTTCGGGCGGACTGTATCGACTGAATAATTGACTTGCCATGTCTGCAACTATAATGCAATGGGATGGAATACGGAGTTTACGGATACGAGAGTTGCTTGATATGCGGTAGCGGTGAAGTTTATAGCAGTCCTCACGCAAGCCTAAGTCATCGTGCATGGATGGCCGTGCTGTTGCGCTTGTGTGTGGGTTCCGTGTGTATTTGTACAATACAGTACAGTACACAGTGCATAGACTCTAGAAGACGGGCACCGAAGCACACACAACGTCGCTATGGCAGTAGCAGTATACATGCTAGCTAACGCTAGCAAAACCGCATGTTCTCGCATTTCATCCATTGCATCCACGTTCGTTTTATTCTTCCATATCAAATCGTTGTTCAGCATTAAAACAACGATAAACTGCTATAATTGTGTAACGCTAAAGAATTAATCGTGCGTCGCGTATCACACACACACACATTCATACATTTATAGGCCGTAGCCAAACGTTTCCGATGGATACAAACGGCAGAAACGTTGATGACTCATTCACTTGATGGCGACCAAATAACAATCAATATTAAAATGCACATCAAATAAAAGTCGGCGGCCAAAACACATCGATTTTGTATACATGTATGGATGCGTGAAATGTTCGGTTATTTCCCTTTTCTCGAGACTTTTATTGATCGATCATTCTCTCTCACTCTCATTTCGGCCTCTATCATTTCACATATCATAAACAATCTGTAATAAAACTGTTGACTATTTTTGGTATGATCACGATGAAATGATTGCATTCTGTGTTTTTTTTTTGGTTTCGCTGTTGTGCTCAAACCATCAGCACATGTTTATGGATGCATTTGAATTCTCGGTTGCGAACCAAAGATGAAGTGAGAGAAAGAGCGCATTGCATGTTCTCACTGTTCCCGGTGGCGTTTTCACAGTTTGTTTTGTTTTATTGTTTCTTGTTTCTTCACACACACACACAAAAAAAGAGAAAGAAAAGTTGTCAAAATCTCTATTCTTTTTTATATGATTGGCTTGAAATTCGTTCCGTTTTCTGTATATTCATATTCCAAAAACCTAGCCAACAATAAAATGCAATATTATTCAATGCAACGGAATATTACCCCACATTATTCGATATTAAATGTAAACTTGACTTACAGAGAAAACGGACAATGCTCTCGCCGTAACTGCAACACATCGAGGTTATACGAGACTATGAAAAGTAATAACTGTACCATTCGACCGAAATTATAGTGGAATTAAATCGAAACAAATGTGGTGTAAACGTATTGGCTTATATCGCATTGCAGTTTCGCATTACCCGCTTGGGCCGTCTATTGTATGTGCGCGGTGCGCGAACATGTACATTCGCCCCGGCTCCGGGGTTGAGCCATTCAATATCACATCCAGCAAAAAAGGCGGAAAGCGTGTAATGCAATTATTACTCTCTCGCCACCATTATCAAATGCGATCTTTGGTTTGTGCAAGCAGACCTCAGATGCTACTACAACCATTATTGCTACTCATAATTCAACGGCGTTTCCTTGTTGAACAAACGATAAGCTTAAACTCAAAATGCAAACAAGTGAACTTTCATCAATGAGAGAAGAAAAAAACCAGCACAAAAAGTCTCATTTTCTCCGAATAAAAAAAAAAATAAAAACTGTTTATTTTCTCAAGAGTATTTGATATTGTTATTTGAATTTTGTTGTTGTTGTTGCTCTTGACAAACAGAAAAAAATGGCAACATTACATTGTGTTGTTTTGAATGAATCAGGGTTTTCGATTCATGATGCTTTTATTGTTCGATGAAAATTGTGCTTTTTGGTCCGTTGAACATGATACATTTTACACCATCGAACTCCAATTGGAAAACTTTTACGATGCAATTATTAGTTGGAGAGATAGCATTCGGAATTCTAATAGCTGTTGATGAGGGAACTGAGAGCAGATGAGATTGAAAGTATCGCGAATATTCTACGCTTATTGTACTGATTGTGATGATGTTGCGATTCGCATTTTAAATAGAACACACTGCATGATGAAAATGGCAAACTTTATCGATTTGTTGCAGCGCTAGCCATTCTAAATAAAAAAAAACAAAAAAACTTTCCACATTATAGGGTCATTGCTTTTTCCCTCATTTTCAGTCGTAATGAAATGGAAGTTTCCATTCACAACAATATCCAAACAATCCGGAATTGTATAGCATTTTTTTTCTTCTTCGTATTTTTGCGCCACAGATTTAATCAGCTTCATATCTCTAGTACACAACTACAAGAACACATGAATACACGTATATATGAATAGACATAGAATGCAGAGACCTAACCAGCGCTACAATTCTATTGGATAACATTCATGTGATTCACTTCTTTTGGTTTAGTCAAGGCACAAAGTGAGTCATTGTCGTAATCAAGATTTATCAAAGTAATTGAGATATATTATTTGCACTAAAAATTATGTTAGGGCAAGCTAAATAATTGCGTCGCGTTTGAAAAGTTTTTGGTCTCAATGCAAGAGCACACACACAAGTTGAAACACTTTGTAAAACATAAATGACAGCCATTATCGCGAAAAGTTTGTGCGGTACACAAAAATGTGTGATGCACTTTGAAAGTGTTTTATATCGGTGCTCTCATAATTCTGGTTTGTGGTTTGGAAAAGTTTATTGAAACGATTATTTGTGTTGGCAATTTAGCCACCTGACAATTGAAAATGGTCGGGAAAAATGGTGTGTGTGTGTGTGTCATTGGGTATGTGAAGCTCAAATATGTGTTCGTTGTGATGGCTGTTCAAAGCCACAACAAACTGTCATTACTTTAGCTAACTGTTTGATTAGCTAAACCACTTTACTAATTGGCACTTGAAATATGGATTTTTATCAGCGCCTCCATCGCGCATTAGCACTCAAATGAACCGAAGTTGGCACAAATTGTCTTGAAATGAACTGGAAAAGAAAAACCAACAAGCAAAACGCTAATGAATTTATCCTTGAATGATTTGCTGGCTAGTTTGTTTGTGTGTTTGTTTTTTTTCCTTCTTCTGCTGACGAAGTCTAATGAAGTTAATCTACATAACTTGGTCATAACCCGCAGATATATAGAGCTTTTTTTTTTATGGAACATAACGATATGTCTTTAATTCGCTCATTTTATGGTAACCCATTAAAGGTGGAAAAAAAAGCCAACCAAAGAAGAAGCGGAACAAATATATAAGAAATGTAGAAATCAATGCGGCAAAATAAAGAAGTCGAAAAAAAACATACGCAGTCAGCAAAGTTTCGATGTTATATTAAAAGGCATAAATAAACTGATAAAGGTAAAACGCTATAGAAATATAGAGTGAGAATAAAAATACACCTTTTCTGTTTGTTTAAATTAAAAAAACGAAACAGTGAATAGGCAGCTCATTGGTGGAAAAAGCGAGCACATGGACGAATTGACGAGGCAACGGGACAACAACTAAAAAAATACGAGCAGGTGGCACGCGACTCACAACTCTCAGCAAACACACACAAAACTGTCCGTTTTTTTTTTTTTGTTCGTGTTGTTTCGAGGCAGGTTATGCTTTTTTTTTCTATTCGTTCGATCATTTTTTTTTTCGGTTTTGTTGTTCTTCAGATTCTTTTTGTGTGTGTGTGTTTTGCACGAGATTTCAATACTTCCCTTTCAATTGTTTCTCCTTCATCAATTCATCTTCTTATTTCGGTTTCGTTGTTATAAGTGTATACTTGAACAGTTGCGACAGCCGTATGATTGTTCAGTGCAAGACATACGATTACAACGATTTAGAGATTTCTTCATGAAATAACAAATGAAAGGCATAAACTCAACTGTAATGCACCATAAAGGACATAACCGAACAGATTGTTTTTTTTTACGGTAAGTTAAGCGAATAAGAAAAAGGACCATGCACAACGCGAAGAAGATGTGGTGTGTAAAGAGAGAGAGAGAAAGAGAGTAAACATCGGTTGTGCCCATGTTTATGTGTCCGAAATGTGTGTGTAATGAAGAAATGTACGACCGCACAATATCCAAAATAAATTGGAACAGCTGGAACCAATTTCGGTTTTGATGATCGTCAGCCCATACAATTGGCCAAGTATCAAGTAATTCTTCTTTATTTTACTTTGGGTTGAATACAAGCGATATGTATTGAATTACCCGAAATATACGGAACGTGTATTATAAAACATTTTTGGTCGCAATGAAGATTACATTAGGTTTCATTTTAGTGGATTGAAATAATATAAAGTTCAAGAGCTCTTAGAGCTGATAGGCTATCCATTTAAAGTTGAACAACCAGAAGCAATACAGAAAATAAGATCAGTTACAAAGAGTATATTGGAATAAAAATGGGCGAGGACCAATAAATGACAACCATATGCTATATAGCTTGATTCAATACACGCAACATTATGTTTGTCGAGTATTTGGCTGTAAATGTTTAAATCAAATGATATTAAAAAGCATTAACCCAAGTGTTTGTATTCGCTGGGCTAGGCGATTGAGTCTTTTTTCGATGTGCATTTGCATTTCAAAACCACTTCATTAATTACCATTTGAACGCATGTACTTTGGTGATTTAATTGATAAGAACAGAAAAATAAATGAGCGAATAAAAGAAAATTATCATTTTTAAAGGTGATAAAGTGCACACTTTTCTCCTAATCAAGGTTGGCGTTACAAGCAAGATCGTTTCGTGTATAAGCTGATTCTTATAAGCTGCAGCTATGTAAATTATGATATTGGAAATAAAAACAAGTCGCACGTGGCGTAAAATGCATGATGAACATGAAGCAAATCGAGAAAATTGGAAGAGAAGGAGAGAGAGAGAGAGAGAGAAAGAGGGAGAATAAAAGCCGAGACGAGATAATGTTTCGGATTGCAAAAATCCAGATAAAATAACACGTAAGACGTGTGCAGACGGTACTGCGAAGCATTGGAGAAAATAAAATGCGCGAGAAGAGCAGGTGAAGCTGAATTTTTTTCTAATTTCTAACGCCTCCTGAACACACATTCAATACAAGCAGCAACGATGTAGCAACGAAGCAGCCATGGCAACGAACCAACGAAGCCCAACTGGAGATGACATCAATTGGGAATATGGTGTATGATGTGTGTACAATAATTTTCTTTTTCTCTCTCTCTCTCTCTCTATCTCCTTCAGCACACTAACTCCTGTTCTAATATTTAAGTTCATAGTGTACAGCGTCAACATGTGTCAAATTTAACATGATTGTTCGTTTTTTTTCGTTTCATTCCTTTTTTCCATTTGGATGATGCTTCGAACAAAAAAATCGCTCCAACTAGAGCTGGTTCTCTAATTTCAAACTTTTGTTTGTTATTATGCTCCTGCCGAGCGAAAGCAAAAAAAACAACTGTTCAGTTTCATCTGCATTTTCGATGGTTTCGTTTCCTTTTAGCTTACCATATTTCTGTCATCTTCTTCTTTTTATTTACATTTTATTTTCAGGTCTCTACTTTTAGTTCTTGAATTTCTTATTTTCAGGATCAATCTTTTGGCATGTTGTGTGCCTGCAATCAAGTATACGGACAGACATATGGAGAAACAAAGCAAACGAAATATACAGAAAATCTTGATTGTTTGTCAATATAAAAAAAAAAAATGAACGTATGAACCGATGCAAAAAATGGAACATCTGTGCTGAATTTTTAATGCAGTGTTTTATCCTGCCACTAGCCTTTTTGTCCGATGCAATCAAGTTTATTTAACTCTATCATGCATAAAATTTGATGTGTGAGTATACAGCTTTGGCGAGTGCATAACATTTACGCTTCTACTGCAAGCTGTCCTAACATTCATTTAATGAGCATTTGATTAACGAACAACAGCGATGATGATAGTTCAATTAAGTGGCCACCACAAAACTCCACAAATTAACGCATGTGGTAAAATTATAGCCATTATGGTTTGTAACCATTTACGATATTATCAGAGAGCTTCTCCCAATATAATTTTTTAATTAAAAAAATACTCGCAGCGAAGACAAGAGAAATTCTCTTCCATTGTCTGACGCTCGGGCGGTGCACTTTTATTAATTTGGTAGTTTTTATCCAAATTTAAAAACCATAAAAACAAGACGCGTGCTAATGACGTTAAAAGATAGAGTTAAAAAAAAAACCGTCAAGCTCATTGAGCTCAACAGACTTAACTTAACGTCATTTGTCTATTTCAAGCGGTTTTGTTTCCCCCCCTCGTCATTTCTTTGAAGTTCAAGCGCAATTTTCGTGCCGAATCTTATCTTTATGCATTTGATTTTGACTTTGAGCATGAACGCAAAGCATGGCATGCACACAATATAATCGTCTCTCTTTTTTGTTCCTTTGGTGGAACACATTCATGGAATGGACAGATTAATGTATGCATTTTCTTTTCCATTTATCAATATAAAACAGATGTGCATGTGTTTGTTATATCGCATGCTTTTACTGACAGAAAAAAAAAATTGCCACTTTTGACACGAATGCTGCTGTTGTATTTGCCTGCACGCGCTTTTTCGTGACTGCATGAACTTCTTTCTCGCAAATTGGAAGATGCACACATGACATTCCATTAAAAAAAAAATACATTTAGAAGTTTCTGGGATGTTCGAGTTCTGTTGCCATACTTTCTGCAGCAGCAAAAGTTTTATGCCTACGAAAACTGTCTACTGTATGTGTTTAATGTGACGACATTTTATGGTATCTAAATTATATGCCTCATGTGGATCTTTTGTGTATTTTGTTTTGAAATATGATGCGAATCCTTTGCAAAAATGAAAGAAAAACAACAACAACAACAAAATCATGCCGCAACAAATCGAAACAATATGGCTCGTTAGCATGTTTTGAAAAGCGCATCGCTTGTACTGTATTAAATACAGTGTATTTCAAGTTGCCATACAACATGATGCTGGGTTAAAAACGGGAAAAAAAATATACCAACACCCGGCTGCAGCACAGTTTTCGTTGCCCAGATCTTCGCAAGCGGTGCAATTGTGTGTGTGTGTGTGATTTTTGTGTAAGAATGAAAGAATTGATTTTTTTGTGTGTGCTGAATATAACGAGAACGCTCAAAATGCACAAACGCCTGCGGAGGAAAATGTAATTGCTTCAATTTACAGCTTCCTTTTGCATACTTCCATCTGTTTTCAATGATCATTTCAACTTTTGTTTTTAACACCATTATTTTTCTTCGGAGGGAATTTTTAATGAATTCTACGAAAACAACAACGAATTTTAAGTATTTGAATTGCGTCTATTTGCTCGAATTTTAAAATATCAATGACCATTGTTTGTGCTTTAGAGCGTTAATATTGTACATAAATACTAATGGGATTAAGGTGGCCGTCGGAGGATCATCGAAATGAAAAAAAAAAATTATCCAAACAAGCACAAATATGATATTTTGCCACTCTTTGCAACTGTTCACAATATATATTTATATATTACTATAATGCCATCCCGTTTTCAATCCAGCTGTAACCATGAACTTTGGATTAAATAAATATTGAAAATAGAGACGCATTTAGATTCGCATTCGATTGAAGTTTGAAATCGGCTGTCATTTGATAACCCTTGAAAATGTCACCATGATTAAGACTATACGCGATACAAATGCGATCGTTAGCATTTCTATCAGTGGATCAATGTAGAATCGACTAGAAAAAGAGTTGTTATTGCGACCTTCACCGCAAAATCTATCTAGCTGGAACGAACTAGAGAAAAACATCGCCCGGATGGGGGCAATGCAAATTGTTATTGTCAAATGTGTTGTAATTTAAAAACAAATTAAGTTGAATTCACTTTAAATATTCCAATTGAATCAGGTCTTTTTTTTTCTTTTTATAAATATTTTTTCAGTGAAAAGTTTGTATGGAAGACCAAAAATTGAATACAAAGTTTATTTCAATATCAATTCTGTCAGTTTATTTCAAATGTAAAGTCACAATAAACTCAATGAAAATGTCCCTTTGAAAAAGTTCTTTAAACGTGTTTTTTTCTCGCTCGAGCTTCAGTTTAAACAAACACGATCATGGTTTTCTACAGATGATTTGCAAACTTCAAAGACATGCATACACAAAACCATACACAAACTTGAATCAAACTTGTATATTCTCTCGAATTTGATGAAGAAATGCGAAGTTTTTCAAGAGATTCTTTATATTGTTACACAAAGCACCAAAAACATTGAAGAAATAGATATACAAAACATGAACAACATCAATTTGAAACTAAAAATACTATTGGGAATTTGGAAAATTGAATTGAAATTAGTTTCACAATCGTTGAAGTGTACTTCAGTTTGACGGTGTGTGCACACTGCACAGTCACATGTTCATGGTAAGAAGAAACAGAATGAATGAATGAACGAAAAAAAAAAATAATAATAATCTCAAATGCCGTTTCGCTTGAATGATATGATTCCAACTCAATGCTACATTTCAATTCTATAGAAAAAAAACCATAATTTAATATGACATCCGATTGTATACACCTGTGTACACACAGCACAGCCATGGCACACGAACTATTTTCAATGATATGCCACACAAATAACAATTGTAAATTGTTTAACTAACACACACACACACACACTCAAAACGAACCACAAACACAATCCACAGACGAATGTCAATATCACTATGATGCATTTGATATTTCGAATTTTATATGGTCGACGGCTTTAGCTTTTACCATTTTGTTATATGCATGCATTTAAGGAGCGACAGGTATCATTGGTTATGGCACTGCCACAGCTGATTACTGGCCAAAAGTTTGCTTGGCGAACCGGTAAATTACCGCCGGTAATTGCATTAATATTTTAAATTATGCTAAAATGGAGTTTATTTGTTTGGCTTTGAACCCTCTAGGTTATTGACACAAGAAAAAACGCTTTTGAGTCTTTGTCAGCATGATAAAATCAACAGGAAGCAGGCACAAAATTGCTCGAAGACATTTTTGCTATGAAAACAATTGCAATACTATTTCAAGCAAAAATAGAATTTCTCTTTTTTACTTTAATGGGTTTATTAAATCAATTTCTGCAGTTATTATTTATGCATAAGAATTTTTAGAAACATATTTTCTCAACACAAACAAACAAAAAAAAACCGAGTCTGAAAAACATGAGCAAAATTTTTTTCCATTAAAAACTTACTCCAATGAGATTTTCCAGTTCACCAAGCCATTCATTCAGTAGCTTATCCGGATCGTCGGTTAAATTAATTTCGCGCTTTTTCTGCTGCTGATGACGCTGTGGTGATGTAATTGTTGCTGTTACGGACGACATGGTGTACAGTTGATAAAATCCTCTGGTTTTGTTCCTGGACAACAATTCATCAAAAAAAAAAAAACAATAATCGGATTATTAGTAACTATGCAGCTTTTGCTGTGTAGGAAATCAATTTAAAAACAATTGACACAATTCTTCATAAAATCGATTACAAAACACGCACAATATAAATTGAATCAAATTCTGTAAAATAGCATTGAGTTGGTGTTGCTTGGGATAGCACACAGCAATTCTTAGCACACAATATTATGCGTTATTATGTTTGCCACTACTTCAATCGTCCACGGTTCAACTGCAAATGCAAGCGGAGGTGGATCTGGTTTTTTCTTTACGTTCCGTTCAGTGTGTATTTTCACGATATATGCGCAGTAAATTGTCATGTTTTATTGCATTCAAATTGAATACATGGAGCGCGCCAGCGTAAGCAAGTTACAGTAAGAAAAAAAAAACATAATAAATAAAATAAATATCCACGATCCAATTTACGTCGACAACCTGTATAAATACGGTTGATTTGATTTTCGGTGTGTGGTACTTTATTCGTCCTACGAATTGTGAATCCAAAGACTACACAAATCTGGCCACAAGACATTTATTTCCATCGAGAAAAAAAAAACACCGTTCATTGAATACGACCGTCCACATGAAATAACATCTGAATTTAATCATTCAGATTGATCGCCAACACTGACATTTTTGCCGTGATTGACCCATTAACTGTTTGAAATAGCCGATCAATTGTCGATCATTGATAACTGTAATGCTTTATTGAAATCACAATCCATTTGATTGAATGTGAGTCGCAA
Source organism: Aphidoletes aphidimyza (assembly GCA_030463065.1). NCBI lineage: Eukaryota > Metazoa > Arthropoda > Insecta > Diptera > Cecidomyiidae > Aphidoletes > Aphidoletes aphidimyza. The sequence goes on from CM059999.1 coordinate 4,597,512, forward strand.
TCAATGATTATTTCATTCGGATTGAACGGATCTGATGAAAGGTCGTTTCGTAAATAAAATGAAATTTTCAGAGATTTTGTTTTTGTTTTTGTTTTTTTTTTTTTTTTTCAATCATATAAACGTTCCCGTTCATCTGAATGCTTATTTGATTACGAAGAATGTTAAACCTCTATTAGATTCAATAAATTATCATCGATTGAAAGCCCGACGTCACATCAAACGATTACTCTTAAAGCCAAACAACACTGGAAAATCACCAAGTAATAGGCTATTGGTTGTTTGGTATGAAGCGTTTGCTATCCGATACGAACGTATTTCCAGCTATGATTTATTGCAAATGACGATGCGAAAGCGTAACAAGCGCAATCAGTTACAGCGAATGAAAAACGAGTTTGTTCGACGAAGGAACGTTCGAATTCAATTTTTCTAGAATCAATGTCGACCGCTCGTCGAAAGCGCCAATTTTCAGCGCAAATAAATCCAAATGCGAAATGAGAAAATTAATTTTTTGTTTATTTATTTTCGCGAAGAGACGGTACAAGCACGTGGCCAATGTAATAGCGCATAGCGTGCACCATTAAAGTGCCCGTCACAAGGAATTAAGCAGTAGAAGAAGAAAAAAAGAAGTGAAAATGAAATTACTTTCACTATTTAATGTTAAACACGAAACTTGCCATACGAATTGTGATACAATTAATACGGATCTGAGCATAAGCATGTTACAGTGCCTAGTACTAAAATTTCAAAACATCGACGAAGTAAACAGCAACAACAATAACAAAAAACACATACATACGAGAGACGAAAGAAAGAGTTTTCATATGGTTAGGTGGTCGCCAGACATCAGACATCGGGGAAATCATTGCAGTTGAACTCGAACTGAACCTCAAAGGAAATCAACCAATGAATCACTTTGAGTTGACATAGATTTTGATATTAGTTGTTTATAGTGTTTCATTGGGTGTTCAGTGGTCGACACAGAGTTCTCATAAGCTATACATTAGTTACATAGTATGTGCTTGTGCATTGGACATATTTGGCATGAATGGGCTATGATTTTTGCTCCTTTTAACCCCGCATATGAAGTCATCGGAAATCACATCGATGCAAAACTTTTCTTGATATAGCTTATAAGCTGTACATATAATACTTTAGTATGTGCGAAGGGTCATACATATATGTATGTACTGTGCTGTACAGTGTATACGTTATCTCAAAATGTATCCATTAGAAATGAGTCGTAAACTAATTTCATTGGGGCAACTAGATAATTTAATGGGATTGAATCTAATCCGTTGAAATCAAATGCTTGATTTATTTGAATCATACTGAAATTCGAGAAATCGCTACGAACTTAATATTCGCTTAAGCCGTAACATGAAGCTGCACACTCTATATGTTGCACTTGCGAAGTGACTGTTAAATTTACATAGAGAAACAAAAAAATGAAGGCTAGATGTTGATGTTGATGTATTATGCATCTGTGCATCACTGATGACTTGCACTGTCAATGCGTCAATATTGGGTACAGAGTATTAAAGATTTCTTCAAAAATTTCATTCGCAAGTGCTGCTGTGTATGTTATTCACAAGAATAACGCTACAGCTGCAAATGACGTGCATTTGTCATTCAGACAAGCTTTGGTCCTAAGTTCCTTTCTTTTTATTGACTTTAGTTCTCTTGAAGTGTTACGTACGGCAGCAGCATTCAAAGTTGATTCGTTGTATTTTTGTTGTTTTTGTTATTATTGTGAGTGAAATTCAATGTTTACCTTTGTAATGGCAAATGCATCTGTGAAATGCTAAATAAAGATAAATAGTCGACCGAGGAATGTGGGTATATCTAGTGGCATAGACAAGAAATGAACATCGATTTTGACAAGAGAAAATGCGCGCATCACACAAAAAAAAAACACACACTTACACATGCACGCATTTATGCACGGAACTTTGTCAGCAAAGCTGCCTCGCATATGCATTCATTTTCATTCAAGATGAATGTAAATAAATTTGAATTAAAAAATAAAACTAAAGTGACAGGTAACATCCCAGACAATCAACGCCACTGCTATTCTCGTTGGCGTCTTCGTTCCTGTGACCATTTACATTTTTACGAGCGATACGTGCCTGTGCTGTGTGAAGTGCATCATCGCGCACCACACAAGCACACACACACACACACACACACACTAACGAACAGTTCCTGTGCACAATGCACGCGCTAAGCCGTGGCTCGGGCATCGAATGGCAACCAATGACAGACCAAGAAGCAAAATCATTGTAAGCCATCATCATGCAAAAGAAAAAGAGTAGTCTTTAATATACGCAAAAGCAGCACAAAAAAAGGCCATTCATTTTCAATCCATTTACATTACATGTTCGCAATTATTCTCAATCATATTAAATGACATGAAAAACCTAACTGATTCCGGTTCGCTACCAACGGTTTCATCGTTTTGTTCAAAGCGCATTACGAAACTTTGAAACGACTGACGCAAAATGTGTACTCCAGTACAGTATTAGCCAGCCAATCTTAGGTTGAGATATATGCTAAAAGGAAAATATTGACAGTAATGTACAATTGTTGTACAATGTGCGCACATTTCAACTGTGAACTCGCACAAAATTATTACACATTTTTCCACTTCATGGTGTTCATTTTTCTTCTGTCGGTGACATACATTGTTTCAATACGAAAAAGTTTACTCGCGTTGTTTTTTTTTCTTTGGATTGCGATCACTGCATTCGTATGGCTCGACAAGACGTGAAAGAGATAAGCGAGCATTCGAGTGGAAATCGATTGTTTTAAGAACGAGGTGAAGCATGGAAAATTGACAAATGCGATTACTGACTGCCTGACTTGATTTTCTTTCGTCTGTCGGCAACTCGTTCTATTTCGGTGGAAAACTTTTGCAAAATGGAAAATTTAAATCTTGAACATGTATTATTTTCGCCGCGAAGAAGAACAAAAAAAAATGTTACAAAAATGGCGTCAATTTCATTGTTCACTTGATGCTATTCAAATGATGCACAAGAATGTGCCAAATTTAACATAATACGATTTCAGTTTTAAAATTAAAGATGAATTTCCCATTTCTGAAATGTTTCCATATCAAACAATTCAACATTCAACGTAGTTCAAATATTTGGTGTTAAGCTATGCAATTTAAAATTAAATTCCATGAAATCATGAATCGTTTCATTTGCATAATTCGATTTTCCCAAATCGAGACGTATGAAGTGTAGCATAACTTTCGAAATCTTTTAAGATCACTTTTTGAACCATTGCCATTTAACACATAATTAACTAGATTTTCACTCGATTCCCATTTTATTTGTGCTGCATCGAACAGCAAAGGCAAACAAAATCGTTTCTTTTCTCTGTCATTCGATAGCTCCACTTGGCAAAAAAAAAAACTGTATACACAGTGAGTACAAGTACAGTGTGTACAATACTGGTCTTTTGGCAGAAAAATATGCTTTCGCTCCCCTTCTATTTGAATTGGGATAATGTTCGGCGTTGTTTAGTACATTTGTATTGTCATTTCTTGATTTTGAATAATACATGACATTTGTATTTTGTGCGTGTATCGGAAAAGAGAGCATGAGCTCGATTACGTATATTTCACCTCGAATGCTTTTTATCTGAACTTGTATGTCTCGATGTGTGTATACGTTTTCATTTCATTTTATGGTTGCTATTGTTATTGTTCGAAGTTTTGAATAAATAAAAGGACTTATTTGCAGTTCCGAATCGAACGGTTCGACAGTGGATAAGTTTGCATGTTGAATTAAAGCATCGATTGGAGTGTGACGGGTGCTCCCCCTCTCTCTCTCTCTCTTTGTGTGTGTACTTCGTGCGGTGTGTACTGTACAAACACATGAATAACTTGAAATCAAATTGAAGTCGGCATTGTGTACGAGACAGGGCGATATATTGCAAAGCTATGTATTTCAAGAAGGAACTAGACGAGAATTTTTCTTCGCCGTCGTCGACCGGGTTTTTTTTTTTGCTGTTGCTGTTGCTCGGCAAATCTAGCAAATTTCAATGATAAACGAAGTCGAGTGAAAATGGCGAAAACGGGACACCAAAAGGAAGTATTATTTGCGTTTATCGTGCATTACATTTATTTATTAACGACAATGCCGACAAAGCGATGCCATGATAGAGAATGAAGGCATAGCGAAGCAGCAAGTGTGCATAGCGCACCAACAACAAAAAAGGGATGAGAACTCCCGAGACAAAACCATGGATTCGCATGAGTCATCATCCAAAGCAACCGTACATAGGCAACACGCTGCATCCAATGGTAAGAGAAAATCCCCCGGAACGTGGAGGGAGATCCATTTGGTTGTTGTATGTACAAGCGCATTCAACATTTAATTTCGTTTCAATATATAGATTTTCCATTAGAATGTAAGCGAGAAAGAAGCGAATAAACGTGCATTTCGGTTTCTTTTGATGATATTTCATTTTGGCTGGGTATTCTAGTGAGTTCACTAAGGTTCCTCTTAGTAGAATCATCGTTTTCGTTTTGTTATACTCTTTATATTCATTTACTTCTCGTTTTTTTTTTTTTGCTCGTCTCCCTATTTTTTTTTTTGCTTGTTCTACAATTGAGCTTTCTCAAGCCGCAGGCCAACATGAAATTGTTAGAATAATATAGAAAATTGAATGTGACAGCCAAAACACAAGGAAACGGCATTTGATAAGAGCAAGAAAAAAAAAGAAAAACCGAAATTAGAGGCGATTGTGATGGGGCTAAAAGAGTATGAGAGTGCTCTTATCTCAGTTGGAAGTTTTTGATGGGCAAAATACCGGCTGCCATTTGCTTTGTTTTGTTCAGTCGAGTAGGTGAAATTGATTTGCCAAATTGCGTAGGTAAAACCGCACACTTCAACCGATCGAAGTGCAATCAAATGTGAAATTGTACAACAACAAAAACCAACACACGCGCAGCAATCAAGATCAAAACAAGAATCTACAAAATGATATTCATTTGTTGTTGTTGTTGTTGTTGTTGTTGTTGCTTTGTTTTATTTTGAAAGCAGTGGAACATTTTGCGGAAATTGCACAACGTGCCATTTAAATCTGGATTTAAATCGAACCGTACATCGGTCATTTGATACTTCATTTCATGCCAGAAGAGAGAAAGACACACAAAAACACCATCCAACAACAACAACGACGACAACAACGACAACAACAAAAAATAAATATGCACACACGCGAGAGAAAGAAAATGATAAAGTTGCATTTATACAAATGCACAAATACAACAAAATGGAATGGTCATGTTGGACACATGGCACCGTTTGCTCGTTCGCTCGTGTGCACACACAAATTTCATCTGTTTGGTTGGCTAAATAAATGTTAACTGTTTGATTTGGATATTGTTCCATTTGGCAAAGCCATATGTGAACGAACGATAATCAAATCATTGCTGAGATTTGTTCGTTCCGCTGCAAAAATCACAGAAAATATTATTTTTCGATTTTAGTGAGCGATTCGTGAGTTATGCCATTCGCAATGGTAGCAAATTCACGGCATTATTTGAGAAAATCATATCATTTGTTTGGCTTCATGCTGCCAACAACTACCTTCATGTTTTTTTTTTGTGTATTTTGTTTCTCTTCGCTTCTCTTCATTTCATTTGGTTGTGTTTGTTTTTTTTTTCTTTTATTTGTATTTAACTTTTGTGTTATTGTCTCATTCTTTATCTATTTCAAGTCACATTCTTCGCTTGTTCCTTTCTCTCTGGCTCGCGTTTTGTTAACTCTCTTGTGTCTTTTAATCTCGTGTGTCTTGTGTGTGTGTCTTGTAATAAGTGTATCTCTGTCGCGTTTCTCTCTCTCTCTCTCTCTCTCACTCTCTCTCTCTCTCACCCGGTATCTCACTCGCTTGCTCTGCTTTGTGCTTGTGTTTGTATATTTTGTTGAACTTCTTTTTCTTATTTTACTCCTTTTGCTTGCCATACACACGATTTCATTTGAAAATATTGTTGATGTTGTTGTTGTTATTCGGTGTACACTTAAGATTTTTGTGTTCTTTCTCTTCTCTGATCGGTTATTGTCCTCTCCTCGCGAAGTGAGCTTCATATTGAATTTGGTGAATGCGTACTTTGTACAGATCGACGATGAGCGGCACCAAACCAACCAACCAGGCGGAATAAGAGCGTGCGCGGGTCGCGGCTCAATTTTCTGTGAGAGTGTGTTTTAGTTGTGTTGTATTTGATTTAGTAGTTTACATGCTACACCGTTGTTTCGGAACAATACTCGTGCTGGCTTTTGTGCTGGCTTGGGCTCGTGTAAAATGCATTACGAGACAAAACCATTTGAATGTGCAAATGTATTGAATTTCGGTATATTTTCGCTGCAACACAATTGGCTTTTAGATATCTGTTAACGGCGTTGTACAGAGACAGAGAGAGAGAGAGAGAGAGAAAGAGAGAGAACAAAGCCGACCGATTTTATACCATTGCATGTTTGAGCTGTGGCTGTTTGGTGTGCTCGTGTGTACCCGATGCGCGCAGCTTTAGTCTCAGCAATTCATGGCTTCATAGTGTTTTTTTTTTCTCTTCTTTTAAATGATTGATATTGCTTGAGGTGGCCCTGGGCTCTGGTTTGTGTTGATTTTAACAACATGACTCTTGGAATTGGTCGAGATTTGAGCATGTTCAAACAGATATATGGGCCACAGCTTCTGAGAACATGACCCATTTATATAAACTGAATGCCAAATACCTTTTATTTTAACAACATTTCGACTTTCGACTTGTGAAAATAAATTTTTGCAACGATCAAAGGACAAAGGTTAAACAATAGAGATTTGGATGCAAAAACATGGAAAAGTTGTTTGAGAAAGATTGAACAACTGTGCATTTAATGGTTGAATCGTCTCCACTCCGAATTAACCTCCATAGACTACAAATTGAGGAGGCATGGAGATAAATGCAGCCAAAGAGCCAAATGAGTTCTCAAATACACGCTTCGATTTATTCAAGCGTTGATTTGTGTCTTTTACAGTGAATTAAACCAAATCCACCGACGCCAATAACGCCATCGGAAGTTTTCTTTTCTCAAGCAATTATCATATTTCGTACTCTCTGATTATACTCACCTCAGCCGACACTCAACGTTAATAAACATTGTAATTTTATTTTATCCACTTTGATTTTGTTTTGTTGTTGTTAAGCGCTCTGTATTCTGCGTAGTATGATTTTATTTGTGTATTTTGTGTGTGTGTGTGTGTGTGTGTGGAGGTAGTTGACCCCGTACATTGAAGCGATGGATTTGCAGCCCACTTTGATGTTTAATTCAAATTTTCAATTCCAATTGAAATGAAGTAAAATCAAACACACAAAAAAACAGGTTCAGGCTTTCGACATCTTCATCAATATTATAATGTAAGCCAATCACTTCGCACCAATTTCGTAATAACGACGCGAACATAGAACGGAAGTACAACGCCATAATTTATCGTACCCAGTATTTTCATGTACACATTGAATTTGCTGCAATGTGATTTGAATAAACAAAATATGTTTGCGAGAACGCTAGCGAGCAAGAAAGAGATGGTGAATTGCAATTCAAAATATATATATATCCATTGTTGAAAATTCCATGTGAATATGCATCCCAATTGGAAATCAGAATATTTGATGATGGCTCTCTGCTTTTGGTGCCGCAAAATTGATTTGTTCCAAAAATTCGAGTGTTTTGAATGTAAACGATGATTTTATTCAGATAGGCATGAAATGTCCCAATGGCAAAATATTGTTTTCGACATATTCATCTCTGCATTGAGAAAGTCAAATAGAAAACGATGTTTGGGTAGAATGTTCAACATTTAACTGTTGAAAATCTGGAGAAAACATAATCATATCGATTGAATTGTGGTTTAAAATGTCATTCTCTTTCAAAATGTACTTGAATTGCTGTGTGGTCTTCATCAATACCTCACAGATATCTCTACACATTGAAAATATCGATGCTCGGGGATATTGGCCTTTGCTGAACCAAAAAAAAAAAAAAACAAAACCAAACGCCGATGACTATAATTCAATGACCGTGATTGACGTGGGCGAATCGACGCTCTGGTTATAATTTTCTTTACATTTTTGGCGAGCATCAGAATCTTTTTTTCTTTTTATTGCTTTTTTATTATAACATATTTGTTTGATTCTTGATGGTTATTGATGTTTGTGCACACCTTCGTATGCGCCATACAAAGAGACAAAATGCGTTAATTTCATTTAAATTTCAGTGGAGACATAAATTATTGGGTCGAGACTGTTTCGATCCATTTAATTTGAATAAATATTATTTTAATTCATTTATCGAAATATTACCCGGTGAGCCATAAGCAGATCAAAATATATGTTGAATTTATACCAAATATAGACTGAAAACATGATCCAAATGATGGGCATTTATGGCACCATGATGATATATGCAAAGGTAGTCATAAATTTGAGTGTTTAACATAAATTTTGATGCGATTTCACAATGCGATAATATCATTCGATTCGAATTTTGTTTCTTTTTTTTATGTGATGAAAACTGTTATCAAATTGTCAACTCATTTTCTCGCTATTTCGACTGCCCTCAATGCCTCAAGCTATCGATATAGATTGTGAGGCTCGTTCAAGTTCAGTGTTTATCTCTCAAAACCATGTTTTTTTGCGCTATCATTTCGCACATTTTTATTTTATTTGAATCAGTGTTTATGTTTTATGATAAAATAAAAATGAAAACCTTCATTTAATGTGTTCACCTAACACTACTGAACACAGTACCCATGAGAGATAAAAAAAAAATATGATTGTTCTCGGTTTTTTTTTCTCTCGTCCCCATTTGTATTCATTTATTTATTTATTTTTTCAGTGTATTTAACCGTAGTATTTAAAAATTCAAAATTTCTTCTCGAAAATAAATTTAAAATCAAATAAATTATCAACGCAAGTTAAAACGTAAGCATACACACACACAAAAATAAACGATTTCAGCTTGTCCATCATCACTCGAGCACTAAATAGTTAATGGATTGTAAATATTTGAGTGAAGAGTGAAAAAAAAATAATTGTGCACGCAAAATGCGAAGCAAATTGTTTATGAATATGAATCGAACTGTATATTTATTTCTTCTGTGTCTGTCTGTCCGGATGGATGGATGGATGGCTGACTGCATGCTACGATTGGCCAATTCCGAAACAGAAAAGAAAATTAAACGCAAATAATTTCAATTATTCGTTACAATTTCGATTAACACTTTTTATTCTTTTATGTCTGTTATGATGTGCATGCTGCACACTCACTGTGGTCCGTTTTTTTTCTCTCTCTCTGATCTTATTGGTTCATTATACTTTCGTGCTGAAGTTTTTGAATTTGTTGATTTTTATCTCGACTATTTTCGATTTTTATTGATCGATAGCATGGAATCGGTAATTTGGCATTAACACAATTTTCAATGCAATTTGATCGTGACTACTGTTGCATGAGTTGGATTGAAAGGAAATTTTCGATGCGAAATCAATGGCACGTTATTCAATTACATGGTTCGACTTTGACCACTCATTTTTGTTGTTGTTGTTGTTGTTGAAATAATGAGTTGGTTGCTAGTAGCTACAGAGGGTGTTCCTATGGAACGATGTTTACTCTATGATTTAATTAACATCTTTAGACGTCTCTTGAAACACATTTTATTTGAGGCTTCTCATTTAATTCTCTGACACGTTCCACATCTGTAGAACGCAGTTTCCACACGTTAGCCGTTCGGAACGGTCCGTAACATGTAACTACGTGTACATTTCATATTCGTCGAGCGCTATATACTTGATTCATTACACACGTAACGAAGTGTGAGCAACGAAGAAAGCATATAACGCTCGACGAATATGAAATGTACACGTAGTTACATGTGTGCCACACCGAATAGCCGTTCGGACCGTTCCGAACGGCTAACGTGTGGAAACAGCGTTCTACAGATGTGGAACGTGTCAGAGAATTAAATGAGTTTCATAAAATACTAATAATACCTACAAACGGTCTGCTTAAATCCTTCAATTACCCACTTGAGACTATTTAACACACATTAACCTGTTCTCATCTTAAGTAATATTAAGCTTATTTTCCTTTGGTCTATCTTATGTGCCAAATCTTAATTAAACACACACTTGAATTCAAGTAAATCCGCTTCAGATTCGCTTGAACTCAATGTCGTTTAATTTTAGCTGTATTTCAACCAGTGCTTAATCCATCAATTTGCTTCTCAAACACCCTCTATTCGAACAGATTTTCCTTACGATTTGTAATTGCGTTGGAGTAAAATACCAACCGAGTGTGCTTTTTCTTATGTATCACTCAGGCACAAAATGATGCCCATTCATCATATGAAATTAATTAACATCCTAACAAAATGATAAAATTCGTTCCAATCTCCGAACGTTTGTTATTAACTTATAAATCAATCAAAATTGATGGATTCACAATGCAGTTAAAATTTAACATGAACAATTTTTGAACATCGGCATTTTCAAACCTTCGATAGTCAGACTTCTCTTCAATTGAGATTTTGGAGCTGTAATGTCAAACGATTCATTTACAGAATTTACTGGAAGCATTGATCAAAAGTCTAGCAACCACACATTTAGATAGCTCTAGAAATAATAATCGAAATGATTTATTTTCTTCGTTCGATACTTTATCTGAATAATAAGAAAAAAAATTCGGGCGTATGTCAATTTCAAACAGTAAAATACTTATTCGATACGTTATACTACGTACTGGATACGAATTGCGATAGTAAAAAAATAATCAAAAACCAACAAAAATTGCACATAATATGCGAGGGGAACTTATCGCAAACAAATGATTCATTTTATTTTCATATTTTTGCAAATATTTTCCATGCATCAGGAATTTTACGAAAAACCTGTACAATTTATTACAAATTTTTGGTGAATCTGATAAAAAAACCAGCATCACGCTCCAAGACCCAATGTTTGTTGATTTACTTTAGGATTTACTTGAAATGTAAAGAAATTTATGTGTGCCAAGTTCTTCCACAGTTCTATGAAATTTTTTTTTTCTACGATGCCAATATTTTGTAAATTATTTAAATTCGTTTCAGTTTAAACAAATGTTCTCTTTAAACGATTGAATTACATACATTCTAGTAGATAAGATCCCCTCGTTTATATGTTTCTCTCGCCTGCGGAACAATTTTGGTAGTGTTCACACTGAGCTCACTCATCTATCAATTTTATGGCCTGCGTGGAGATTTTGCACAGAAAACCGCTGATACTTTCTGATTTCGCATGGAATTTCGAGAATCTACGTAAATAGTTGTGCATCGAACGAAAAAAAAAACACACAGCAACAAAGTGTTACAAAAAAATAGTGCAAAAAGTGTTATCTTTGATCTTATTTCTTATCATGGTTATTTTACTATAAATTTATGTATGCATTGTACACATCTGTGTGGTCGCGGCAAAACAAACGCCATTTTTGTAGCAAAAAAAAAGAGTTGATACATTTGATACATAGTTCAATTAAAATCGCATCAATTGAACAGAATAGGAATTGCCATTTCTTTTGTCGGAGAACAAATATAGAGAGGCCCGTTTAACTAGAAAGAAAGAAAGAAAAAAAAAATCTCATCACTTTAAAAGCATACATGCAATTTGTTGAAAGCCATCTAATGCCATATGGATGCATAATATTATAACCAAAGACAAAGGCATTAAACGTGATGAAATGCGAACGCGTTTTGTAAACTTCGGGGCGCAGAAAATATGTGTGATCATAAAAATTGTCTACATTCCAAGAAACAAGAAACGATTTTGAAGCCGTTCCATCAAACCGCAAAATGTGATTTTGCAATCATGATGGAAGAGTTTTGATTTTCAACTTGAAATTCTTATCAGAATAAAGTAACGAGAGGCACGGGAAAGAGGGGAAACCATGAAGAGTTAAGAGGTACGGTGCCAAAGAGAGTTCAACCACTTGGGTGCAACACTTGTTTGCTAACGCAGAGTGTCGACGTTAGACATTTTTTTTTATTGCTTTGAGCGCAATAAATATGCTTTCATATGGAAAATTATTGCGTATCGATATAAAAAAAAACAAGCAAGCAAGCACACACAGTGTAAAGTATTACACATGTTACAGTTGGTATCGTGCATTGATATCTCGTTTTATGTGTGTGATGTTGATTTTATACTTATCATTTTAAAATATATGTGTACATTTGTTTCATCTACATGGGTTGTTTTTTCTTCTTCTTCTCTCCATTCCGCCACTTCGGACGTTGCAGCTCATAAATTAAACAGTGTTGTTTTGCAGAGAAATAAAAAAACAAAAACTGAATCGCAACATTTACAAAGAATATTCATTCATTTTATTCCGTTGGATAGTTAACTCACGCCACACATAGTGCCAATTGCACTACATTCGGACATGTTTGCAACGTTTTAATCAAGTGAAAATTGATTCATAGCCATTCGTAGTGGTACACCGTGCACATCTCGTCGTTGGTTCCGTGGCCAAAGAAACGCACGCGTATTGCTCTTTTAAGCCGAACGGCACTGCAATTTGTTGAGTGGCTATATGGAATGCGATAAATTAATTGAATCAAATTGAAATGTTGTATCGGAATCGGCCGATCATCGTATTTGTCTTCGTTTGAACGATTTTGACTTGGTTTCGGAATGTGAATTAAATTCCATGAATCGTTGTAGAGAAAATATTGGCGGATCACCCTGGAAATGCAGTTTAAGTAAGTGTCAAGACATCATCTATTCAAGAGACGCAGCCGATGTCGTTTTCCTGTCTATCTTTCTCTCACTCTGTGTGTACCAGTGTACCTCAACTGAATGTTGTGCGCAGTTCTGATTTATTATGTTCAATTGACAAACAAATTGCTTTTCATTCATCCAACCAAATTCCCTTCTCGTTGATAGACACTTCAATTCGGTTCATTCACACTTTGAAAAGTGGTTTTTCCTTAAGATGAAGATTCTGATTTTCAATGCTAATTTGTCATACATCTGGAGCAATGCCCGAAAGAACTCTTTTTTAGCGTGCGCGCACATTTACACACACACACAACGAGAGAGACGGAAATGTACATTTCCTGAGATGGCATCGCACATCGGCTTCGGAAATATGTGTAAAAGTTTCTCTTTTTTCACCATACATGATCCAACCACAGAATCCGAAATTTTATTAAAAGATGAATTGTCGTCAACGAAAAGCAATGAAACGATGATGATGGGAAATTTATCCGTTTTTTTTAAAAAAATACTGTTTCTTTACTACTTTACTCAGTAACAACCACTTTTCTTCAGGTTTTTTGCTTGATCACTTCACAAATCGAACGCTAAGTGCTTAACTATTGCATTTCATTTGTTATTCACAATCAATCGTGAATTCAAACTTATTTGTGCGGTGAGTTTGTGTGTGTGTGTTTGTGCTATTTACTTAAATATCGTGATTGTGGGTAAACTGTGAGAAAAGCTAATATTTGTACCTTCATTCAAACAATATTGACTCAGCGAGCGTCTTTATCGTTTGTTATCTATGGTTTTTGGTGGAAAATGCGGTTTACTTCGCGTTTTTTTCTTTTGGATTTATTTATTCTTTCATTCTTAACGATTTACGATATTCCAGCTGGTATTTTAGTTTCGTTGAATATATTTTTACACATTTCAACTTACTTGCGATGAACAAATTGAAAATATTCAATAAAACCAAATTCAAATGGCCTGACCAAGAATGTGACTTTTGCATTTTCAAATTCCGTTGGCATTTGCATTATGCACAACACTTAAAGAACCCTGGTTCATTGCTTGTTCAATGACAAATACTTGAGCAAATAATATTCATAAGAACTCAGTGCTATCGCTTTAAATTGTAGAAAAGAAAAAATGACAAGAATTTCCGTGTACTCACCTGAATCACAAGATATCTATGATTAATCCCGGGGGCCAGATAGCTCTGTCAATGATGACAAACCAACAACAACAACCACAACAAATGAACTTGTTATCCGCACTACCGATTATGAGACGAACAAAAAACCCAAGCCCAGTCCTGAACACAAACTTCGACAATTTTATGAATATTGTGTTGTGTATTGATAACGAATTTTGTTGTGACGCTCATTAACGAGTCCACTCTAGGTTTGCCGGCATACGAATAGCAAACACAACAGAAAATATCACAATTTTCCTTTGATATAGTTTTTGTGGCGCAAAGTCAGTTGCTTATTGCATTTAGACAGATTCGTTTTTTTTTCGTTCTGTTGTTTAATTCATTGAATGATAACAAGTTTTTTTTTCGTCTGTTTAAAGTGTCTACTGTTTTTTTGTTCTTTTTAAGATGAGAAAAAAAAACGATGAACAGTTTTTTTTTTAAATTTCAGATAATAGCAATAATAGGCTCAATTAGTTTGAGAGGAAAAAAAAAACTTGATTCACGATACTCCTATCTAAGTTGAAGTCGTGAAATTATCACATTTTTACATTCACTGGTCAAAAAATCGCAAAGTTGTTGTTGTTGTTCATATTAATAATAATGAACAACAAACCAAAAGTTGTTCGTAATTACCGATATATTCGCAGTTGCATGTAAAAAAAAAAAATCTAACACAAAACCCTAATGTACTGATCGAACCCGATTGAAATAAAGAGGCAGAGAGATAGAAAGGAATAAAAAATGGTATTCGACAATTTGTGCATATTTTAATCACTTTTTCAGGCGTAATGTTCAAATTGCATGTTAAAAATGCTGTGTCACAAGACGCTACAAGACGCTTGTACATGCTCTAGTTTGAAGAAATTTTTTTTTTATAAATACGCTTTACATAATGAAAACAAATGCAGCAGCACCGACTAGGTGTAAATTCAACTATGTTTTTAAAGCACATAATAAGTGTTTGAAAAAACACAACATTTCTAGAGTAAATGAATTAACAATTTATCGAGAAAAAGGTAAATATAACGAAAAAAATGTGATAAACAGTTTATGAACAAAGTTTTGTCTGAATTGAAGCTCAATGTTTAGAAGATGAAAAAGAAATGTGAAAAAAATGAACAACAAAAAAAAATTTATCCAACGGCACCAAAAATAAACAAAACACTTTTTTGTTCGATGTGAAAATTTGATAACAAAAAAAAAAACCTCCTCAAATATTTACGTTTTCAACCGATTCAATTGGTATATAATTGGAAACTCGCGAACGCGCGACACGACACACTATTGGGGTCTAATGCATTCAAGCGTTATTTGCCGACTGATGTTCACAACTGACATGCTTTGTGCACCAAGCTACTTTGATTCACATCTCCACTTACTGTTAGATGCTGTTTTAGCGGTCCTCTCTCCCTCGGCATAGCGCACCGTGGGCGACCACTGTGTATTGGAGCCTCGCGCACGTATCCACGATACGGATGTGTAAGCCATGCAATTCTCTTTTACATGCATTGCAATTTTGCGGTTCAATAGAGTGGTTCATAATTTCAGACGATTTTCGTCGTGCATTTTTTCCCATTCAATTTCTATATTGATAATTGTGTCGTTATACAACGAACGAAATGAAAATTATATGTCGATTGGCGTGTTCATTGGTCAATAAGAATCTCACGAAGAACTAATTATTTTTATTTAATCAAATGCGTAAAATACACAATGTTCAGCCAATTTGATTTCCTTAGATCAATATTTGAAACTTTTTTTTTTTTGAAATCGAGAAAATTGATTTTTAATTTCTTAATGAAGCTATCCAATTTAACAATTTTACTGATTATAATCAATATAATTTTTCGTGCTGTAAAATTATTTTGCGATAGCTCTTTTTTCTTTTCTCTATGCAATTCATAGCAATAATTGTGCTGTTACATATTCAGAATTAGAGTTAATTTTCCGAAACCATTCGAATATTATGGCGCTACAATGTTCATATTCATGGAGAATTTAATGTTCAATATACAATATTCACCATTTAACATTCCGTTGCAATCTAACGTTCAGTCAATGACATTTATGCTAACCGTCATGAAGTTGGCTGTCGGCGAATATCAACAAACTAAACTTATGGTTCGAGGAAAAAAGTCATTGCACAAACTATGCACTAAAGCAATAGGATTTCAATTTTTCGTTTTCTCCCGCCAGTTTACATAAAAAAAAACTAAAAATTGATTTGAAAATTGCGAAAGATTTTTTTTTTTAAATCATTAAATTGATTCGTGGGCATCGAGATGGCTGGTAATTTTTGGCAATCAAGTCACTATCAACAGTGGTTACTCACAAAAGACGATTTGGTGCGAGATCGTCGATACGATTTGCAATTTTTAACACCAGAAGAATATCAAAAGCTTAATATTTTCTTTGCCAATTTGATCCAAGTGCTGGGTGAACAGTTAAAATTACGACAACAAGTAATTGCAACGGCCACCGTGTACTTTAAGCGATTTTATGTACGAAATTCATTCCGGAGCATTGATCCCTTATTAATGGCACCAACATGCATTTTTCTAGCATCAAAAGTTGAAGAATTTGGTGTTATCTCCAATTCACGTCTCATTTCAACAGTGAGTTCAACAATATTTTTGGCGCATTTGGTTTTTCGAGTCTAACCTTAAATTTTTGTTTGTCTTTTGCATTCAGTGCCAAAATGTCATCAAAAATAAATTTAGTTATGCATATCAACAGGAATTTCCATACCGTAGTAATCATATTTTGGAGTGTGAATTCTATTTGTTGGAAAATCTCGATTGTTGTTTAATTGTATATCAACCGTATAGACCGCTACTGCCAATCATTCAGGACATTGGACATGAAGACCAACTACTGCCGTTAACTTGGCGCATCATAAATGACTCTTTGCGAACTGACGTAAGTTTACTCTATCCACCGTATATGATTGCCATTGGATGTTTGCAACTAGCATGGTAAGCATTAAAAACTGGAATTCCCTTAGTGATTTTCTCAATTGTCCATACTTTGTTAACATTTTTTTGGTCTTTTTTTTTTTGTTGTTGTTTACAATTGCAGCGTTATTTTGCAAAAAGATGTTAAATCTTGGTTTGCCGAAATCAATGTTAATATGGAAAAGATACAAGAAATTTCCAAAACAATTTTAGGATTATATGAATTGTGGAGAACATACGATGAAAAAAAGGAAATTCAAGATTTACTAAATAAAATGCCAAAACCACGACCACCGCCACAGCAGCAACAGCAACAACCCACACAACAAAATCAACAAACACAAAATCAAACTCAGCAATAGATTAGGGATTCAATGTAAAAAACTTTTTACTTAACGTTAGATTGTTAGATAATTTTAAACAAACACTTTTGATACCTCAATTAACATCATTTTCAAGATTCATCGATTCATGCCATTTGAATTAATTTATAAGCGCCGCATTTGGTCAAACGATTTTTTATTTCGATGGAAAGATAATCAATAAATTTCACACAGAAATTTTGAAATAACATTGAAAATGTTGTGTTTTTAAAAGTCAATAGTTTTACGCTATAGCTTTAATTGAATACCGGTGAGATTTCAACTACTTTTTCAAAATAAATTTTGAAGTCTCAAGTCTTAATTCGGTCATCTTTTCAGCTCCAAAATGTGCACAATAATCAGAAATTTACAGTGTTAAATAATCAGAAATTCACGTTATTTTCAAACCAATGGAACTTTTGGTCAAACAAATGGTTGAAGTTGCAATGGATGTCTTACAATTTCCACAAACAAATATAATCAGGTTGAAGAAGGTGTTGTGGCCAATAACGTTGAACAATTGAGAGAATTATGAACTGAATATGATTCGTTTGGAGAAGAGAGAAATTGTTCATTTAATAGATTGACGCAGCATCTTGCTGCGGAAAAATATATAGTTTGAATCCAACAAGACGAACTGATTCGGAGTCATCATCACCTTAGATTGGTTACACCAGACTATAATATGCATTGGTATTATATCAGTGCGAGAGTAGTTTCTATCGTATTCCCAATCGTGAACAAAATGTACAGCCATTTTCAAAATTCTAAAGGTTGACCAGGCAAAAATCGTTAGCGAATATTTCTAATTTTCTCTTCCTGGCCGAAATTCTTCACATGGAATGTTCATATTTCGATATTGAAAGCCCATGGTTTGCACACGATGGATTGTTATTAGCTCTCAATTGCGATATTCAATTTTTCTGTTGATCACATCAAATTACTATCAAAATTCACAATCGGTAAGTTTCTATTCAAACCGGTATTTCTAATTTGTACCAGTTGTTCAATTAGAATCGTTGAAAACAGTTTGTATTTGCAAAAATCTGTACCATTTATATGAAGACCGACGGCCAGGTAACATCGAAGTTCAACGAAGTTCACGGCGATTCTGCTGCCAATTTTCAGAACCAACCACACAATAAAAAAAACTTCAACTTCAAAGGAAAAAAAAACAATAAAACAAAACTTCTGATTTTCTGTTGTTTTAACTGGTTATTTATATTTATAACTCGAATCTTGTTTTCATACACAGTCACTTTTGACAGAGATGATTGAAAACTCGACGTTGAAATTCAATAAAAAATATCTGGATTTCGGTTGATATTTCCACATTTGAATTGATGACATAAAAAAAAATGAAACTAAAACGGAACAGATCCATTTTATTCGTTTTCTTGTGAACGAAGGCGTCCGTTGGGGTTTGTCAAGCGGATTGACAATTGCTTAGCACGTTCAACGATGTCCTTTCGCTTCTTTGATGAAACGTTGTGGGCAATTTCGGCGCTGTACACGCGATTTTGCATCAACAAAACTTCCAACTCACGAACATTGTGCACTAAGAATTTTTTGAATCCATTGGGCATCATGTGGCGTGTGCTCTTGTTTGAACCATAACCGATGTTTGGCATCAAGTATTGGCCCTTGAAACGACGACGCACTCGGTTGTCAATACCCTTAGGTTTACGCCATTTTGGCTAAACGAGAGAATCATAGAAATAAAACCAATTAGTAAATTTTTTCGTTTTAACTACAAAAAATGAATAAATGTTGATTTTATATCATTGACATGTGCGACAAAAACATGCATTGACAGGCATTGCTGGCAAAGCTAGGTTATGTCTGCCATGAATCTATTCGTCAAGTGAACACTTACCGAAAGTTTAGCATATCGGTCCGATTGATGGCGAATGAACTTCTTTGTTCTCTTCTTAACAATTTTCGGTCTGTAAGCTGGTCGGATAGTCATCTTGATTCCTAAAATCACCAAAAAAATAAAATCGAAAACAATTCAATCAGTTTACTGTGTGGGCACAATGTGATGTGAACGTCAATAAATACACTGATGGTGTTTGACAATGTCCGAATATTGGAAATTATCACAAAAAAAAGCAAATAAATTTTCACAAATCGAAAAAATTTTACACTACAATTAATAAATATGGTATAAACTGTACAATTTTCCACAATTGGACGGAAATTTAAAACGGATGATTAAAATAAATGAAGATTTTCTTGCACAAGCCTACCGTTTTCGTTTGATGCACGCACAAAAAGAACTTCTTGACGTTTCAGTATTGCCAACGAACCGTCGAACAAAAAAAAAAAATTATTGTTGACAGATGGCAAAAACACAAGTGGCGACCAAACAGAGCCGAATTTACGTAATACGTAAAAATCAGTGTTCTGTCATTGGTGACATTTAATACCAGATTTATATGGATAAGCGATATTGTGTATATAGCGATGGTAGTAGTGTTGACTAAATAGATTCAACAAGAATTCATGAGTCTATTTTGATATACACACATATTATAGAAATTAAGATAGAAGTTTATTTGATCAGGTGATCGCTTGGATTTCAATATGGAAAGAGCGAAAACATTTTTTGGAAATCGAGATCATGAGGGTTACGTTGGAAAAGAGGACCATTTGGTAAGTCTATTGCAAAAATTTGTTTTTTTTCCCTACCATCAATGGTAAACAGCTGATATGCTGCGCCCACATACTCACAATATTGATTTTATGAATAAATGAAATGAAATTAATTGCCGCTAAATTATTTGCCATTATCCAACCAGAAAGTGATACATGCAGCTGGATCAGAAGATGATGGTGATCTCACTGATGCAGTGGAGGGTATAACTATGAACGATGCAATCCAACCGCCGCAAGGTGGTTCATTTTCAGCACTCACGCCTTCAATGTGGCCTCAAGATATTCTTGCAAGACTAACCCAACCAGAGGTCGATTACATTCATTTAGCTCGTAAATATGTTTATTACAAAATTCACTTCAATTACAGTCAGAAGATCCAAACAATCAGCCAGACTATCGATTTGATGAATTTGGTTTCCGTGTGGAAGAAGAAGATGGCCCTGAGCAAAACTCAAACAAATTACTAAGCACACCATTTTCCGAAGATGAACAGCAACGGCAACAATGGACTGCATACTTGGAATTTTCACATAATAAAGAGGCAAGCGAATTGACATGGGATAATGTGGCCGTCACTTTGCCACGAACCGAAAAACTTCGCAATATGGTTAGAGCTGGCATACCACATTCGCTGAGGGCACAGATTTGGATGCGGTTGTCTGGTGCATTGCAGAAAAAAATGAACTCAGAAACTAACTATCTTGATATAGTGAAGGGTTCGAGTAATGATCAGCTGATGACATCCAAGCAAATTGAAAAAGATTTGCTTAGGATCATGCCGACCAATGCATGCTTTAGTTCTCCGACCAGCACCGGTGTTCCGAGACTTCGGCGCATCTTACGTGGAATTGCATGGCTTTTTCCAGACATTGGCTACTGTCAAGGCACTGGTGTTATCGCTGCATCATTACTTTTGCTTATGGAAGAAGAAGATGCCTTTTGGCTTATGGCAACCATCGTTGAAGACTTACTGCCTGCTTCGTACTACTCTTCAACGCTACTGGGTGTACAAGCCGATCAACGAGTCATGCAAACTCTTATTGCAAACTATCTTACTACAGTCGATGAAGCATTGAAACGTCACGACATCGAATTATCGTTGATAACATTACACTGGTTTCTTACCATATTCGCTAATGTCGTTCATTTTCGAATATTATTGAGGTAAAGTTAATGTGACTTTTAAATTCTAACTAAAATTT
Source organism: Aphidoletes aphidimyza (assembly GCA_030463065.1). Taxonomy (NCBI): domain Eukaryota; kingdom Metazoa; phylum Arthropoda; class Insecta; order Diptera; family Cecidomyiidae; genus Aphidoletes; species Aphidoletes aphidimyza. The sequence continues at coordinate 4,618,664 of CM059999.1, forward strand.
CACTTAATTTAGTTGATAAAATTATCGTTTTGTACTTGTTACAGGATATGGGATTGGTTCTTTTACGAAGGATCAATTGTACTATTCCAATTAACACTAGGGATGCTCAAAATTAAAGAGCCATTTTTAAAAGATCTGGAAAATTCCGCCCAAATATTTAATTCGCTGTCAGACATTCCGGGTGGCATTGATGATGTTGATGCCCTATTTGAAATCTCCATGGAAGTTGGTGGAGTAAGTTTCAAGCAATTTGATTAAAAAGACATTTAACGCGAAGAATCCCTTCAAGAGTTTTATAATTGAAAATGTTGATGATTTTTTTTCCAGTCGCTAAGTAAGACAGTGATCGAGACTCATCGACGTCGGCACTTGGCATATTTAATGGCTGATCAGGGTGGTTTAGTCGGAAATCCTGAAGCAACAGCAAATTTACCAAAACAACAATTGTCGCGGCGTCAAGTGAAAAAATCCAAATCAATGTTTCAAACACTTCTATTTGGCACGGACACCAACCACGATGACGAAATCCGAAACAAAAACATTCGACAAACGGAAATTTTAGTGGATTTACGTGAATCCATTTTAAAAGTGTGTCGTCATTTTTTAACCATCGAACCAAAACTAAGTGCCCACATAAATCAAGTGGCTGACTATTCAACCGATAGCCATGCAAAAGATCATGAGAATTTTATAAATGTTTCACGAACGCGAAAGCGACGAGCAAAAGCATTGCATGATTTTGAGCGAAATGATGATGATGAATTGGGTTTTCGGCGGAATGATATCATTACAATAGTTAGTCAAAAAGATGAACACTGCTGGATTGGTGAATTGAATGGGCTGAGAGGTTGGTTTCCTGCCAAATTTGTTGAATTATTGGATGAACGAAGTAAATTGTATACATCGGCTGGTGATGATGCTATTTCGGAAACAGTAACCGATTTAGTGCGTGGGACATTGGCACCAGCAATCAAACAGGTGTTGGAACATGGCATGAAACGACCATCATTTCTTGGTGGACCTTGTCATCCGTGGCTATTTATCGAAGAGGCAGCCACTAGAGAAGTAGAAAAAGACTTTGACTCCGTTTATAGTCGCTTGGTTTTATGCAAAACGTATCGCTTGGATGAAGATGGAAAAGTGTTAACACCCGAAGAGCTCTTGTATCGATGTGTACAATCGATCAATCAAACTCATGATGCAGCTCATGCTCAAATGGATGTTAAATTACGTTCATTGGTTTGCCTTGGATTAAATGAACAAGTGCTACATTTATGGTTGGAAGCACTATGCTCATGCATGGAATCCGTTCAAAAGTGGTATTCACCATGGAGTTTCGTTAATTCACCCGGTTGGGTGCAAATCAAATGTGAACTTCGTATTTTATCACAATTTGCATTCAATTTGAATCCAGATTGGGAATTGCCACCAAAAACTGGTGTTGAAAGTCAACCGTTAAAAGACGGTGTTCGGGATATGTTAGTTAAACATCATCTATTTTCATGGGATCTCTGAAAATATGAATTTTCATCTGGGATTCAAATCAAATGTTTTAGCAACCATTTTTACATTCATTTGTTTATGCTGACGAATCTTTCTGCGGCTATACACATACGAACAAATTTAACGCAACAAATATCAGCACGATGATTTGTTGGCATTTTAGTCATAATTTGTATTTAGTTTGTGACCATTTCTATTGATTTTGCTTAATATTTTGTATTTTGTATTTTTATTTGTTTATAACCAGTACAAATCATTTGTCATTAAATTGTGAATAAAATATAGCCACATATTTATTATAATGAAATTAATTAAAATCATTTGTTGTGATTTCGAAATTACGTACAATTACACAAGAAGCGACATCTGGAGCACTTTCTCCGAATCGCTGCAAAAAGGAGAATAAAATCGTAATATTGAAAGCTTGACAAGCATTATAACAACAATCAGAGAATCAGTAAACAAAACAATCCGCCAATAATCGCTACAAATTAAGAATAAAAACTGTATTTTCTGTAAAAAAATTCTGTTCTCTGGTCAAATTGAAACGTGCAAAATGTTTTATCACGTAAGTTTTCTATAAAATTCGCTTCACGATACTAAATTTGTTAAAAATAAACGTCATAACCTAACAAATTATGTGCATCGTCGGCATCTCAATATTTCTTTTTTCCCGTAGATATCATTGGAGCATGAAATTCTTTTGCATCCAAAATATTTTGGGCCACAGCTCATGGAAACTGTAAAACAAAAATTGTATACAGAAGTTGAAGGAACGTGTACTGGAAAATATGGTTTCGTGATCGCTGTGACGACAATTGACAATATCGGTTCTGGTCTGATTCAGCCGGGTCAAGGGTTTGTGGTGTATCCAGTAAAATACAAGGCCATCGTTTTTCGCCCATTCAAAGGTGAAGTTCTCGATGCCGTTGTCACGCAAATCAACAAGGTACAAAACCAAAAATCAAACGATTACTTTTCCATTTTTAAAGCCAACAATTTTTCATTTATCATTTTCAGGTTGGAATGTTTGCCGAAATTGGCCCATTGTCTTGTTTCATTTCACATCATGTAAGTCAATCGATTCAAATGGATGAAACGAAAAAAAAAAGTGTTAAAAAATGATTTAATGATTTTTATCGTTATTTTTTAGTCCATTCCGGCTGATATGCAATTTTGTCCGAACGGTAATCCACCATGCTACAAATCCCAAGAAGAAGACGTTGTTATAGCGGCCGAAGACAAAATCCGTCTGAAAATTGTTGGTACTAGAGTTGATGCAACGGGCATTGTAAGTCTCAAAATCAACTGATCCATACAATTTTGATAATTTTTCTTGTGTTTCTGTGATATTAATTGCGTTTTTTTTTTTTCATTTACAGTTCGCTATCGGAACCCTTATGGACGATTACCTTGGTTTAGTCGGCAGCTAAATTGAACATACATTCGACAGATGAATTCAATCTACATTTTTACGAATACTAATTTTAAGTTTACAAAAATTGTCTTAAATGCTTATGTACTGCGAATCAAGAAATAAAAAAAACAAAAGTCCGCCAAAAGATTTACCAATCGAAATGAAATCAATGTGAGAGAAAAGAATGTGTCAAGTTTTCGTATACGTAACTGCTTATACTGACATTAATAAATGTTCATGAACACTTTCACACTGAACTTTGTGTACAATTTTATTGTTGTTATGTCATGATATAAATACGGCGAAATGGTTTTTAGATTTTTCTATGGTCAATGACTTGGCTGGAATGATTTAAATTAAATTACAAAATTGTCTGTGTAATGGTCGTGTGTTAGTCTTTTGAGTGTAGAATTTTTCATTCAGTCATCATTTGCGTAATTTTTCGTATTAGACAATCTGAAACATGTGTGGATATTTATGTGAATAAACTGTGTGTGCTAATTGTAACTTGATATTATCACTAAGGTAAAAGATAATTTCAATCACTCAATGACTATTTGATTTATCATGAATTATCATGAGTCATTCAGTTTTATCATACATACTTGCAATACGTGGATTTCATTTAACAATTGCATCTTGCAACGGGTAACATTTAAATTTGTTGTGTTTACAGATTGAATATAAAAGTGAATCGTGAATAAAAACAATGGATATACTAAAAAAACTGGAATATTGTCCACCAAATGTGACAATTTATGATATTTGGGTGAATCATGGATTGTCACACTGTTTCTTTGATACCGTGAGCTCATCTGTAATAGCCGCATTTATTGTAATATTTGGATCAATTCAATTGCATATGTACCGAAAATATGCGACACCCATTCAGGATTTGTCGCAAATTTCCACATCCAAATTATATTATTTGCAAATTTTTTTACTGGCATTAATTCCATCGCTATCGGTGCTCCGGTTTATTCTTGAAGCATTCATTTTTCCCGATGCACATCTCTATGGATATACGGTATAGCTGTGTTTATTATTCATTTTAATGTTTTTGATTGAACTGTAATTTATTTGAATAAGTTCTTTTTGTTATAATTTTCAGATTGTTGCATCATCTTTAACATGTATTTCATTCCTCTTTTCGATATGCCTGGTTCTTAAAGAACGTTATTACTTATTGCCGTCAGTACCAACACGAGGTCATGGTTTCGTACTGATCATGTTTTGGTCGTTGGTGTTCATCAATGAAAATTGTTCAATTATGAACTTGGAGAAAGAAGACTGGTGGAATCATGTGTTTGCCACAATTCGTGATAAAGTTGAAATGTCATTGTTCGTGACACGATACATATGTTGTCTAATACTTTTTGTGTTGGGTCTGAAATCACCGGGCATTGCATCGAATCGCGAAGATGACTACATTCATCTGGAAAATGAAACAAACACGGTAAATTTAAGCAATTCACGTGATTATTTTAAAACGTCTGTCAAACATGTCACAATTCAACTAAACGCTTTAAAAAATGCATATGTTTAAGGAATCTCAGTCAACATTTGCAAATGGATGGCGAAAGATGCGAACACTGTTACCATTTTTATGGCCAAAGAAAAGTCTAGCACTAAAACTGCGTGTCATCTTCTGTGTTTGCTTGCTCATTGGAGGACGTTTTATAAATGTTTTCGTACCTATTTACAATCAAAAAATTGGTAAACTAAACAAAATTCGTCAAAGAGATGAACCGGTTTAACTCAGAAACATTCTGTTTAATCATTTCAGTTGACAGCCTCGCAGAGCAAGTGTTTTGTTGGGATTGGATTTTAATTTATGTTGGCTTCAAATTTTTGCAAGGCGGTGGTACCGGTTCAATGGGACTTTTGAACAATCTTCGATCGTTTTTGTGGATTCGCATACAACAGTACACGACACGTGAAATTGAAGTTGAGCTATTTTCACATTTGCACAGCTTATCGCTTCGATGGCATTTGGCACGGAAGACGGGTGAAGTGCTTCGTGTTATGGATCGAGGCACTGACAGCATTACCAATCTTCTAAACTATATCCTCTTCTCGATTGCTCCAACAATTATCGACATTTTCATTGCGGTCATTTTCTTCACAGTCACATTCAATTGGTATTTTGGAATCATCGTTTTCACCACTATGGTTCTTTACATAGGTGAGTAAAAAAAACATTCGTGCGATTCAAATGCCATGTAATGGAAACTCATGTGATTGCAAACTCTTGTGATACCAAACTCATGTGATTTATTTCAGCATTTACGATATTGATAACGGAATGGCGAACTAAATTCCAGCGACGCATGAATTTGGCTGACAATGCTCAAAAAGCACGCAGCGTTGACTCACTGCTCAATTTCGAGACAGTCAAATACTACGGGGCCGAAAACTACGAAGCAGAAGCTTATCGTGATGCCATTTTAGCCTATCAAAAAGAAGAATTCAACTCAAATATCACTCTAAATATGTTAAACACTATACAAAATGTGATCATTTGTGGTGGTTTACTTGCCGGATCACTTCTTTGTGCCCATTTGGTGGCCGATATTGGTAGTTTATCGCCGGGTCAGTACGTTCTGTTTGCAACATATATCATTCAGCTGTACGTGCCACTCAACTGGTTTGGCACATTTTATCGGTGAGTAAATTGAAAGAAATAGCGTGAGACGGTGCATTGAATTGACAGATATTTTTCAGGCAAATTCAACGAAACTTCGTCGATATGGAAAATATGTTTGATCTGTTGAAAGAAAATGCAGAAGTTATTGATCCACCGAATGCACCAGAACTGTCAATTGTTCGTGGTGGAATTGACTTTTCAAATGTTACATTTGGATACACACCACAACGAACCATATTGAAAAATGTCTCATTTATTGTACCACCTGGTAAAACAGTGGCACTTGTTGGACCGTCTGGTTCGGGAAAAAGTACAATTATTCGACTTCTATTCCGGTTCTATGATATCCATGGCGGATCTATCTGTATTGATGGTCAAAATATTAAAACTGTACAACAAGAATCGTTACGCCGGGCAATTGGTGTTGTTCCACAAGATACAGTTTTATTCAACAACACCATCAAATACAATATAAAATATGGACGGTTAACTGCAACCGATGCTGATGTGATTGCAGCTGCTCGTGCTGCTGATATACACGACAAGATTATGAACTTCCCTGAAAAGTATGAGACACAAGTTGGTGAAAGAGGTTTACGCCTTAGTGGTGGCGAAAAGCAGAGAGTCGCTATAGGTAGTTTACACTTTCAAACATAATGGAAATTTCATTTTTTATTAAATATTTAATTGAATTATTCATTTTTTCTCCTTTTTTTCGTAGCTCGAACGCTCTTGAAAGCGCCGGCGATTTCTCTATTGGACGAAGCCACATCATCACTAGATACACAGACTGAACGTAACATACAGGCAGCTTTGGCAAAAGTATGCGCCAATCGAACAACAATTATAGTGGCTCATCGACTTTCTACAATTATTCAAGCCGATGAAATTCTTGTACTCAAAGAAGGTGAAATTGTTGAACGTGGTCGACATGATGATCTGTTGATTCGAAATGGTAAGTGTATAGCGCAAACACCGATTCTATCTAAAAAAAATCCAACTCTAAAGTCACGTTCGCTAATTGTGTCAATATATTCTTGAATTTCTTCAGGTATTTACGCAAATATGTGGAATCAGCAGCTACAAAATGGTGATAGAGAACCAGTTAATACCATTTCCGAGATTGACGATCAACAAAATGGTGAAGTTCAAAGCTCGGGACAAGGTCATGGACTCCACAGAAATTAGTTCAGACTTCAAACCTTAAGATTAATGTGTTTTAGATAGAATATTGAAAAATTAAAATTTAAAGTTAAAATTTAGTGCTATCGAAATTATGTAAAAAAACAAAATCAAAGTAAAATCTCAAATGGAATGAATCATCTTTGTATTCCTGAACATGTATAGCCGGGGTCATTTCTATTTATTTCTTGAAAATAAAACTGTTGAAAAACCAAATTAGAAAAATAGTCTTGTTGAATTGTTTCCAGAAAATAATTTGCAGGTAAAAATGTGTCATTTTTGTCAACAATCAGGTTTGGCACAAGAATAGTCATCATTTGAGTAACTGAATGAGAAATACGAAACTGACTGCGCAGGGTTGAACAAAAGTTAAATTGTCCATGACATAACTATACGAAATGTATTGAAACGTCAACCAGAAAATAAAATACAATAAAAATACTCCACAAATTTGTGATGGAAACATAAACAAAAGAGCCCAAAGATAAAAAAAAATGACAGAAAAATTTCTAAAATCATAACATTTTCGGTGCCTAAATGGTTTCCGTTGTGTGCACGCCATAAAATTTGTGTGTAAAATTTTTCAGTAAACATTTATTCCCACATTGTAGCTGACACAGTTGTTTTTCTTTTTAAATATTGTTCCTCATTTGCTGTCGTAATTGGACATGTTAAAAATTAAGCAAATTGTGCGAGAAAATATTGCACCGCACAAAATGACGAAGGAATTATCTGGTGTTACGATCATTTTGATCATAAGTGGTGGCGTTTTAACGTTTGTCATTCTATTTATATTTGCCAAACGGCAAATTATGCGCTTTGCATTACGTTCACGCCGTGGTCCACACATCCCCGTCGGTCATGATGCAAAAAAATCAATTAAAAAAGAAATTGGACGTCGTCTTGATTGCATTCAACGTATCACCCATGAACCACAACTTCTGCCCGATGATGATTCGTCGTATATTTTGCAACCAGATTCATCGTTGCCACCGTACTATTATCGCTTGAAAGCGGTCGACGACATTAAAATACTGGAAAAAGAGATTGCAAAGCAAGACGGTAGTGTTCGACAGCCGCGTGACAGCATCAGAGCATTTTTACTTACAACATTGGCGTCACCAGTGGGAACGAGCCAACGATTGGTACACCAATTTTGTGATATGTATGAACACGCACGACATGATCCAAGCGAATTCGGCAATGAGGAATATGAAGCATATCGACGATTCCTTCTAAAATTACTAGACGCGTAAGTTTATCGAGAGCACATCAATCCAGTCTGTTTTAATTTAACCGTTTCTAAACATTTGGTTTTTTGTTTCAGTGCAAAATCATTAAAAACCTTTTCAAACAGCCGCAAATCATCACCAAGTCGTACCCCGGTGAAAAAACAAACCAAAGTACAATCATTATTAGATCCATCACGTCTTAAACCACCACCAACACAAGTCAGTAGCACCAGCAATATTGGCAATCTTCTGAGCACCAATTCCCGTATCAACTATGGTCTTGGCATTCAAAATCAACGAGATTCACTTTCAACAAATGGCCAACAATCCAACGATCAAGACCAACAATCACCTCCACATAATATAACATTACATTTAGATGCAAACGAAATTATCACCGTTGCTCCAGATTCCAGTGTAATTTGATAGATATTACTAGCATTTAGCATAATAACGAATTAAAACCAATCTCGAAGTGTATCTATTTTTTTCCGCTTTCAATTAAACATTTACTGTTGGTAGTACAGCGAATAGTTTTCAAATTATAATAAATGAATATCCCAAATAAAATCACATAAAACACAGAAATCTTTCATATTTTTTTTACTATATGTTATTTTCATTATAAAATTAACTCATTAGACTGACACAAGATTTGTCTCTTTTACATTACTTTTGCATTATTTCTCTTGCTAGTCAAATGCATTCAAATAAAATTCAAGTTTTCAACAGAGCAAAAGTGACAAAGGTTCAAAACATTTGCGTTTGCAAAAAATGACAATGACTCAAACAGTTTCGCCTCATACACAACAGTTTCGCCACAGCTGTGTGTATCAGCACTGTGCAGAGTGTGCACACGTACCGAACAAAGCAACAAGAAAAGAGGAAAGAATCGACACACAGTACTATACGAATAGAGTATGACTCAAGTGAACGTTGCTATGTTGTGTGCTGTGTTTTTATTTTCGTTTGTGTCGCTTATGATTCGCTAACGCAACGTACGACCAAATAGCATAAGTATTGATGCACAACTGTGCCAAATCATACTTACCTGGCGTAGGAGAATCGTTGATCATCAAGGACGATCTCCCGGCGTGAGGTGCGTCCATTGCACAACCGGACGCATTGACCGCTGCGATTATGGCTTATGTTCATAACTCGTTCGTACTATTTTTGGTAGCCGGGATAAGCGTTCGCGCTATCCCGATCTTATTCATTTGAATTCAAACAAACAAAAAACTGCTCTTCATGCTGGAACAGTGAAATTGTGTAAAACAAAACGACGATTCATGAAAATCGTTTTGTTTAAATTTTGGACATACGATTAAACTCTTATGAATCAGCTGTTCAAACTTCAATGGACCTTACACGTCATAGAGGCAATAACAAAAACACCTTTTCATTCGATTTGAATTCATGTTCATTTAATTGTTTTATTTGAAAACATGCAAAATGCTTAAACGTAAGTTAAATGAAATTCGAGACAAAATACAATCTCCAATAGACAATGAAATGGGGTGCATTTTATAAGTAAATTGTGTATACGGAAACCAATATCAAATTCTCAATACTTCGAAATGAAACTGAGAAACATGATTATTTTGTTTTTAGAGAGAGAGAGAAAAAAAAGCGGTAAATGTATTTAGCAATGCGGCAGTGCTTAGAGCTAATTATTATGCATAGATTTGAGTTGATTCAGAAAATCTCCGAAAAAATGCAACAACAACAAAAAAAATTGTATTTGCGTGAATTTCAATATGCGGTCAATACTAATACTAATCGATGCGGACTTTTATGAATCGTTGGTTAATAAAATTGGTCGATTGATCCAAAATACTTTCAAACGAGAAGATAATATTGTTCCAGTACGAGTAAATGAGCCATAAAATCAATACATAAAATACAGCTGAAACCAATTTATCCAATAGATAAAGGCGACGCAGTAAAACACGTGCTTTTGGTAATGTTTCTGGCTTTTCTTTGAGCAAAAAGTGACGAGCGCCAAGAATATAGTGGCCAACATAAACATCCCAGTCAATCTAAAAAAAAAAAAAATCATAAAATGGACAATAAAACACCGTTTAGTATTAGTATTAAATAACACCGATTAGTTCAAATGATTCGATGCATTTTTACCTCTTCAATGCTAAAATAAAACGTTTTTTGATCTTTTGACGACATTTTATCTTTCATGTGCAAAAATTTCTCATTTTTAAATATCCAATTTTTTGTTGTATAATATTGCAATACTTTAAGACCTTGTGAGATTCTTCGTTGTATGCCAACCAAACTAGAAAGAAAATTTCAAACATTCAATCATTTTACTATCTGGATTTCAATCAGCAAAAAAAAAATTGATATATGAACTTACAATGGCTTTCTCCGCATGAGCACCAACAGACCGTCAATTAAGTAAGCTGGCAAATAGTGAAAGAATATGACACAAAACAAGTGATGCCAATAATTTGATTTAATTGAACCATCTGGATACCACAAGGAGAAGCATAGCGGATTTTTGTAGAAAAAATCTCGGCCTTTCTCAACCGCTTGACCCCAAGTGAGTTGTTTGTCGTGTGCCAATGTCTGTAAAATGAACAATCGCCATTGGCAAATGCATAAAATGCAAATTACTAAATTTCCATTAAACGGCTATATGCATCACACATTTTTTTTTCTCTTCACATAAATAAATGTCTGTACTGGGAAAGGAAAATATAATGAACTCTCATAGTTCATATTCACACTGAACTTACAATATTCCGAAATTCAACATCTTTATTTTCATGTTTCAATCCACGTTCCCATGCGGCCGTTATAATAGCATTCATGCATACATCTACTGGTAAAATATCAGCTGGAAAATCTGGATTGCAATGCATTGACCGAACAACGCCTAAAGCATGTAATAAAATTTTGACACGATTCAATATTTATTGATTAAATGAAAATGAATTGAGATTTTGTGCATTCATTTACCACGTGCAGCGCCAATAATTAAACCAGTTGGTCCGTTCATGCCTTCAACCCAGCCTGGATATGGTTCTTTCCATGCAGCCGTAACTGTTTAATTGAATATTGAATAACATTTTGCACACAATGCAATTGACGAACCAATTCATGGTACAAGAAGTATATATACGTACCGATTGATGGGCGTGTAATAACAATGGGAATTCGTCCCGAGTAACCGTTTACCAAGTCTTCAGTTAATGCTTTTGTATAAGCATAAGTGTTGGGCAAACCCTTAAGTAATCTATAAAATTGCAAATTAATAAAAACAAAACAACGCCAAAAGACGAAAGAGAAAAACAAAAAGAAAAATGAGAGTGTGTCCAACTCTTACTTGGGTGTAATGTATTCGAGAATTTCATCGTCCAAATGTTTCGTCATTGTTGCAATGGCCAGCGGGCTATTTGGTGCTGTATATGCACGTTCTTCAAGTACTTCTTCATTGCATTGACAATATGCCGTTGAAACATGTGTAAATACTTTTAATTGTGGCATATCAATAGCTAACTTGAGAATACGATCCGTTCCCAATGTATTCATATTAACAGCACCGGCAAGTGCTTGATCAAAACGTACATTGGCCGCACAATGGAAAACTACCGTTGTTTCATCTAATAAACGTTTACGATCACTTTCGCTAATACCCAATTCATCAACCGAAACATCACCTTTGATTACTGCAATTTTCTCCAATTGTTTTAGATTCGTTTCACGAATTCGATCAAAAATCTTGGAAACAAAACCAACAACAAAAATGCATTGTTATTATAAATGAATGAATGGATGTAAATTGCTGCAAATGTTATACCAACCATATGATTTATGTAATCATCACGACGTTGTTCAGGTTCAATGCCACGCTTTGTTCTCATTAACAGGTAGCATTTTTTGATTTCAGGACAATCACGTAGCAATTTTTCAACCAAAACTTTTCCCATAAAACCAGTTGAACCCGTTATAAAAATGACTTGGTTTCGAAACCAATTTGCTACATATGATTCAGGTAATGTTGCATTTTCGTCCATTTTTATTTTTGCTTTTATCGATCGATATTCTATTTTTCGTGTTGAAATGTTGATGACTCTGAAATCAGTTGGAATTTCATTTAAGAAAATAAAGTTTTTGTTGAAAAATGTGTGTTAAGAAAAGTTTAACTCTTAATTAAACGAGAAAAAAAACAGCAGACTGTTTGTGCTATAACTGATGAGATTACTGTAAAGTGATGCTTTTACTTTTGTCTGTAAAATATAAACCAGTTACAAAACATTCAATCGGAATTATTCGGCTGAGTTTTGTAAATAAAAAAAAAAAAATCTAAACAAAACCCGTTTTATTGATGCATCTTTCGTCGAATTTCTCTCGTCATTGCATAATCTATATCGAATAGATCAACGAATCTAATTTACAAAGCTAATCAAATTTTTGTTAGTAAACAAACTCATTTACATGTAATATCAATGAACCCGTTACTGTCATACCAACTTGCTAACTTCTCAGAGTTCAATGTTCTCAATCTAATTCGATATAAAACTTCAATTACATCTCATTGACGTCATACTGACCACAAGTAGCCGGTTTTTTTTCCCTCAATCTAAAGTATACATTTTTCGCTTTGTCAACTAAACTCTATTTTTTAGAATTCAAACGAATAAGATGAATCAACTAATCAGGCACTTCAATCCATGAGTAAAATACCTAATTATGTATTGGATGGAAGTGTAATTTTATTTGCGGTTTCATCTTTACTAAACTTACGATTCATTGCACAATTTACTTCTTTTGCGTTTTTGCATTTTCGCGGTCATATTTACGCAATTGGAATTTGATTGTGCGTCACTCGCACAATACATTGTGCGTTGTGCGTTTTTCCCATTTTTCTAGTTTTGCCATTCAACTCGATCTTATTTATAAATAGATTCGGAAAAACACCAGACAGAATTCTTGTTAAGAACTTTTGATTGAGAACTTCAGATTGAGAACTTCTTCACAGGTCATTCATCCGAAGCAAATCGGTGCGGTTTTTCATTGTGCGTGAGCTCGTCTGCATATTTTTCTATTTTTAGATATCATGCGACTTAATCGGTCATAAATTAATTGTATTAAAATAATCAGAAAATATGAGACCACAACCGCAGAAATAGCCGGTGACCAGTGTTAAATAGCAAACGAGGCAAGGATTGAACGAATTCTTTTTCAATGTACGGAGAAATTGATGATAACATATAAGCAAAAAAAAACAGAGTATAAAATTACGATTTCCATATACAGAAAACACAAAGAGAAGTGTAAAAAAAAACGACGGTAATAACAAAGCATACAATTGGACGATACATAACAATTGACGGTCCAACGATACGTGATGCACATCAACCGTCTACTGATACTGGGTGCTTTTGGTACAAATGTTTACATTTATTTTTCTTTTTTTCTTTAAGTATACTTTACTTGTTTACGTGTATATTTGTGTATTTCATGGAATTGTCTGCATTTTTTTTTTGTATCATGCTGTGATCAAAAAACAGTAAAATATTGCGATGTCTAGGAATTATCGATGAGAAATGTATTGCAGAGTACTTCGTTCATAGTTTATGCAGACTGAAAAATAAATAGGCTTGAAATAAATGGTTTCATTTGTAAATGTCTGTCATTGGTATTTGCAATACGAACAGATCACATTTCAACGATGTCATGGTGCATTTCTTAAGAGGTCTGCGAAATCATTGTTAATTGCGTAGACTCAACATATTTCATCATATCAATATCAGTTTCAGTCTCAGTTCATGTCTATCCGTTACTTTGAACGAACGATTTTCGATGAATAGAATTTTAGTTCAAGGTTTCCATCAAAAAAACAAATACGAATCAAGACTCAAAATGCGAAAACTGTTTTTTGCCGTTTTCTATGAAAGAAAAAAAAAACGACTTTTTTATAAGAAATCATAAAGAATTATAGAAAAATATTTTTAAGAAAAGACACTTCATGGACAAGAAGAGCAGAAAACATGAAAAGAAAACACATTCAATCGAAATCAACAGCGAAACAAAAAATCATAACATCAATCTCCAAAAAGTGTGTTATGTCAATGTAAATAGCTAATTGAATAGAGCTCTATTGCCCGTGACAGCATATTTCTGTCGAAAATATTCAAGAAAAAATAAAAACACATTCATCAAGAAAGTCTTTCATGTTGCTTTCGTTTGACCAAATAATAGCATTTACGTAAATTGCCATTGTGGAGCGGGGAAAAAAAGCGTAGCGTCGATTATGTTTGATTTATCGTACGCAAGTGTGTGAACAAAGAAAGAATGTAAATATTGCCAATTACGAACACGTCTAATGTCCGTGTTTCCGATACTACCGTGTCTAGTAGTCGCGGTCACCAGTGCTATGAGTAAGCAGATCGCACCATTACCACCTCAAACTGGCATAATTTTTTGGTCACTGTAAAATGTGTATAAGTAACAACGATAAGCGCCACACCGATGACATTTTGACAACAAACATCAAAATATTTGATGAACAAACATTTTTGTGGGTTTCTTGCAACAACACACACACACACAAAACCGTTCACATTGTTTGCTCTTGTTTGCCTAATAATTCAATATCCGTGCACGGAAATGAGTGATTACTGATTACAAGCATGATGACAAAACTGTCATGTAAAAACGTTGTGACAAAAATGGGCTGAGTTGATTCATCGGGAAATTCTATGTAGAGAGAAACCTTGATGCGTTATAAGTTCAATGAATTTTTAGCACAAGCATTTATCACAATTTGATCAATTGATGTACAATGCGAATTTTGTTTACTTCAATTATTTGTAAGAAAATCACATTTTTGTCATCTCACCATTCTCAGATGAATTTTACTGCAATGTGTTTCTAATTTACATAATGTCGTGAATACTCAAGGTAAAACTTATTACGACAAACATTTGTATATAAATTTTTTCTGTTGATAGCGTCAATTAAATGAGCTATTTTCAATCACTTTTGATGCGCGCACAAAAACACACTCATGTAATTTTGATAAAAACAATGTGTTGTTAGGCTTTCATTGATCGTTCTCTTTCCGTTCAATTAAGCTATCGCATCCGATCATTTCATTCACACAATTCAATGCATTTGTCAAACTTGACCTTTGATTCTAGTGGCAACCACAACAATCGAATGCAATGTGTTGAACAACAATGTTTTGCATCGTTTATAAGACCGTGTGCATAAAGAGTCGTTCTATTGTTTTAGTTCCATGCCGATACAAAATTCAATCGGAACATGCGAATGATTGTCAGCCTGTTTTTCCACATTAAACAATGTTGACGAATTCTCGTTTCGGAGTTCAATTGCTAAAGTCATTTGAATGACGTCGCTGTAAACAAAACGCATTTCGCATTATATTTATTTTGTAGATAAGAAACTAATAGACAAAAAAAAATAATCCATAATTCATTTGACAGTATTGTGCGCTGTCAATTCAACGGCATTTTTGCGGTTAACATTTTAAACGTGCTTAACTGAGACGTTGACAGTGCATCAATATGTGTGATGAAATATTAGACGTGTTACCAATAGGTAATCGTCAACAAAGTGAACGTATAGCCGATATATTGTGTTTTTAGTGCGAGAAGATTTTTGTACGAAATTGGCGTACTGCATTGAATCGCAATGGAAATGAACAATGAGCATTAGTCACAGTCATTAAAAGATGCGAAAAAGCAACAACTTTACTTAAATACACTTACTGAAGTGGGTTTTTTTTATTTGTATTTTTTTTATCTACATTCTATTCAGAAATCGGAATACATTTGTACAGAGGTTGTGAAAAATTCAATTTGTTTTTTTTTTTTTGAATTGTTCAAAAATAGCTTAAAACAATTAAATCGCCAATAGCAAGACAAAAAAAACCAAAAACAACGCATAATAACTGCACCTTATTTGACTAAGTAATCAGAAATCACTCAACAGTGGAATAAAATAAAACAAATTAACTGAAAGTGAGAATTTGTGCAGTTCAAATCGATGTAGATGAATATATATCGGAGGGGAAATCGCCAACAATCATGTGGTCTTTAGTAAAATCGATGTTTTGTGTGTGTGTGTGTGTGTGTGGCTGAAGCAAAGTGTTGTTCTTGGGCTTCAAAACCACTCAAATAATCGAATATTGAGTAATCCATTGCAAATTATCCACCTATTGAGTATAATGATAATTGTCTTTATAAATGACATTTATGTGAAATATGCCGATTTTTTTTTTCCATTCAAGTGTTCTGTCGTTTTAATTCGTTTTCGGATTTTTTTTTCACATTGCAATACAGCGATTGCATGTGTTGAAATTTCCGAAAAAAAAAATGCATGCAACAAATACAAACGGCTTTTTTGTCGCACTGAATATTTTGAGTTCTTTTGATTGTGCGCGCATTTATTCGAATCAATATGAAGAGTGTTCAATTGAGTTCATATTTATATTAAATATTATTGAAGTGTTTTGTAGACACTGTCTTGTAGAGTCTCTAGTCTAGAGGACACTCGATCAGTGCTGAAATCTTGGCTATAGGCAAACGATTGATTTCTCCGAACAACATAAATATATACAAGATCCCACTTGATGTATCATAAGAATATTTCAGTTGGTGTATTCCATGAGGTATTGATTCAACAGTTATCTCAACAAGTGTTTTGTTGACCCATGTGATTGCAATACGCTTCAAATGCAAATGCTCTCTGAACGATGTGAATCAGCATAAAACTGCATGATTGCATGACTCGGAGGCAATTTCTGTTGTGCAAAAGGAAGTCAAAGAGATGCGATGCGTTCATTTGACATGATTCGATCAGTTCAAGGAAATCCCGAACGCAATCGGTTTGTCCGATGAGAAAAAGGCCTTGAAATGCAAAACACATTTTTATCCATCATAATTTATTATCATTATAAGAACTAATTTCTGCTCTGTGTTCAGAAAATTAAAAAAAAAAAAGAAACCAATTTATTATAATATCTCTTGATTTATGCCTTTGTAGTCAACAGACGGTATTCATCGAGATTCGATTATCTACTGAAACAATTGCATGGCTCTTTACATTGCATGGAGCATTTCATGGCATCACACCACGCAGCCGCTGCGACGAATGACCAAAATGCACATAATTTATGCAATGAATTAATTTCGATTTCTTCACGAATGCGCGTGTAAACAGCATATGTTATTCCGAAGACGATTTGCTGCTGCAATTTATCATTTATTCTCATTTATCAAAATCTCGCCAATTTTCAATAAGTAATTTATATCGATACGGCCATAATTTCTTTCTTATACATTTATTGAGTAACATGCAGAGTGTGTGTGTGTGTGCATTAAAATGGCAGTAATTACTTCAAATTTGGTGATCCAGCCACAAAAGAAACTCCAACGACAGACGTGATACACGCTTGGCTGAATTTCACTTTAATTGTGCACTGTTTCATTTTAATCGATGCGACAATACTGCAAATTGACTACGTGCACCGCATTTTTTTTTATTGTCAATGCAGTTGAATGTTAAGAACCATTTACATCGTAAGTGGTCAACCTTTTGAAATGTAGAAATTATCAATTTGATCTACGGTGCATTTTTTCGCCCATTTCGATGATTTTGTGTCGTATGATTGCTGATTGCTGGGAACTCAATAACGGTATCGAAAGTATTTTTGACTTGAGAAACTCAAATAATGTCATTTTAAATTAATGAGGACGTAATTTAGTGTGAATATGTGTGGAATGCTTAATTCAATCGAACTGTAATTGGTGATGCAAATGTCACATCATATTACATTGAAAAAAAAAAAAAAAATCTCGATGCTAAATGCAATATGCACCTGGGAATGAAAGTAAATTCACTTGAGTTTTTATTTTTTATTGAAGTGAATATACAATATTGAATCCAAACCCTTCCGCATGAATGTAATTGATATTTTCTGTTTAAAAAAAAATAACTTCTTTTGGTTTTGGCAGATAAATATAAAAAGTAAGATTTTGAATTTTTCAAATGATTATTCTTGAGATTACTTCAATTTAACTGTCCTAATAAGACCTATATGAATTGTTCAAATCTATTCAAACGCTATTTTCTTAATATTTAAAACAAATCGATAAAATTACGTTTCAAACAAAAATTCAACTCACACAAATTTAATCCTCCTACACCAAAAATTTGGTTGTTGCTGGAATCTGTTGTTTTTTTTTTAACAAAAAAAGAGAAAACCGCAAATAAACTTTAAATTCAAATCGAATTACAACACGAAAAACTGGTAAAATCCACCAAAAAAAATTGAGAGCTGCAAGTAGTTGAAAGCGTTGTCTATGCTGGAGAGTCGCGAATCAACTGATCTGTGTAATTTAGTTGAAAAACTTCAACGATAAACAATAAAACCGAACAAGACGATATGAGAAGAAAAAAAAAATATTGTGCCTTTGCCGTGGTGCATTTGTGTGATGTTCGTCATCGTGCCAAGTCTTAAAGTTGTTGGCTGAAGTTGAGATTGAATGAGAGAGAAATAGCACTTACCCGATATTGTACATGTGTGTGTGTGTGTGTGTGTGTTAGGTGTGAGTGTAGAGGTGTGTATGCTATGGCTGATAGATTTCAGTTGCAAAGCGGCAACTGTTAATACTTTTTCAAATTGCATGTAACGAAGTGTGACAAAAAATAAGTGATCGTTGAAACATGCGTTTTACTAAGTTCAATTTATGATTGGGATGTGAATCATTCGACATTTGTTGATACACAAATGTAAACGCACTTTATTCTAGGCTAGAACAAAATAGCACTTTATTCCAGATGTGATCAAACTTTCGTCATCATATCTCACGCCTCATTCATTGAGAACAATTTCCGAGCATCAATAAAATCTGGCGATTGCCAATCGAGGCAAAATTTACATGATTGCATTAAAAAAAAAAAGAGCATTGCAGCATTTCTAGTGCTAATCGAATAATAACCGTGAAATAGATTTTCTCAGTCCATAACGAGTCCATACGGAGTCCATCCATATGACTGCATTTACATTCTTATCTGTACAAGGTTTGGCCAATTTATAATCAATCGACTCTAAAAATACTCATGGAAACAATAAAATTAGATGCTTGGGGTTTACACTTGATACGATGCACACAGTGCGCATCATACCTTTTTGCTTGCAAAAATGATGACACATTCATTACCTATCGAATGCAAAATATATCGCATATAAATCTAATTAGCATGCAGCCATTCCATTGTTGTTGTTCGATGAATAAATTATTCGTGGTTTTCCAAACGTTAACTTCACTTGCATTCAAATATTATTTTAGCTTATGAAGCACAATAAATGTTTGATGCTTCATTATTCGATAGTTAAATGATAACAAAGATAATACAATACTTTTAAAGCTCTTGAGCATCACATAACCGAAGGGATCAAATTCACCTGTGTAATAAAACTTTCCGAACGAGTTCAAGGAAGTGAGTGATTGTTTTGTACTTACTGCAAATACGGTGGATAACATTCCAAAAACAATAGAAAACCTTGTAAAGTGTTGCACCGATCACATTCATCTTTACGTTCACCAGATGGAGCTGTCTATTATCTGGATGGTTTAAATTGAGCATAAATGTGCAAATGAAAATGCTATCACAACTTTAATTAGTTTTCTTTTTTCATTTTATTGAATAAATGACAACAAAACATTGATTTTGAAAAGGAATGTTGATGTGACAGAGTTGTTAATCCGGTTCAATGCGCTCATTTTGAATAACATTTTAAATTAAATCCGGATGTGTTTCAGCCAAGTTTATTTGTTTGTTCTTGTTGTGATATTGTTTTCTAGATTATTTGTTTGTTTGTCTATAGAATTAAAACACATCAAAAACAATGATATAGTTAAATCCTCATTTCCATTTCTTTGTGTGGTAGTCTTATGATTTAGCCGTAGATGGCTTTGATAAGCCTTTTATTTTTCAAATTGAACCTAACATATCGACACTACTCGCTCCTTAACCTATGCCCATTTCTAATGATTGTCTTCGAAAAAACTGCATTTTGTTTTTAAAAAACAACTTACCACATTACAATTTGTCTGTTTTATTTTTTTTTTTGGAAATCGTTTATTATCACAACGGAGTAACATTAGAAAAATCCTCCCTGTTTCTCTACTAATCTAATTTTTATCGATGATTTCCATCACCAATTCTCCATAATTACACATTTACAGTTCAATTTCTATTTCTTTTCACATTGATTTTTGTTCCTATATTTTCCAATTTTATGTGTGCTTCATTTATTGTGCTTATCTTATCTTATATACGAGGTATTGATTAAATTACTATTTATCGAGATTTCTGTGCTTCACATTAAAATGGTTTTGTGATAAAATTGACACCACACACATTTTTGTTTTCGGGTGTTTGGACAGATTATATGTTCTGTCCAATCCACACAAACACACACAAAAAACCATTGTACAGTGCATATTGTTACGAAGTACGAAATATGATTGTATTGAACATGAAGAAAAGATCATTCCCATTCACAGCATCATCTCAAATAGATAATTTATTTTTACTTTAGAATAATTGAATGAACCAACAATGTTGTTGTAAATCGTGTTTCTCTGTATTTATCTTAGTTCGAAAATGAAGTGATTTTATTTTTCTGGTGGTTTTTTTTCTTCTCTTCTCTTGTATTTGTCTATTGCTCGACATAACATTGAACACCAAAAAAAAAAACATGAGAACAGCAAACGAGCAGTTAGCAGTGTATCAAGTCAATGTAAATAATTTTAGTCGTCAACAATTTACATTTTAACATTTACACATTTTTAGGCCAATGACTTCGGCAAAGTGGCAGAGTGTTGAAAAAGCGATTTTCAATTTGATTCCATTACATTTGTTTAAAGATTGTCACAAAAGGATAATGCAAACCAAACCAATGAACAAATTGTTATATACATTCAATGTTTGAATATAGTATACATATAGACTTTTGATGTTCAAACAATCACCGAATGAAATTTTCGGGATTCAAATAAAATTACAACTGAAAGAGAGACATACAAAATTCATTGTAAGACTGCTATTTAGGCCCGAAACAACAACAAATCAATACGAACGCATACACCCACGTCTTCGGAATGTGTAGAAAACCTCTTATTAGCATTTTCTTCAAATTCCAACTTACATTTCTACATGTGCCTTGTGTCTCAAATCGAAAAATGATGCTATTGTCATGGGCTTTGCAGGCATACGCACCTGTATTACATTATATGTCAATTCCACCATCTCCTACCACCTCACCCCCCATCCTCTCTCGCTCTCTCTCTCTCTTTCTTTCTCTTCCGCCCACGCATCAACGTATCTTGTGTATCCATTTAAAAAATCTGCTACATTGAATTCGTATCATATACAAATTGTCTGCAGCTTGTTTTCATTTTCTTGTGATTGTCATTTTTTTTTGTATTTTCTAAATGCATATGTCGTTTTTTTGCGTCGAGTAATATTCAAATGTCTTGTTCAATTCATTTCTCAAGGTTATTTTATTGGTAAAATAAATGGCATTGCTTCCCGCATGATTCATATTAAATTATAAGATTCCACAAAAGAAATAATTGTTGTGGATTGAAAGAAAAAAAACTATTCTCAAAGGAATATTTGCGATGCAGTGGATTTTTCTCTAATTTGATATTTCAACTTTGTGTGTGTGTGTGTGACCTCATTATACTTTTCATTTTTTTAAATAGAAAGGTAAAGCCTTTGAGAAATAAAAGTTTTACCAATTTTTTTTTGCAAACATCCTTTAAAAAATGAGTCCTAGCGATATGTCAAAGTATTGCATATTTAATTTATGCTTTGATGAGGAGGAAACACGCGGTGCTCGCTTCATATAACTTAACATTGCTGTCAATGTCGTGTTTTATGCTCTTCTTCTTCTCTTATTTATACACAGAGATGTTAAACGAGAAATATCAAAGTGTGCGTTTTTCTACTGAGCTGCGTGCAGCACTTGTTTTTGCATGCGTGTGTCATTTTTTTTGAAGAAGAAGCACATAAATGCTAACATTGAACGAGCACCGCTTGGGAGGCAAACATGATGGATGTAGTTCAAAAGAAGATGGTCTCTTTACGATAAAAATGTATGACAAGACAAGAAGAAAAATAGATGAAAAATAAAATGTCATCCAGAAACAGATTAAAATAAAACGAACCCAGAGCAAAGTGGTAATATTCAGAGCTTTATATCAGAAGAAAAAAAAATGGAACCAAGACAAATATATCATAAAATATTTTATGATATAATGATTTTAGCTTGCAACAAAAGCTACTCTATCGTTGGTATTTTCCATCGGTACAAAACGTGACAGGCGGTATGGCAATTCATGTGAGAGAGAAAGATCCATGAATACATGACACATTTGAACATATGTTCGATCGTTAACTGGGTGCGCGCTGAAAATTGGTTTTCGCTGTTCCCGGAAATTGAATTGAGGCTCCAATTTTCTATTCTCATTTTCAGCATTCAATCGACCTTCAACAAAAGAATGTGATAACAAACAAAACGCGAACATTTTAACTGGTTTGCATCTTTCTTTTTTTTTCTGGCAACCACTTCATCGAATTTTATCTAAACGCATCGAATAAAACGGTTTCGAATTTCACTGAAACGATGAATAATTTATCCATTGTGTTTGCTCCAAATATCGACACTGCATTGAAGTAAACGATTACAAAAAAAATGTTTCATTTTCATTTGAAAGTGTTTTTTTTTTGTTTTTTTGTTATATTCAATCGATATTCTAAATCATGTTTACTCATACAATTTTTTGTTGTTGTTTCAATAGAATTGGTTGTTTTTTTTTTGGTACACATTACATTAGTCTTTTTAAATTGATTTTCACTTAATTTTCTAGAAACCTTTCATAAACACGTATATCAAACATTTATAAAAACAATTAAACTATTTATTGATTTTTTGGTTTAAAGTTTGTCTTATGTTTCTTGCATTAGCTTGTGTGTGTATGTGTGTGTCTGTAATGTTTAAAAGGTTCAGTCGATTTACTATCGTGGTTTTTAGCCTCAAACCCCGAAACATTTCCGCATTCAATTATGGATGCTGTTGATTGTTTGGCGTGGTTTGGCGAGGGAAAATGTTATTTCATGTATTTACATGGGAGAAAAAAAAACACGTTTAGTCTTTTGTCCAAACAAGATTCCATGGTGTGCATGTACATAGATTTCCACTTTTTCACTCTCATCCATATTATTACATCAGATTTATGATATGCCCTTTGGGGCGCTGTTTTCCCACATTTTCCATCATGATTGCAAATAAAAACCGAACACGAATAATAAAGTTTCATTATAATCATGTTTCTTTTCATTTCTGTCTCTCTCTCTCTCTCTATCCATTTTTTCTCTCACTTCGGTTTACTTGCGTTTGTTTACAGTACATGCAGATTTTCACAGCTTTTTGATTTAGTAATGTCACTCAGACAAATTTTCTGTAAGATTTCTTTAGCCAAATGTAGCGATATGTGTGTGCGTGAGCTACGCATTTTCATAGCATTTTGAGCGGCAACTTTTTTATCACGTGTCTCTTTCAACCGAATCTACATAAGTCAATAGAGAAAAAGAAAAGAAAAACACGGGGATATGAATTTAGAAATGGTGAAATGAATGTTGCTGTTTTTTTTGCAGGTACAAATGAAAAAAAAACGGTGTATTCAAGATTTTCCATTCGATGCTTGTTTTGTGTGTGTGTGCGTGTGTATTTGAGAAAAAAAAATCGTTAAAAAAAATTTCAATCTGTTGTCGTCAATATCGACCTTGAGCGAATTCTGATAATTTCAGAGATGCTTGATTATTTCATGCATAGAGGGAAAAAACAGCTATAGATAATACGCACAGGCACATACTTACGACATAAAGTCGTTAAGCATACATGCGAATGTGCGAATAATGCAAAAATGTCAAATGTTCTCTCTTACCTGCTTCAATATACCAACAAGTAATTCGTCCACATTATGCTGAATGCCGCTTGATGTTTCGATAAATTTTGCATCTATGGATTTGGCTAATGCTTTACCTTCTGCCGATGGTATTACACGTGAACGTGCCAAATCGGCTTTATTACCGACTAAAATAACTGCCTTTTCCTTTGTTACATTCTCACGCCATAGGTACTTCACTATCTCTTCAGCTTGACGAAATGATGATCGATTTACCACTGAATAAACTATAACACATGCATGTGGTTCGTATGTTGACAGCGAATTTTCCACCTGTAGCGAAAAGTATTGGTTCTCATATTCACAGTGTGTGTAATGTGTTCAATGAACACTGTTCATCTATTTGTGTACATAATAATATATGTTCAAAATGTCGGCTTGTTTGCTATATATACATGTATTTTGAAGGGCTGTTGCTTATTGTCTGCATCTGAATGCGTGTATTGTGACCATTTTTGTACTTTTCCATTGTGTGTTGAATCTCAAATGGTTCATTGAAATTTTCGAACGCGTAGCAAATCTCAAGATTGTTATGGCAACGCCAAACAAAAATAACAAATAAAATGGAAAAAAAAACAAACAAACAACAACAAAACAGTAACAAACTTACACTCATTTCCGAGCTCGGATGGTCGATGAAAACAATTTCAGATTCTTCACCATCTAGCAATACGCTCACCGTTTTCTCGCCAAATTCATCATCTGTTTATTGCCATAACAAATTGAAGTGACAAATCAAAAAATACGAAACAAATTGTAATAAATAATCATGATGATAAGTCTTTTAAATTGAAAATTATGACTAAGCTAAGATATTTGCTCATAGCTGCATTTTTCCATTCGTATTTAGATTTGATAAAAATATTTTAAACGATAAATCATTGAATTTCCAGTGAAAATTGGCAAAAAAACAGAGCTGTCGATTTTGCATTTTAATTACATTTGCGCAGTGCATAAAAACTATCTAAATTTCGTCGTGGAGACTTGAAATTTTCAGGGAAGTTGTATTTTTGGCTCTAATTTTCGGAACTACCACCAAAAAATATGCATTACGGGGTTTTGGATAGCTTAATTACAGCAAATACACTTTTAATTACGGTTTTCTGTAATTAAAAGTGTATTTGCTGTAATTAAGCTATCCAAAACCCCGTAATGCATATTTTTTGGTGGTAGTTCCGAAAATTAGAGCCAAAAATACAACTTCCCTGAAAATTTCAAGTCTCCACGACGAAATTTAGATAGTTTTTATGCACTGCGCAAATGTAATTAAAATGCAAAATCGACAGCTCTGCAAAAAAAATGACAAACAATGTAAATTCTCTGACTCTTGCATCACTCAAAAAGAAAATGGATGAATAAAACCTTAGAATGAAAATTCATTCAACTAATTTAATCATTTTCTACATTTGCCGTTGATTTCAATTTGTAATTTTTTTTTCCACATTTGAAATCGACAGCATTGTAATTTTTTTGTGTGGCATTGAACAGCGGGCTCCCCTGCTGCAGAAGAAGAACACGAAATAACGACTTACACATTGAGAAAAGATAAAATGTGAGAAATCATTCAAACAAGTCTATTGATTTTTTATATGTCTGAATTTATGTGCTATAAAGAGATTTATATCGATGTTGCTACGATTTTTATCTGGAAATGGCACAACATATCGCCATAGAGAAGAAGAAAAAAAAAACGTACCACTTCACGATTCCTATTACTTCTATTGAATGATTGTGTACTGCAACGCATTGAAACGAAGCCAATCGAGAGTATGTCTTGAATGTACCTACCAATACCGCTGTGCGTACATTTAGATGAAATACAATACGTGAACAAACGTGCACAAGAGATGGGCATTGGATTACTTTGTGCTGAAGTTTTGATTGGAGCTTGAATTTCCCTCGAATTCGGTTCCTTATCTCTCTCGTTCTCCCTCACTCTCTCTCTCTCTCTCTCTCTCTCTCTCTCTCTATTTTTTCGTTCATCTTACATTGAACATGTATTAATATCGACTAATTTAATAGATTTATTGTTAATAGCAGCAGCACATTAGATCGATGAAATCAAACCAATCTGTGACATCTGAATCACGCATTATTTGTTGGAAACGTTGGACGAAAACATACATCAGTGTTTATAGGTACCACCATAATCAACGGTAATGTGAATGCTTTGACTATTCAAGCTGTTCTACGAAATCAAATGCGGTAAACGGATATGCAAGCTGTGACATTGTTGTATCAAACAGGATAATAATACAGACATAGATGTACATAATAAAATGATATGGCAACATCATACGCGCACACTATCACCTTCGGTTGCTACGGCCAATGTGGCCGAGCAATGCTCGCCGAGCATTCAATACGTGATCTCGACATTGTGCTTTTCAACATTCAACTGACTCAGACGCATGATATGTGTTTTTCATCCATCTTATAGAGTACAGACAATTGATTACCTTCATCACATTCAAATGCGTTCAAAATGGAATTTAGCTCCGATAATAATGCGAACACGTCTTTCAAATCTTATGGCGTACAGTTTAACATTCATCTTTTGATAAAATATCACAAGGGATCTATTTTCAATTAATGTAAATTGATCTGGTTCATTGAAAAACCAGAACCCGACTCATAGTTCAAAGTCGCAACGAATGAAAATTACGACCCATTTTCCTTTTGATTTAAAAAGGAATTTTACCATACTCATTTTGGCAAACCCCAAAAACACTTCAAAGATAAACACAACAAACATCACCAAAATGCTGGCAAATTCTTTGAACTTACCCAAACTTGCGTCGTAGGTGTGCATATATTCGGATGTCATAAATTGTGAAACTAAAGCCGTTTTACCTGTACCAGCATCCCCAAACAATACAACACGATATCTGTCAGAACAAATTGGTTATTGAAAGAGAAAAAGAGTGGGGAAAAAAGCAAATGAAAAAAACAGCAACTTTTTTGCACGAACGTCTTACATCGTGGTTTTCACACCTGTTTGGTATGTGCTCAATGAAAAATGTCGAAACCAAAAAAAAAAACGCAACACAATACGGTCAATCAATATCGAGTTAACCGAACAAAAGAATGAAAATAGAAACATTGTAAACAAACTACCTTGGTGGCGGTGGAATTTCACCGCTTTCGGTAGGCGAGGGTGGCAATGAATCAACCGTAGCATAACCTTTTCCACAGCATGAACCCTCGAATGGTGATCGTTCGCTAGCTCTGTAAGAAAAAAAAAGTACATGTGTTTCTTAATCGCCCCCACCAATTCATCATCATGTTTAACGAAGCAAACGAATTAACTAATTATGTTTATTCGATAATTAATTGGCCGTGAATGCGAATAATCAATTTATTCATATTAACCATCCCAGAATCTGTATAGAATCTATTCGTAATCCACTTAATTCGAGACGTTGTCGTGTCTATGTGAATTTGGAAATATCCTTAAACCAATACATAAATTTGACAAATTTGTTTACCGATTGAGAACATTTCAATTCAAGCACATTCACCACAACCAGAACAGAAAATTCGATTCCGATTTTTTTGATGGCAGAAAAATATTCAACAAGCTTCGTCTGCACAAGCAATTTTCCAGTTTGAATGTTTCGTTTTTTTTTGTAACCAGAAATGTGCAAATCTGAATTGACATGAATCTCATCCACATGTCGATCGAAAATATTCATAATTTTTTTTGTGGTTTACCAAAATAATCTGTTATATCTTGAGCTTCACTTGATATCGGTCTTAAAAATGATATGAAATGTGATTATTAGTTAATTTTGTTATAAAATTGCGTTTATGTTCTGGAAAACATGATTGCACAGGAAAACGCAATTTAATTTCATTTTGATCTGTTCTATTTCAGGAGTTTCTCGGATTTTTAGGAGAGCCTTTAATATCTTCTGGTGTAGTTTGGAATGTATGATGAAATGCATTAAAGTAAAATTGAATATGACAAAGGCAATGGCAAATTGTATGCTATTATATATATAATCACATTGAAGATGGCATCCATAAAAGCTTCCTCCATTTGGTTATTACCACTACTAGATCTTTTATTAATGAGGATGTAAAGATATGAATTTGTTGCACAAGTTCACATTGAGCCAATGATTCTTTTGGTTCTTATCGGCGCATTTATTTTTGTTGTTGTTGTTGCTGTTTCCAGCATGTTTGTGCTTGTAACCACAAAATAAATATATTGTTCATCATTTTTCATGATTACATTGCGTATACGGTCTGGAATAGCGGAAAGATATATGCAACAAGAGGAAATTAACCGATGAAATCGTCAACATTGACATGAAGTACTCACTTTGTCCTTTTTCCTCTCCCCTCTTGCTCTCTTCCCCAACTCACACTATCTCTCTAAGCCAAGTCACTTTGAGTTTTATGGCTATGCGGTCGTATCACCATTTTTTTTTTGGTTCGTTTGAAATAATAGGGCAGGCAACAGGAACAACAATTCAATTCAAGCTGAAGTACAAGCGAAAAATGCAGATCTTCTTTTCGTTTGGTACGTGTTTTTCTCGATTCGTTATTTTTTTTTTTTTTTATTATTTTGCTGTCATTTTTCTTGTAAATGAATAACGAGTTTTCCGTTCCGTGAATATGAAAGAACCACTTGGGCATGGAATGTTTTCAATTTCCCATTAAAGGTTCAAAGGATCCGGGTGGGAAAACATTCTTTTAGTGAGACCTCCATTCTGCCGGATAAAAGAACGTACGAAAAAAAAATAAAGAAGAGTGCCGCCTAACAAAAGGCCACAGCTCACAGTGATGAAGTGTATACGAAATACGTCTCATTTGTCGTTTGAAGTTTAAGTTTTACTTTGTGTTTAAGTTTTGTGTAATTATAACAAACTCAATCGTTAAACTCATGGGGGGGACGGAAGAAAAACAGCAAAAGAAAAATCCATTTTTGCCTTCCTAAGCTTTAGCTTGGAGTTTCAACTCATGTAACATGGCTAATGCAGGTATTAGGTTGAAAATTGTTCAGTTGGAATAAAAGTTACGACAAAAGAAAAACAGGACGTTTTTTTTTTTCGTCGGGAAAAATGTCACAAAAACTGAAATGCGCACTGCCCTTGAGCCCAGCTTGTACCAAACAATTTTGAGTGGCAAAATGAAATAAAAGTCGTTGTGATTGAGCAAACAAAGCATATGCTATAGAAAACAGAGGATTAATGAGCCTTTTTGCAAATATTTCCAACCACAGCGAGAGAAGTCAAACCAATTTATAAATGAAGATGACGGCTAAAACAACGGCAAAGGCAACAGAAAACAAATGGATACGACACACACACACGGCACCAAACAATGGATAAAGAAGAAAAAAAAAACAACAACGAGTCAAATGAAAAATGAATTATCATTAATTTTGCATAAACAAGTATTTCATTTTCATCATCATCATCATTATATTCAAATCTATGCGTGAAGAAAGAAATCAAACTTTTCCCACGTAGACGAAACAATGAAACAGTTATACATTGATTTTCCCGATTTCTCGTACGATTTCGTTCAATCAGATAAAACCGAATGGAAATTGTTTTGAGTTTGTTAGCAAAAGAGAAATTGAATTTTGTGCGGGAAAATGAAAGAAGTTGAATTGAGTTCTCAAAATCTGTTTTTTTTGTTGCTGTTGTTGTTGTAACCGCATTATAAAAAGTATATGTAATTCCATTTGCACCCAGTAAAATTGAGTAATCAAAGCACATTGCTGGTTTCAAAGGAGTAAACTGTTTGGGACACACACACAGCCACAGACACATCTTGTTTGAATGCGGAAGAATGGGTGTGTGTTTCTCATAAGTTGTTGATGTTGATATTATGCAGAAATTTATGTTCTTTGTGGTTATTACACAGAGAGGAAGAGAGAGAGAGTTTTATGGTGTTTGTTGACAACGCAATTTTCACCAACATACTCAAGTATTTGATTTCGTATTATGGCAATTGGTATGCAGAAGAGACCAGCTTTACATCTCATTTTCAGAGTACAAGTTAAGGCACTGTTGATAATTTCATGTATAAATTTCTGTTACTTGTTTTACTTGTTTATCTTCAGCGCTTAAACATGATTCAATTCTCTTCTTTTTTGTCTACAACTTTTCTACCAGAAAATCTACTTAATTGTGCTTCCTCAGCGAAACTATAAACTATCACATCCAGAAAAGAGAGAGAGAGAGAGAGAGAGAGAGAGCGAAAACAGAAATGGTTTACTTTTTAGATTGGAAACGACATTTTAAACAATTTATAACCAATTTATAACCGTCAAGCAAGTGCTGAAGCATAGCTTCTGTCAAACAAAACCAATCCATTCCTGTATGTGTTTATAGAATGTAGTTCTAGGTCAAAGTCAACCCAATTCCGTTGTTATTGCACTCGAATGCTGGGATGGCGAAACAATGTGCAGTTAGTATTATATCCATTAAGTAGCAAGGATGTTGTAATTGGTGTCTTCGTTTAAATTTCACTTTAATGGAACTGTCTGAACTGAATAAAATATCATGAAAACATTAAGACGCTCGTTTACGATCTAAAGCAGTTAACCCTCCATTAGATGAAGGGTATGTGTGTGTGTATCTCTTTATCTCTCTTCCTCTCATTCTCTCAAATGAAAACCACTAAGTAGATCCAAATATTCTTTCCAAGGGGTCTTGAAATGGCAAAAAAAAAGTTATTGTATGAACAAAAAAAGGAAAGAAAAAGACAAATGAATGAATAAATGAAAACAATGTGAATGGTAACGTTTTTCCCAAAGATTTTTTTCTTTGTTGCTACTAAAATCACATTTACTCTAGATTTTCTATCGTATAAAGTGCTTAAGTGTAGTCCTCTCGAATTTTTTTTTCATCATATAGTGGATAGAAGATATAAAAAGGCTTTACGATTTAGTGATGAGCATTTTATAAGCGTGTTGCCATTAGGCCAGCATTCAACGATCATTTGCCATACAATGTGACCGGCTTACGGATCAAATAAATGATAAAACTTCAGACTTATGAATGGTATTTGGCTTTTGTTTTAATTTGTTTCACTCAAATCCAAATAAAAAAAGAAAATGAAATTAATCCAGCCAATAATTGTCTTTGTATAAGCTACAAGCTATTTGCTTTATTGATTAGATAAAACCTATATGGATTTCGGCTATAATCGGAAAATAAGCATAAATTGATTGAAACTCATCATCTTTTCGTCTTTATTCATAATGTCGAATTCATTGCGATATTAAGCATTAGCATAAGTTAGGTTTAGAATTTTTCGTTTAAGAAATTTTAGATTGACCACATTGTATAATTGAAATGATGGAAATTTATTATTCAGTCAAGTAACCTATTGACACAGGTTGTGACTTCAAATATTCACTCTATTGAATTGCCACAGGAAATGCTTACAATGTGCGCAATCAGTTTCTTTCCATGAACTGCACATAAGAGATAAGAAGACCGGATATCAATTTCCTTTTCCCAATGTACATTGAACCGTATATAAAACCATACGTATCCTATTTGACTTACCGACTAGTTGTTGAATTGACACTGGTATTACTCCGTGAACGACGTGATATTATTGAATCACCACAGTTGACAACGGTGCCCTTGCTAATCGAAAATGTACGTAGACGATACAAATCATCACTTTGCCGTGGATTATATGGACGATCTGGTAGAGAGCATACACGCGGTCGCTGATGATCCGGAACTGCAAAATTCAAAGTTCAACACAATATTTCAAATATTTTCATTCTATTATAATCGTATTTTCTTATTATTTCTTTTAACGTGGTAAATCGAAAGCCACAATTAATCCGATGTGGTTCACCGTTTGCATGCCAAGTATTTTTCGACTTAAAGCTAAAGGGTTCCCTACTACGCATCAAATGAAAGATGACATTTATGTGGAAAAATTCTTTGTATACTTGAGTGGATGTGTATTGCAAAACTGAATCATGAATCGTTGAGTGAATTGACTTGAGTTGAATTTTACGAAAAACGTCACCGAACCAAATAAAACCCGGGTAAATGGAAAAGCAAGAGCAGACGACGCAACAAGTATATATATATATATAATATTAACATTTTATGTGCATTTCCACGAAAATAAACGGTTCCCAAGCAACGATTCTTTACTTTCGATAAAATTAAATGACGAATCATTCTCGGTGCAAACTTGTCTTCCCTTTCTTTTGCCGTTCGTGGTACCGGTGTGATGATTGCAAACAATCACAACCACACACAAAAAATACCTGAAATATTCCAATATTTGAGGTTCGTTTTTTTTCTCTATGGAGTACACTTTTCTTATTCGTTCTTCCATGCGAAAAAAGGGGCTTTTTTTCTCGCCATTTTATTTGCTAAAGTGATGATTTATGTATTACGTGTTTGCGTCAGGCTTTCACACGCTTCCATACCAGTTTCACACTTCTTTGTCTGTTCCCTTTTTTTTCCATCTCAGACGCAAAGTGCCGTCTAATACTTCCAACTGTGATGCAGTGTGTGTCTTTTCTAGCGCACCCCCATGACACATCTGTTTTTATGTATTATCAGAATGATGGCAAACGAGTGAGAGAGAGAGAGAGAGGGAAAAGAAGAAAAAAAACATACAATGTTTCTAAAAGCTTAAGAATGATTTATTGAACTCTGGTGCGTTTTTAAAGCGCAATTTCCAACTTTCAACCAAAAACAATGTTTCGCATAAACGAACAGCCCACTTTGTGTTGGCAGCAATATACCAATCGCGATTCTATTGAGAACATCGAATGCAGACTACACAATTGCTACGAATAAGTTTTGAAATTCGAATGGTCACGGCACGAATAAATAATCGCATGGAAGCTTAACAAAACAGTAAACAAAACAAAACAATTTAACAACTAAAACGACTAAAGTCGAAGATCCAGTATTTGAAGAAAAAAAACCCGCAAAACTTTGTTGTTCGTAGCTTTTGCATTTACAGACAAGTTGCCAGAATGCTTTTATTCGTGATAAGCTTGTGCGGGGTTAGCAAGTGTCGAATGGTCGAATGGTAAAATGTAATTGGTAATAATCGACCGAGGAGAAAGCAGTTGAATCGATTTTTTCAAGCAATGGACACAATGGTGAATTTGTGTTTTTTGTTACCTTGTGTGGCATTTCTAGTGAAATTGTGGCAGATGCTTCATACAAACAATGCCAACGCAGACATAATGTTTCAATCATATTTTTCATCAAGTGATTTATCACTTTCATTAATATTCAGTTAGCGCGGGCTTATTATTTTCTCGCTACGTAGCTTCGATTTTCAAATAATTTGTTTTGCTATTGTTTTGACTTGATGAGCATTCAAAATACCACAACAGCAGCTAAAATTCTTTGAACAAAAGAAAAATTGCATAGAAAATGATGGTCCAACAAAGTGCTCGTTTTTTAAACATACAATGCAAATGTCATCGCTCAAACAGCGAGCCCACTGTGAGTATTCCATTGAAAGTGTAACAAAAAAAAAACAAAGATTTTATTGTGGCAATTCGTATGAATCATTTTCCCGGCGCTTGAGTACAGGTTATAGTACTCTGTTACAATTCAACAAATTGTTCAAGTCCATGGGTACGTTGAAAAAATGTACAACAAAATGATCCATGGCGAATGAAGAGCGAGTGTATTGCGCTTGTCCGTATAAAATGTGTTTGAAATCGAAAACAAAACAAAAAAACGGAGAAAAAGAGTACACACAAAAACCGTGCAAGACAATACACATTTACACAATTGCTCATTTCGTCGCAATACTTTACAGCACACATCAACAATATGCGTTGAATTTCATTCATTTAAATAAATTTTCTCTGCTTGGATTAGCTTGCTCCACGTTTGCCGCTGCCGAATTCACAAAAGAATTTTCCAATTTTCAGCATTACAACAAGAAATGTGACTGCAATTTATTCGAATACCAAACAATACAACTGAAATGATTCTGCTATTTTTCCATCATGTCATTCATGGAATTTGGTATTAATTTAATGTTTCGGTATCGCATATATTGAAAATGCAACGGTAGATTTTCCTTTGTTTTCTTGTTAATAAAATACACGTTTTTTTTTCTTCTTATCATCCCATGGAAACAGTCCATGAGCATGTCACTGAGCAATTGCCGGATTAAATGTGCATTCATAACAACAGCATATCTCAAGTAAAATGTCAATGGATTCTTAGACTTAGCCATGCTTTTATCATGCTTTTGATTCATTTCAACACGAATGCTTGTTAGTGAGATACTTTTCACTGGAATATCAGTGCCATTAAATTCAAACACTTGTTGTTGATACACAAAGCCAGCGAAACAACATGGACCTTTTTGGTCAATATCAACCTTCGACGTAATAAATGGATCAAAATATACAATACAGAAATGTAGAACGCATTCTTTCTAGCGCAAAACTGCTAATTAGTTTTTCGCTCTTGGGCATCGTTTAGGTTCGCTGGCAGATGCTTAAAAAAAGGCCCAAGGCTGTAGGCCATTTGAATTTGCAGCCATATCTGTTCTTGATGCCGGTTCCAAGTGCTCGAATTTAAATCCCGGATTTAACTTTTTTGCTATATGAAACTGAAATATTTGTTCAGTTTCCACTAAAGCGGAATCATCATCTGAGGAAAGAATAGAATTTAGTAAAAATAGAATACATTTTTTTTTTACTATAGGAAAAATGAAAAAATCTTTAAATCCCGTTCAATGATTTTTTGCTTTTCCACTAGAGAAAAATCAAAATGTAATGATCCGCAGATTTAAAGATTTATTTTTACTTAAAATCGCATTCTGTCATTACAACAGTTTATTATTTTCATTAAATTTAAAATTCACTGAAGTAAAAAATAGAAATAAATCGAGTTTCATATAGATGAAAAAATTATATCTGGAACACCAGCTCCATGCACCTTAACATTGCTGTCAATGTCGCGTTTTTCTTCTTCTTCTTCTCTTATATATACACAGAGATGTCAAACGAGAAATATCAAAGATTGTGTTTTGCTACTTTGAGCTGCGTGCGGCACTTTCGTTTGTGTGCGTGTGTCATTTTTTGAAGAAGAAGCACATAAATGCTAACATTGAACTAGCACCGCTTGATCCGGAATTTAAGTTAATTCTGAGCACCTGGAACCAGCATCATGAATTGTCTGACTCAATTTGGGTATAAAAGTATTCTAAACGTATACAATGACTATGAAACCATGAAAACAAAATGATAAAGTAAATGAGTCATTTTAATGTTGACAGTTTAAACTTTCAGATGTGTCTAGTTGATTGTCTAGAGATAGAGTGATAATTCAGTTTTAAAAGAAAATACATCTCACAGACAAGTTTGGTTTACAGATAACATTGGTCTAGTTTATTTGTTTTTTATTACGTCTGAAATGTTTGATATCATATATTGCATCAATAAAATATTCAGCGAACGTTATCAGTTATCAAAATTTGTGCCCATACAAAACGGTTTGTGATGTTTAGCCGCTGAATTTTGTTTGATTAAAGCTGAAGTATAACAGTATAAGTGTTGATCAAATTTCTGTTTTCTTTGCTATGTGACGAAAAATATCTTATCATCCAATTCAATTCCCCATTTGAATTCATTCCAATAATTTAACACTTGACTCAAATATTGAATTTAAAATCGGAATTTCGAAAATTGTCAGCTGTCCATCTATCAAATTTTTCAATGTATTCTTGACTCATATCATCAGTGAACCCACCAACTTTTCCTTTGCGATAGAATCTAAAATTGAGTTTAAAAAACTCGATCAGCGTTTTTTTTTTAAATCAAAGTTGAAACTTTGAATCTTAAAGCTTTTTTTAAATGCAAATTAAAAAAAAAAAAATTGAATATTTAAATAGCTTCAATCGATACAAACCGATAATTTGGGTCTCGATCTGGTGTACTCAGAAACTCTTTAGTGCTCATTTGTTGCAAATTATGAAATGAAACATATTGAGTCACATCGTTGAGCTCTTTTTCACTAAATTCACATTCCAAAAATTGTGCAATTTTTTCAACACCTGCAAATCGATTTGCTGATAGTTCTTCATAGGTGAGAAATAGAAAATGATCCAAATGACGAAGATACCAGAAATTGATAATGTGTTCGCTGAACGGAGTGTACCAGACTTTATCTTCCACGAAAAGATTAAAAAATTCTTGTAACGTTCCATCGAAATTCTTGAAGTCATTGACTAACATATGATAATACGAAATTGACACGTCTTTTGGATTACGAGCGATATAAATAATTTTTGGCTGAACTGTCCACAGTTCAATTGGCAATAGATTCGGTGGCAAATGTGATTTTATGATTCGAGGTGAAGGTGCGTTAATCAACTCCTTAATTGAATTGTCACAAAGTGAACCGTGTTCGTGTTTTACATCATCATTATGGCAATTTTTAAACATAAACCATTCTAAAAACGGCGAATCATTTAAAGAAACCGGTTCTTTAGTGAAATCCAATCCATTTTTTAGCTGCCGAACAATATTTTGAACCCATGATGTGCCCGATTTTGGATATGATAAAATCCATACATCGTCTTTTCGCACATGGAAATTTCGAAATTGATCCGCGCACGATGCAAACATTTTCGGTAAAAAACATGGCTTAAATTGATAATCCATTGGAAACGGTAAATATTGATTGAATGATTGTTTTGTTGTTGCCAGAAATGTACTGTCTGAATCACTAAACAACAGCTTACGGCCAGGTGATTCTTTAAATTCTTTAAAAATGTATGGATTTGACATTTTACTGAGAAATTGAACTTTGTACTGAAATTTTCAAAGTGTTTTCAAAATTATTTTATGGTCAAAATAAATTTTTCGAGCGTAAAACCTGAACTGCGGTATCTTATAAGGTTTCTATTGCATTAAATATTGAAAGCTATAGCCGAATTCGGTGAAACAAATCTTATCCACGAATTACTGGCCTTATCAGCATATTCATATGAGATAGAAACAATTCTTTCAACGAATAAATCAATCACACCATTTTATTCTCATCAGAGTAATGTAGGGTACGTTCGGACTTTTTCTATGTGAAATAAGTGCAATAAAAACCAGACCACTTCAGGGGCCTGTTTATGAAATCATTTAATATGAATAGTTCATGCAATGCATTTCAAATGGGAGTTCAATGCATTTTGAACATTTCCAACAACAACAAAAATAAAAAAAATTCAAGAATAGGAAACTTTTCATAAGAATTTGACGTAAGCAAAACTGAAGTTTATTGTTCGTTTTGAAAAATCAGCCCCAAAGAAAAACAGTGAAATTTCCACCGAAATAGATGAATATTTTAATTCATTCATTTTTCAATTTAATTTTCCATGAAAAGACATGAACTGATATTCTTATTGGATATTTTGGATGATAAATTCTGCTAAAAAGAAGAAGCAGTTCCGTGCACATTGCACATCGATGTCCGCTCGATACACTTGTTCAAACAAAACACCAGTTGTTTTCTCTTTTTTTTGTGGTTGCCAATATTCTATGGGGCGATATTACTGAGCGTGTGCGCTGGACAACAGCCACGATAGAACTTGGCATAGTAACGTGCTTGAAATTTGACTTGAGTTGCTAATTCAATTGTTCATTTCCATTTCCATTTTCTTCATATTACAAACACTTCATGTTTTTAAGTCGTAATCATTTAGTATTAATATACAGAATAAAAGTGATTTTAAATCCTCATCATGATTCATCCAGGTTTTCTTGAAAAAATTGAAAACTTCGAGAGATTGTTTAAAAAAAAAATGAGTAAAATTTAACTTTGAAGCAGAAAATTAATTCGATGTGAGGAAATGAGGTCAAAAAGTTGAAATGTAATTATCGCTGTTAATTCCATGCAAAAAACCACTCAAGCTGTTCTCTCCGTATAAATCTAGATGAAAGTGTTGAAAGCTGAAAGTATGTTTTTTTTTTCAATGCTGCAGCACAAACTTAATAAGCCATCTCTCGAGAAATCGAAAAAAAGGACGTGTAAATTCTAATTTATTTCGCATGCAAGAGAAAAAATAAACAACAACATGGAAATGGTTCTCTATTTAAATTGGTGGTGGACAGAAGGTTGTGAAAAGTCTTGACTAGCATTAATTGAATTTGTTGTGATGTAATTGATAAATTACCTGGTAACTCTAGAAAATTGGACGTGCGCCGTTGACGTCCACGAACTGATGATTGAAATGCCAATGGTCCAACATCTTCATTTGAGAATAACGATGAATTTGATGCAACACTTTTAATGGAATCGCGAGAATTTCGTCGGCTTGCTAGCAAAGCTAAGCCACCCTAAAAAAAAGGAGAAATATAATTTTGAGCAAGTTAAATAAATTGCAAGACAACTTATGCAACGAACGAAACATGGAATTAAATGAAATCACATTCAATTATTATTCATCGTTTGGTTTTTTTTTTAATGGATGTGTTTATGTGCGATACATAAATCCATAGGCTGTGCTGGCGTTCATTTTATACGAGTCCAAATACACAATTGCCATTTTACATGAACCTCCATCAAATATCATCTATTTTCTGACGACAGTAAAGTAAGCTGCACGTGGCGTGCAAAACCCAAATTTTTCGTCATGTAGAAAGAGGGTTTTATATTGGTATCATTATTCTTTATGGTTAATTTACTTCTATTATTTGTACCGCACCTACACATACATTCGTGCTTTTGTTCGTTTGTTCCATTTGTTCGTTTCAGTGAGCTTTGAAAACCACCATTATAGTCTATAGAAATGTTAGATGCATAACGGGGTAAATAATAAAATGTCGTCTTACCTTTGAGCTGCCACGACGTCGGTGATGAGATGCTACAGGTGCTGCACTGCTCTCAGTAACAGTGGTCAGGTCACTTGTTGATTTTCGACAGCACAAAGACATTACACTATCCGAGCATGTACGATCCAATGTTGAATGTGATGTGTGCAAGGCCTATGTTGTTATAAAATGGAGTACATTAAATGAGAGTACAAAGTACACACGCATTTAGCATAGTATCACAGTGTGCTGCATACAAAGCGTTCGTTCGGTATACTTTGCGCTCGGCAGGGGCATGCGAATGCCAGGGAAAAATGGATATTTAATGGAAATTCTGTAAGAAAATACACAAGCACACACGTTGCATATATTGTCGCATACGAAACCATTTCGCAATCACTCCGTTTGCAAACGTGTCCGGATATGACAGATTTACGTGGTATGGCTCTTCACCACTCTCAATCCATCCCATTCACATCGTATAGACTGTTTTGCATTGAGCATTGTCTGCATAATTATTATTCTTTTGGCATTTCGGTGCATTCAATTTTTACACACGTGAACACTTATGCAAATGTCACTGTGTGTGTGTGTGTGGGACACGGAGCTCAGGAAAGGCAATTTGTTACATAAATTTTTAAACTATATTTCTTTTGTACAAACAATGCAGTGCAATTAAATGAATATTGTGAGCGGAATGATGGCGAAGACCTCGTATCTTTGTGTGTGCGTGGGAGTAACATATGGCTGATATGAAATGAAACGATGAAAAGTAGAATTGTGTTATTCACCTGATAGCTTGGATTTGCGGTAATATTCATGGCATGGCGACGCCAATCCGTGCTACTTCGGCGGCTTGTATCTGTGGTACTGCTATCACAACAGAGTGGTGTTGTTGTTGTGCTAATTTCCGATGCCGCTTCATTCGATATTGATTGTCGGTGCTGCTGCTGCTGCTGCATCTGTTGTTGTTGTTGTTGTTGCTGTTGCTGTTGCTGTTGCTGTGATGCCCCGTTGCTCGAATACAATGACGAATCTGCAATAAAAGTTGAATGCACAGGATCCGACGATTGTTTAATCAAATCGAAATTTGGTGAATGCTTAGTGGGATGCGGTTTGTGCAGTAATTCATGTTGTGATTGTTGCTGTTGATGATATTGTTGTGTTCGCTTATAATGCAATGAAGATTGCCGCTTAAGCTTAATCGAATGTGAAATCGATGCTGAACATTTGTACGGTGAATTTGGTGGTGTTGTTTCAAATTCATGCATGTCAATTGTGTCATTTGGTGCGGCTACACTAAATCCAGATTTACTAGCTGAAAAACATACATGTTCCGGAGATGATATTGAGATAGAATCAAAGCCATAATAAAAAACAACAAAAGCACTTGCTACGCATTATGGCAAGGGATTTTGCATATCAAATTAAAACTAAGCCACACCTCTACTAAACCAAAATGTATTATTCTAATGGATATAACGCTGCTAATTTATCCATAGTCATAAATGGTAGCATTTCCAAATTTGAAATCACTTAGGCTACATGCTGTGCTGTAAATATTTTAAAACTACCTACGCAGATGCGAAATGCTATCAAAATGTATATTGAAAGTAGAGATGCTGGTTATTTAAAAAAAAAAAAAAATCATTATTATTGAATTATTAAACTTTTGATGCGTGTTTCACTCAAAACAAACATCTAAAATGGAATTAATGGAAAAACAGTTCATGATTGATTCATGTATAATTTGGAATCGAGCTTTCTTATGTTTGAACGTGAATATAGGATGTAGGTTTCAGTTTGTGTCACTTACCAATTGATTCGCGACGTGGACTAACCGCGTCGAATACGAATTTCCGTGCTGACGATGGTTGATGTGCTACATATTTTGGGCTTCGTTGCTCAAAATAGCCGCTTGATGGCGACATATTACCCGCTATGGTATCAGCAACGCTTGCCATTAGATTTGAAGTGGGCGATGGTGTGGAGTATGTTATTTTTGGACTACGCGGTGGCTCTTCAAGGTTAAAATATTGGCCCTCCGTTACTTTGGAGCCATAGCTAAATTTTTGTGGTGATTTTGGACTCTTTTGATCCCTACAAGTGAAATAAAGACAGAGATTATTTCGCAATGTTGCCAGTTGCCTCGTTAAATGAATAATTAGCGATAATAGATTACCGAATCGATTTTGGTGAGTCATCTTGTGATGAACCATGAATACTTCTCGATTTGTGTGAGTCTCGTCTATGTATTCGGCTTTTGTTTGGATTAAATAAATCAACGGGTGGTGTGCCACAGTCATCCCAACTTTGTTGTTGAATTTTTGGTGCTCGAGGACTTTGGGGTGGTGATCGACTACAAGCCATTGACGTAAAAATCGTTCACTGTACACAGTTGTGCAGACGCTTTCTTTTGTTCAATTTTGCACTTTTATTTTGACCGCAACGTTGTTTCAAAACCGTTTCGGTTAAATCTAATAACAGTGAAATTTAATACACACACACACACAAACAAACAAACAAAAGTTAATGAATTGTGGAGTTTCTTTTTACGTGAATGGAATTTATGTGCAACATCAATCATCATGAAAATGCAATTTTCTGAAAAGGAAAATAAAGACGTTGCGCACATGAAAATTTGTACGTATTCGCAATGCTTGAGTTGAAGTAGCACAGATTTTACTGCACTGGATGTTATCATTATACTATAATGATTATAGGTATGTGAAACCTGCCACTGTGGAACTTTTTTGCTAGTGATTTTTGCAAATTTTCTCATTCTAAACTTTATTTACGTTAATGATTTTGAGTTTCAAATGGCTCTTTGAATGAGCGCTATAAATCCGGTCGTTTTTTGAAAAGGAAATCCTTGAAATGCGATTCGAAATACAAAAGCCCCGCCAGCTTTTCCCATATTTTTTTAGAAGGCATCATATTCTTTCGTTTTTTCTTCTCTCTCTCTCTCTCTCTGCAAGTTTTTTCTTCTGCACAGGATATCGCAATATTTTCTCCGGCAACGTATATTATTATATGAAATATATGAAATAAAATAAAAAAAAAAATATGCGAAAGCTATTTCACGTTTCAGGATCATTTCACATCATATTTTCCCATTTTCTCGTCTTAATGCGTGCGTACACAAAACGCGTTATATTCACTAAATTTTCATTTGGATTTTTTTGGTAGTAAAAGTGAAATGTGTTATTGCTATGTGTAAAAATAAACGACCAAACTCAATTTTATGTGTATCGTCGATCATAATTATATTTCAAGCAAAACAAATTCACATCAAAAATGAAAACGGACGAAACTTTTTTATTCTCAAAAATAAATCCAAATCGTGACATTTGACATTTCTACATTGGATTATCCAATAAATTCTTTTCGTACAATTTTCTGTTGTAAAATACATATATCACAACTTATCATGTTCAAATGTTCATATATGGTCGACGGAGACTTATATTGATCCTAAGCTAATGCCATGTTTAATATTTACACAAAATGTGAGCTAGTTGATGTTGAATACTATTGTTTCCATGATTCGATTACTGAAATACAGTGATTGCTTTAGAGCATTTCCGCAGCATATAGCAAATTCAAACAAAAGTCTATAGACTATGGAATATGAATAAACAAAGAAAGATGCTAGGGGGCTATGCCAAATTATGACTATGATGCCAAATGATTATTTGTCCAATTGCGTATATGCGAAGTATTTGTAATCATTTGCATCGAAATCAATTGTGTATTTACATAGTATCATCCTTAGCTATGCTCGCAGCGCGCATACTAACTAACAATTCATACAAGAGCAGTCCATACACTTCGTTCGAAAGCTTGCATCGCATACACAGAGTTCATTTGAGCGTATATCGCATGCTCAGTAGATAGATGATTCAGCAAAAGATGCCAACTTTTTGATATATGCAGCAGTCATTTCCCCCTAGGAAAGATGATTATCATAGCAATTCCGTTTGTTTGTTAGACGATGCGAATGTTCGCATCATATTTGCAAACCAAATATGGCATAGCCGAGTTGATACTACGCAATACCATTAAATTGATAGAGCTGGTTTTTTGAATTTGGTCCATTGAATTTTTGAAGTTTAGAAGAAGTTTACCGAGTTCAGTGGTCACCATTCAATGTTGGGGCTTTAAAAAACTTAAACCATTGCATGATGTTGTATGGCATATTAAAATAAAATGAAATTCTGTTGAACTTCGACTTTCATTTTGTTTTTCTACTTTTCAAATCTAAATGAAAATGTTTGTTTTTGGAAATCGCACAAGTATTGCATTTAAATTTGTTGAGAAGTAAAACCGTGTCACAAAATATATGGCTTCGTGGTTGAAACTTATTTCAAGTTGAACCTCCTTAGTATTACGACGCAGTTGTTGCAGCATTTGTCAACTGATAAATTGCTGCAATTTTTGGCGTAGATTTTATGTGAAGTTATAAAGTGTAAGCGTTTATTCATTTACGTGTCACATTCATAAGCTTTATAATGTATGAATATGTAGGTATAGTAAGTGTAGTGCCGTTGAAATCATTGCCAAGGTGTGTAATTTAATGTGTAAGCGCACATGACAAAATTCATCAAACTATATTACTTATTTATATATTTTATGACACAGAAATATGTGCAGTGTGCAGTCAAAAACTCATTGACGCATTCGTTCGAAGAACGACAAGTTTCAATGACGCAAAATCATTTCCATTTGCAAACAACTGCAAATGACAAAATCCAAACTAAATGAGCAAAAGTTCAATTCATTTTTTAAGTAGAACTTTGAAGATTTCATTTGTGTTTTTTCTCCATTATTTTCATTTTCCATTCAAATTTTTTTTGTCGACTCAAACTTTCAATATTCGTTTCTATAGGAAAAGTTTTTGTTTGTTAAGAAGAATCTTCCAGCATTTCGGAATGAAATCAGTCATGATTCTGCAAGTTAGAAGCTCTCTTGTGTATTGTGACATATTTTCATCGATTTATGTTGCTGACTACTACTTACTTTATGAAGCGGATGAGAGAGATATAGAGGGAAAGAGAGAGAGAGAGGGAGGGAGGGAGAGTGATGGAGAGAGAGGAGAGAGAGAGAGAGAGAGAGAGGCGCGTGTGAACGCTTCAAAAGATCCCAGTGGACACATAGTGTGGTAACTGATAGGCCAATATTCTATCGGTTAGATATTTGTTAGCCTACAATAAATTCTTCGACTAACTTAGTGTTGAATGCCTATAAAAGTCGAATTTATGCAAACGGATACACCTGTATGCGTAGCAATTCTCT
Source organism: Aphidoletes aphidimyza (assembly GCA_030463065.1). Classification (NCBI taxonomy): domain Eukaryota; kingdom Metazoa; phylum Arthropoda; class Insecta; order Diptera; family Cecidomyiidae; genus Aphidoletes; species Aphidoletes aphidimyza. The sequence continues at coordinate 4,662,759 of CM059999.1, forward strand.
GAATTGTGAGATAAAATGCCAGACAGTGCGTACATGCGTAAATGTTGCTGTGAAATGTTTTTGATTCCATTTGTCCCATATTGTGTTAACAGATGCAAACACGTTGAGAAGAAACGCGTAAATGTGAACAAGTGTCGAGGTGGTAGCTTAGTTATGTGAGCTCATCCAGTATACTATATAAAATAAATAATACACTTGGGAACTGAACATATATCACACTTTGATCTAATTAGAATGGATTTGTGAACGTATACTGGTATAAACAGAAGCGACGTCGGCAGTTTCATTTCCAATAAACGCAACAAAACGGTCACTTATGGTCATCAATGGTGACGTCTTCAAGCTGGACCCATTTGAATGAAGAAAGATTGAATTGGACATGTGCGAATAACAAATCTGTGCACGTGACGATTGTTGTTCGAATGGGAGTCGATGAAATGTATGCGAGTGCGAAAAATACACCAAATCACTGCTTGTCCATCTTATTTTTTTTTTTTTTATCTTGAGGATTAATTCATTCCATTTGCTACGAATCTCGTCTATATGACTTTTGTACACTGTATGCCCATTTTTTTTTTTTTTTTTGAGGCAAGTATATTACGTTTTTTTCTCTCCAACGTTTTCTTAATTTTTCACCCAGAGTTAAATTGACCAAAAGTACTTCCTTCATTCGTTTTCCTTTCGGTCTTTTCCGACCAGCCGACAAAATAATCTGTTGTCAAATTTGTTGACAACTGTTGCTATGGACCATTAAAGCCCAAGGTACAATGAACCAATATCCCTTGTGCGAATCAAATTATTGATTTATTTTACCATTTTGGTTGGAATTTTTCAAATCCAAATCACCGATTGATCAATCCATTTCGAATGAATTTCGGATGTCTGTGATTGGATTAAATCGAATGCAAAAATTCCAACATCAATATTTGGAATTGATTGAAAGCTGATCTGAATTTGATTGGTTGGAATGTTATTCAAGTGTGGGGCGCTTTCAGCATAACCGATGATGTGATATATTACATTTGAGAATTTTTCGGTTCGATGATGAATTTTAAACACTGTTCCACCGTTCGGCGCATTGTATTATCACTAAACCGAGTCACACCATTAAAATGGCAAACAAAAAATTGTATTAATACTCATACTCTGAACTCAACGCTGAACATTTATGATACTACAATTTTAATGTATTTAAATTCTCGCAGGTTGCAAATAATTGGAATTTTCCCTTTGAGATGTACCGCATTTAAACCGATGATGGTTGTTTTTTGTGCGTGTTTGTATTGAAATGCGGCATAAGCAGTGCGATCTATGGTTAAACACGGTATCACGCTGCACACCACAACACGTCGCATGAATAATATACAAATTAAATTTTTCTTTTACTATGCAAAATTATCGTCCGAACGTGATGATGATGATGAAATAAAGACAAGCACATACATTGTCCCACAGCTGGGAAAATGAATAGAATACCATTAAAGTGAACTTAATTGAATTAAATTTTGAATGGTTTACGCGTTTATTTTTGTTCTGTTTCTTTTCATTTGAAATTCACTGTCGCAAAGTTTATTCGCCTTTGTATATTTTGCAATTTATATGAAAATGAACAACTGCACAGTCAACTATATCGTATGTCCACCGAGGATACTTGAGCGTGTGCTTGAAACTTAATACAAACAAAAGTTATGAGAGAACCGTAAATATTCGTAGTGACTCTTAATTATTTCAATGCGTTGTCCTCATTTCAGGTATAAAGTGGCCGCACTTAACGCAAAACCACTTTGAAATGACCACTTATAAACTTGTTTGCTGAATGGTAAACCATTTAAACTTTCGGTTAAGGCTTCCTCGAAAGGATGTCACAACTTTTGAGCCCAAAGCAAAGTTCAAAGCTTTAAGTGTTTTGGGAAAATTAATCACATTTGATATCATTTCACCTTGAATGATAATTATCACATAATCAACAATAGTCATTTATCTAAATCTAGTTTCGGTAGAAAATCTCATGTTTTCATCTCAAATGTTCGTCTTTCATTTGATGAACAAAAAAAAAAAACACAATAATATCATTTGACTTTAGATATTAGCGTAATTACATTTCAAATATTTATAGCATCACAAGACTTTTCTGTGTAAATGGTCAAGTGGCCATTGTATACCTGTGTTATTTGTGTGTGGCTGAAACTCATTCGAAGAAAATTAACTTTCTTGTTGTTCGCATTCTAATGAAATTAATTGTAATTCGATCATGTTATTTCAGTAATCTCTCTGATAACTCTGAATGTGCTCTAATAATTAACTGCATTGAGTTCGTGCGATAGAAATTCCACATGGCACTTGACATCTGACATTTTGGTTGGTTAAGCGAGAACCATGTTTCGAATAAGTTCGGAATCATTATAAATAAATGGAAATTTCTATGTGTCACATTGCCACGAACAAATCAAGCGCTTGGGTGTTTTTTGCCTCATGTGACAAAACAGGAAAAATATAAAACAGGCATTAAAATAAGGACGTTTTTTTCAACTATCGAAAGTTTTATTCCAGTTTGTTTTTTTTCCGAGGAAAATCGATCGTTTCTAGCGTGAATCAGTATTTTGAAGTGTTTGAGGACGTTTTTTTGGTTTTCAAAAATAAAAGTGAAGAGTGGGTTTTGGTTCCACTCAAATCAAAATTGATAACGGTGGACTTTTTGTCGAAAAACCCTAGCAAATTGGAAGAATTGTTTTTAAGCCCATTCTATCTAGTCAAAGCTAGTCTTTAGCCGGGCAGGTATTATTATATTTTCTGAATTCCTAACTACCGAAACCGGAATTCTAACTAAACTACCAAAATGAAATCTCGACTATCGATTTTCTCAGAAAACTTTTCTGCACAGCTACCCCTTATTTTAGGCCCTGATATAAAATATCAATATTGAAAATCAACACTAAACAAATGTTCGGTAAAAATGTTGGTATTTAATCGTGGAATTTTATGCAGATAGATATTTGTGCTATTTCATGATGCGTACAGTTTATTTTGTATTCCGTATTGAAAATATTGGTTTTTGCGAAACGCAAATTGTGTATTTTCGGTTAAAATTGATAGCCAATCAAATGTTGGAATTGACAAATGTGCTCCAACATAAATGGCCAAAAGTTCAAGAAAATATTTGTTCAATATACCCGACGGTGAGTTGCCATGTGGCAATCATTTGATTTTTGTTTTATCCATTCGCTTGTTTTCAATTGCGTTCTATCGTATTACCTATTAACATTTAATGAGCATACAATTATGAAATGTTAATTTGGCGATTGAAAGAGTTGATATCAATTTCATGTGATTCACAGTTCGATATAACAAGCCATTATTTTTTTTGGATGTTGCATGGTCGATGCAATTCACTAATAAATGATAATACTAATTGTTATGGTTTGTATTTTTTTGCATGGTGCAATTGATTGACGGTTTGTTTGAAAATAATATGGGGTAGAAGTTCTTTTGCTCAAATAAAAAATCCATTAAATTAAAATCAGTCTCAGTCTCTTGAATAGCAAATATTTACAATGTTATATACTTTTTTTTACAAACAAAATGCTGCATTATATATAAATGTGTGAGTGTTGTTGATAAATTTGAGCTTATAGACCGATATCGTGTGTCATGGCCGTACTTGCTTAAGTCAAGAGATTTCTCTCTCTCTCTCTATCTCTAGAATGATTGCGATATTGTTTTTCGAAATAAATACTTTTTTTTCGGCAGAAGAGACTGAGCAAAATGGCAACAGAAAGTGTTTCAAGAGTTTAAATAAGTGGACCCAATGCGTTTGTTCGATACATTTTGATTGTACCTTCATAATATTTGGGGCTGAAGGTTAAAGATATGAAACATGAAATGCTTGCTCACCCATTTCGATGTAACCGAATCTATCTTAGGTCAATAAAGGACGATCACAAGAAAAGAAAATGGGTAAACAGTATATGCAGCCTACAAAAATAATATTCCAAGCAGAAGAAAAAAAAAACATATTCCATGCAGATTGTATCATGTACTGTGACCATACAGTGTCAAAGTAATCAAAAGAAAATGTGATCCAGAGCACACACACACATTCACTCGAAAACAAATATATTGTTGAATCAATAATCGAACGTTGCTTTCAGTTTCCCAGCCACGGATTCATCAAATTCAAAAAGCGAAATATTATATTGTCAACATGCCATTTGGTTGTGTTTTGTACATACTCACATAAAAGTTGGAGCAAAACGCTGTGACGTGAAATGTGATGTTTACAACCAAGTCATGCAGACATAAACAAGATATCGATTTATGTTATTGAAGCGAGAAAAGACAAAAAAAAAACAACATACATTCATCGTATCAAATGCGTGATATCGTACAAGCATAAAACATACATTAACAGCGTTTTATATTCACCAGCGCGTTTAGCGGCGTGCACATAACTCCATTGAACGAAGCAACAAGGGATTAAGAAAATATGCAAAAAGGTTCATCGGTGTGTTTTTTTCCCCCAATCAATTTATTTCCGCTGTGCCATAAACCGGAGCACGGTCTTTGTTGTATGGAAGCAAAAGCCAATATTCAGTTTAATGAACTATCAATTGACCGATAGAAGTCAAGCCAAAAAGCACAGAGACAGACACATTCGCCTCCATACACACACACACACACACACACACACACACACACACAAACACATGCAGCACACAGCAAATTCATATGTCACTTATAAATTATGCAAAAAACACCCAATTCGAAGCTGGTTTCTAGGGTTTCAATACTAAACAAAAATTTCATATGCGCCAGCAAATTTTCTGAACACTTTTTATTTGATATTGAACCCCGTAGCTCTGTGCTGACTGAGTGAAAATTGAATTTATCACCACCCGATTCAAAGCAATTTAATCGATCCACATGCAATCACACAAAACACATCGTCAAAAAAATGTTAGGACCGTGTTTTCTCTGTAATTCGACCAACTTTCGTTTGTTTTTGCTTATGTAAATGTTCAACTGGCCCATTGCTGATTTTAATAATTGAATTTCACTTGGAAATATCTGTAGTAAAATAACATCCCGTTTGTTCTATTTCAAACCACCCACACACAAATGTAGTCCATGCATGTGCTGTTGTTGGACACTTTCAGACGATAAAACAGATTCAATTCCATTACTGTGATTACGTATGTTCAATTCAACGTACAATTATATTGCGATACAATCAAATATATTACGCAGATGAACGAAGCGCATAAATATAAAAAAAAGTGTTTTCCATGGTTTAATCATAAAGGAATTTTCTCATAGTTATTTCGTTGATAGATGCCATAGTCTCAGGATTTGCATAGAATTTTTCATTTCCGTCACCTCTTTTTTCAGGCCAAGATTTAACTTGATGACATTTCAATTAGAACACCTTTCAGAATCACCTGATCCACAAGTGAAAATTTGCCAACATTCTTTTTTAATGCCGATTTATTGGCAAATTAATTGAATCGATAAATCTCATTAGTCGGTTGCAGGTAAATCTGTTTTCTATGCAGACTGGGATAGAAATCAATCGCGAAAATTAATTCATTAAAAAACCACAGAAAAACACTCTCCACCATGCATTATGGTATGAAATGCTTTTTTTCCGCTTCATTCAGCTGTAAAGTATTCACAAATTTGGATGAATTAAATATAAACCGCTTAAATGCACATGTTGAACGTATAGGACATCGTTGGCGGTACGAATAATGTCCAAAAAAATGACTTTTAATTTAATTTTTCTGCGTCAAAACACATGCGGTTGATTGGAGCACCCTGTTCAGTAATTAGCGTTAAAATTAATCCTTTTTCATCGACAAAAAAAAATATGGTACATTTAATAATAATATGTTCATCACGAATACGAATGCTGCTGCTGCCGTGCTACAATGTTTCGAAATGCGACTTCGATTCGTTGAAATTTGTTAACAGTTGTGAATGAAAAATGGCAAATTTCAGCACGGATTCACATTAAATGGCTGTGAATAGCATGAAAATCTTTAAACCATTGAATGGTGGATTTTATTCGAAATTCAATTCCATTTTGAATGCATTGAAATGCGAATGACGTTCATTCGAGCGTTAATCTTATTCATTTTGTGCGAATGGAGCTTTACATCATTGAAGCTTTTGTCTGTTCGTTCGTTCGATGGTACGCTTTATATGCACTGTCTGTGATATTTGCTCTAGTACAAATTGTTTCAATTCCATGCCATTGGGAAACCCAACAGAGCAAAAGGCCATTATCAAATAATACTCGAATTGCTCTTTCTATTTTTGTTATGGCTTTTGTTTAATATTGAACATTAGCAAGCGAACGAGCGAGCGTTTGTTTATGTGTGCTCGTGTGCTTTAGTTGCTCTTTTGCTTCGTCCACACTGAATCATGACCAAATTATCACCTGAACTGTTATCAACCATTCAATGTGTATGTCTATCATTAATTTAAAAGTCCATTTGCTACCTGTTCCATGGATTCGTTTGAATGCTTTTGTGTGTGTGTGTGTGCAAAGCATCAGCCCTTAATCAATAGTGCCCACGTAAAAGTTTGCCACACTAAAATACGATGCGCACACAACCAAATATATTCTAACAAATCACAGAATGGAACGTTTTTATTTATGTAAAATGTTAACACAATTCAGAATCAGTGATTTTAGGGAAATTAAAACAAAAATATGAAGATTTTCTCACACACACACACACACAAAACCCATTCTGTAAACACATTGACCTCGTTCAATGCCAAGATGAAATCATCAACGTCTCATTTGTTTGTTCATTAACTTAACATTCACTGTGCTGATGATAAGATTTCTGCTCTTTTTTCAATGCTCATTTATTTGTTCAATTCAATTAAGGCTGCGACAGAATAGAAGTTGATTTTAATATTCTGATTAGTGAACAGCATTTAAAGAAAAAAAAAAGTACGAAAGGAACCAAAAAAAAAAAAAAATTACAGCAACAAATCAAACATTGTTCGTATTCAAGCGTTTGATAGGTTGTTCAGCATTTTGATGATAACTGCCACAGAATTACTGTGTACAGCCAACCGAAAGCACAACATTTGCGATTGGAAAATTGCTTTACACGAAATCGCAGAACAAAAACAAAATAATAACGAACTCTTAACAACAAAAAAAAAGGTCAGTTGGAACCGTCAAATGGAAGGTAAAGCAAATACAAGCTAGATTCCTTGTCTGTCCTTGATTTATGGCATTCTTTCGAATTTCTCAACACGCATGATACATGTTCAAGATTTAGTGGTTTTATACAATGTCGTAAGTTAACAACCCAAATCATTTTGCACGCAAAGTTGAACCAGTTGAAATGTGGCGATGGATTTATGTGAATGAAAGAAAAAAAAACATTGGTTTCAAATACTCAACCACAAAACAAAACATAAAACCGAACTGAATCAACATTTTTTTTTTCAATCGAACAACAAAAGCTTTTCAATTGAAAAGGATTTTTGGCGCTCAGTCCTTTTGTTTGCCGTAAAGTTTTCCACTTTGTCTCAGTGAAGATGAAATGATATTCTCATCTGCATGCTCAGCAGCCCCTTATATGCCTGCCATACACTTCAGTGTTGACGTTCATTAGTCAAACATCCAATTTATGTATACACGTCTACATGGCAGAAAAAAAAAGACAGGCGCTGAATGATGACAACCGTTAATGGTAGAAAGCAGAAATATTTTCTTATCATTAATCCCCCGTTATCAACAAACACAATCTCGCTTCTACCTCTTACAAATGTGTTGCTGTTGTCATTGGTATATGGAGTGACGCTGTTACGTCTCCGATGTCATTTGACTTTTATATTGTGCGGCACGTTTTCAAAATTCAGTGAGTGGCGGCTATATGAGACGTTGGCCACACAAACACTGAAAATGACGGGAATGCGAGCGAAATGAAGACATTGGAACATCTTTTGTCAATACAAATGCGTACACATTTTTTTTTTCGTTCTTGGTGGCAACTCTTCAGTCAGTCTCTTGGTAACGTACATTTTCAGTGCTATTTTTGTCGATACATAATGGTCTTTTTCGTTTTTTGCCGAAATACTTTTGGGGAGAGTCGATTTTAGTTGAGAAAAAAACCTCTCACTCAAAACATTCAACATTCAACAAATATAATTGACTGAAGTCAGTGGTTTTAGAATCAATGTTATGATAAATGACTGACTACTGCGCTGATAATTCTTCGTCACTCTAAATACGAATCACTCGAATATTGAAAGACAAAATAAAAGCACCAAACTCACCCTCATGCGCAAAAAGTGAGCAAATACATTGTAAATCCAAATGTTATTTACCTTGCAAAAGATTTGCACAACTGATTTTCTTTATAAATACCTCACAATATTCAATTACGAGCTGCCATATCGATTCGGAGATTTGATTTGTGTGGATTTAATCCTCGCAAAGAAAACCAACCACACATACCAGCAAGAAAGCAATACTTAATTAACTCTCAGCGTTTTCGTAAAGGCGATTAAATTTTCATTTTCCTCTTTTGATTTCAGATGTTCGGTTTCTACATTTTCGAAGCATCCAATCAGTCGTAATATTTTGTACGATGATGATTTGTGGGTATTCACCTCAAATCGTACGCGTTCGAAAGGCACACGTCGCCCAGGAACATTTGGATTTTGATAAATGAAACACACATACACACACACATCACACGGCATACGGTTATTACACAATTATTGGATTGGTTGAGGCGTTTGGTAGCAAGTGGCCGAAAGGAAGTATATATTTCTATCGAGGACTATTTCATATCATCAGTTTGATTCATGCAGCAGACACACAGCTTCAATGTACCCAACTCACACTGCAGTGTGAGTCATACACAAAATCGATTACATTTATCACGCTCACCAGAAGCTACAACCACAACAAGTATCTAATAGTAGCACGCATAAAAGCGTAAAACACGGATTGGAAATTTGCACATTTATACCAAAACGAATGATGCAAAGGAACAGGAGTAGAGAGACATAGAACTAAACAGAAAAAAAACCATACGGTTTTATTGCGAATACAGCAATCGTAAACGATTCATTCGCCACTCTATACACCATTTGCTGTAGCTGATGTTGTATAAAAGTGAGTAGAAAATAAAAATCGAAGTCAAAATCAATGGTACAATTTGTGTTTTTTATGTTTTGTTGGATACGGATGAGTGCGTTTCGTATATTTCCCAAACGGAACATCACCATTTATCATTCCAAGCAATCTCACTACAGACTATTTTCAGATATATCGAACAATTTGCGATGCTGCACATAATATAACAAATTGAAATACAAGTAAAAAAATAATCGTAAAGTTCATTGAGTCCGCATCCAAATCGCTCTTCTCTTCATATCCAATTTTCTTCGCGATGGTTTCATTCATTTCGAAAACATTTCGCAGCTATTCAATTCAATTTTCGCAGGGGATTCGAAATCACATTTATCGTCATAAATAAATTGTATAATTTTGAACGCGGCACACTTTTGTTTGTACTCATTTTGCTCAGCAAACAGATTATTATTAGTATATATTTAATTCACTTTCAATGTTTTTACATTACAAATTTCATTGCATTCGTAGGCATCGCAGCGGTAAGCAAACGGTACATGTGATATTTGAAGAGAAAATTATTAGACGGTACAAAGCATCATTTAAAATAGCGTTATCGTTTATCTTTGAAATGTTCGTGTCTGAACAAGATTGTTTATGGATTATAATCCGAGTGTTGGAGTTTTGTAAAATGTTTTGGCATGGCAATAAATGGTTGGCAATATATTTCAGGAACGACGAGACAACATTTTTTATCCACAGTAGAAGAAAAAACAACCAACATTTGAATCGAAGTGAAATAAAAAAAAGGTATCACATGCACATTTTTCGAATGCTAAATCGTCTTTGGTTTTTTTTTTAAACTTGGATTCAATAAATTCGCTCATTTCGTATGTTTCTCATATCCACATAAATTGTAGCATCTCGAAGTGAAAGATACACAAAAAGTTATTCTCCTCAGCGACGAAAAAAAAAACAAGAATACACGCAACGAAACACGAAGAATATGATGGCGATATTCCAACAAAGAGCAAACTTGTGACGATTTTTCGTATAAATATGTCCTTTAATCAAATCTAATATAGCCACAGTAACACACTGTTTTAATCCCACATGAAATGGGATTTGGTGTGCGAATATTCAAGAGAAAATGTTTGAAAGTGGTTTGTTGATTTGCCATTTTTGACTCTTTAATTAAGGTCGTTCACTACATTTTCGGTCATTTCAAACAATGTTACACTGTTTGCCCTTCTCTTTTTTCTCATATATTTTGCATTCCTTTGGTGTGTCCTGGGTCGAAAATCCCTAATATGGCTTAGTTAATCCAAGGTGATTGGGAAATTTGCACAGACTCACAATAATTTCAATTGTATGCTCGAAAGATACTCTCTCGCTCTCCGCACTCGTTTTTCTTGCTCAATAAATTTGATTATATTGAAAATACAGCAAAGACATAAATACACCAACAAATACACAACATTGATATTAACATTTAGAAGTCATACCGGCCGACTTCGTTGCTTTTCCACACGACCATAAAATTCGCAGATTGATCCCCTTTTTTCTTGTGTTCGTTTCTAAATGGTCTATTTTGAACTATTCGTAAATCTTCACACAAAACACATCGTTCGATTCTCTTCGTTTCTTTCGGTTGTTGTTTTTTTTTTTGCCTCTCTTTTTGTACGGTTACTTTACACTGGCATACAATAGTACAAACGTGTCAATCAATTTTTGTTGTTGTATCGCTTTGCAAAGGCAACGCGTAATGGATTTTAGGTTGTGATTCCATTCAAATCTCATTTCATACTGAGCTTCATTGGAAAGTGATTCGCTGATAAATACATAATATTTTTGTTTGGCATTTGAGAAAAGCTTTCTGCATTTTCGTGCGATGTGCGCAACATATATGTTTTATCTTTGTTATTTTCGTTTTGTTGTTTGTTTCTCCTTTACACACGCAGAGCCGTGTCATCTAGCCAGCCAGTCGAACAGCAAGCAGCCAATTTTGTGTGTTGCTATTGCGAAAAAAAAAAATGTGTGTGTGATGAACGCAAACGTGTGCCTTTCTGCTCAGTTTCCCCTCTCAACATGTTGCTTCGAGCATTTTACATACATTTATATATAAATATGTATTCTTGCGTTGAAAACGTCGACCACTTTAGCCAACAGCCGTGTGTTGGAATTGTGCACAGATGAATGTGCTTACGCTTATATGGCCTTCAATAGCAGAAGCTGCTGCTCTAGCTTTTTGCCTTTATATATTTAGCCGACATTATGTACGATCCACTGGCCACCTTGGTGTGGTTGTGTCGATTTTGTATTTGTTTTTTTTCCATTGTGTTGCTTAAATTAATTTGATGATTGAAAGTTAAAGAAAATCACGCGCCTTTTATGTGGTTCAAAATTCATTAAATTATAAAATATTTGCATTTTAATATTCACACAAGTGTCACATCCAGCAATGTAATATACACATTTTTTGTATGTGGATTCAATCTATAGAATACATCGTGTGAATGAGTATGATTTAAAATGAAGAAGAAAATGAACTCGATACCAAACGTGAACCGTATAAATGCGTCAAACATTCTATCATTCCGTGAATCTATCAGCCCAAACCAGACAACCAAACCTTCATTCCCAGATCCATCAGATTCTTTTCTCATCTTTATTTTTCGATTTGGGATAAAATGTAATGAATATTTTCATAATTAATTTAACAGCATGGAATGCGTTTTTTTGTGTGTCTCAAATTCATATATTACAGGGTATGGAATTTCCAGTCGTATCGATAGATATTTCAATAGAGTCAATCGAAAGAGCTCTCACAACAACAGATCTTTTGAGTAAGTTTTGAGTCAATACTTTGGACAAATGTGCGAGCTTTTTTCTCACGATTCAGTGACACATCTTTCATTGAGTCAAAATTTAAGTGATAATTAATGCAAATTATAGCATTAATGACAATCAAGCTTCAAAAGAGGTCGTTCAATTGGCAATTAACTAAACTTGCTCCAATAAAAACTCCAATAAACTTACACTCAAATCGAAAGATCTTTTTAAGAGTTTTTTTTTATATTGAGAATAGATGCGATTGGAAATTTCGAACCTTGATTTAATGGAAGTGGATGAAAGTATTTGATTTCATATGATGGGATATGATTCATCTCATTGGGAATTCTATTTCGGAATGCATCATAAATATTTATTCATCAGCAGGCCTGGAAGCGGAGTGAGTCGACTTCATTCACAAGTGAAGTTTCTTAGAGCTGGACTGCTGCTCGTGTTTCGACACGGAACAGTTGAGTGTTTATGAGCTGAACAGAGTTTACTTCACTCCACTCATTTTGTAAACTATCTATTAAATTGGGACAAATACGACTAAAAGTCAGCTAGAAAACGACTGGTAATCGATAGAAACAGTCTAAAGTACATAAAAATCGTTTTCAGACGTCTATTGTCCCAAATCAAACGAGTATAGTCGTCTAATAGTCGACTGGCCGGCAGTTATTTTTTATTACAAGGGGGAGGATCATGTTAATTCAGGTTCTTCGAGTGGAGTGGAGCTGGAAGCTCGCTCACTCACTCACTCGACTCAACAAAAAATATTAAAACTTGACTCGACTCAAAATTGACTTCACTTCCAGGCCTGCTCATCAGATTCTTTGATTTTGAAGAAGCAAATGATTTGCAGAGCCAATTTGACACACAAATATTGTATTACCTAAGGTAATACAGGTAGAGATATTCATTTGAGGAAGGCTTTTCAGTGTATGGAAAAAAAATGAGCCTCAGTTCGAAACTGAAAAGTCAGTACAGTTAGTTTATGCTTACATCGTACGCAGTGATTCCCCGTCATACTGAATACACAGCGATGCGCTATGAAGGGGGAGTAAACAAGCTCTGTGTGACAGACATGCACTTTCCCTTCATAGCATGTCGCTGTGTATTCAGGATGGTGGGGAATCACTGCGTACGCTGCAAGCATAAACTGACTGTACTGACTTTTCAGTTTCGAACTGAGGCTCATTTTTGTTTTCCATACACCGAATTAAAGGAATTATGCATGCAGATCATTCAATGATAAGGCATACGATACGTCAATATGTGCAATGTGCTATGTGCATCCAATCTGCGAAACAATAATATCAATAGCAACATTGCAAATCAGTTTCTGTATAACGCAAATAAAATTCGACAAATTTAAAATGTAAATTCTATCAAATACGCCAAACAGATACACCATATTTTGTTCTCTTTGTGCGCTTAAATGATAATTCCAATTGTCTGCAATGGAGGAAATACTGTTAAAAATGGGATTTTTCCACACAAATAAGCTGGAACTAATTGACACAAGCCTCATGAATGTATACAATAGCGTGTTCTATTGAGAATTCCATGCAGTTAATTTGTTGATTACGTTGAACGGAAATCATTCGGTTTAACATCAACAGAAAAATAAATGCAAATTATTAAATCTCAATAAAATGGTTTTATGCTAAATGGCTCAACTTTTCCATGGCTTTCAACTGAAAATGTCCTTACGGGCATTTATCCAGTTTGAAATGGGATGCTGCTCTTGAACGTTGAGTTCTCAATGTTCCGTATGCCCCCGGCTTAGGAAGTTTTCATATGATTTCCACATGAAACAAAATTATCTGAGCGCTCAAACACCAACGGCAAAATGCAATCTAATTAAATTGAACATTAAAATTGTATAATTTGTATACATTTGGTCATTTTGTTTTAGCTTAATTGTTATAATTTTAAAAGCGTGAACAATGAGTACCATTTTCAATGAACTTAATTCACACGAATGTAATCAATGGACTACAAAAAAAACGGTTCTTCGGGTTTTAATCATTTTGATTGTCTCTATGGTCGCGTGCAAAGTTATCCATATTTCTTATTTGGAATCAGAACCTTTTGATGATTTATTCAAATAATTCAAGAGAATATGGATTTTGTTACAGGCTAAATAGCTTTTAATGTGTTTCAACTTGTTGCTATCCCATTCTGGGAGTATTTACTAGGTTTGGATTTGGTACTAATACTGAAATTGATAGGTTTTGGTCATGACGCCAATTTTCGAAATTTTATATTTCATATTCGAGATAAGCACCTTTGGGTTCTCTTTAAAAATCACTGCCACTGAAATAACCAATGGATTATTTCTAGTTCGTCGAACATTGTACGACCAAGAAATAAATTATCTGTTCTTGATTGTATTCATAAAATTGGAATCACGACCTACAAAAGACAAATGAGCAGCAACATTTTTTCACTCGATATTAATTGGTGTAAATGACACTCCTGCAGGAGTGTTGAATCTCATATTCCATTTCAGCGGGACAAAAATAAATATGTGGAGTTGCGCAACGTTGAAATACCACCCGATTACAATACACACGTAATGTTCCGTAGAAATATTTACTCACACTCTAACTGCATCGGCATAAATAGAGTAACATTTGAAAAAAAAAATCAAACACAAAACTTATTTTATCTGTTTTTTTTTTTCATTAATTTATTTGTTTGTTGCTGGTAAATTTGCTAAAATTCTCTCAATACATCACTTCATCTTATTAAGAACATATCAATCCAAATAAATAATTGTAACGTGATCACATCACATATATTGAATATGAATACATGGATAACACTTAATCGGTTTTTTGTTGTTGTTTTTTTGTGTGTTTTCAATAAAATTTCTCCATAAAACATTTAAAATTGGATTTATAACTTTATTAAAATTAGACCAGTTTGGTTGGGCTTATAGCCTGATATTTCGATTAATTGAGAACATATTTGCTAAATTAAAGAGATTTTGTGTGTGTGTGTTTTTTTTTTGTAACAACAATATTTCTGACCTGACTTCATTCATTTCCCATTTAACACAGAAAAATACACAAACATTTGATGAGAATTATTTAACGACACAGATTACAACAGATAATTATTGTCAAGCATTTCTATTGTGGTTCATTGTGGTTTTAATCTAATCCATTTGATTGGTGCATGCTCTCTGTAATACTTCACTATTATATATATATATCCAATACTATAGAGTTTGACGGGGGCATATTTGATGTGCACGGCCAAGATGTTGAGTTTAATATATATATCTAAAGCCACGATTTATGTCTGTTTTGCATGTACCATGAACACTGAAGCTTTTTTTTTTTCAAAATTGTTTAATTGTTGTTATTTTCTTTGTAAATGTGCACAATTCAATTAAATGTTGCGTTGTACTAATTTTGGCAGTATTTATTTATTTTTTGTTTCCCAAGAGGGCTTCGGCAACGCCCAAAAAGTATACCATTTGTGCGATACCAAATAGTGGTGCAATGACAATCATACGACAAAGACCACCTTTGAAGAATGCCTGCGGTCCTTCGTGTTTTAGTGTTTTTCTGTAACAACAACAAAATAATGAATTCGTTAGAAAAAAAAAACGAGGATTCGAAAGAAAAAACGTGTTGGATTAGACATAGCAAATACTGAACTCACCCAATGCAATCAAAAATGCCATTAAATTGCATTTCACCTTCGGCCTTTTTAAGTGCTTGTAATCGTGTTTTAATTACATCAAATGGATTTACGGCCAATGCAGCCAATGAACCAGCAGCACAGCCAGATGCAAATGATACAAAGAATGCTGCCTCTCCACTGCCATCATTTTTACGTGGACCAAATTGATTTAGAGTGGCAAACAGTGGGAAATATACAATTGAAAATGACACATCACGTAGAGTTGTTGCTCCAATTCCTTTGTATAAACCAAAGATTCCTTTTTCACGGAATAATTCCAATGCAATTTTTGTGGCTGATGTCTTTGGCACAGTTTTACCGGCCAATTTTGCCTGAGCTGCGACACGTCCGGCATCTTGCATTTGAATTTTTAACAATTCCATTGGTGTTGTGATTATAATTTGACATAATCCAGCCAATCCACCGGCAGCCATTTGTCGTGTTACGGGCAATTTTCTGTGGAATTTTTATTATTTTTTTCCGATTAGTAACTTTAACTAGAATTTTAAACACCCGCTTTATTAAACAGAGTGCACAAATGAACACACCCATCTTTCGTAGTTAAGTGATGTCGGAAGAAATCGTTAGCAGCCAATTTAATGGCCTTTTCTGGAGTAATCAACAGTATATTTACAGCCGATCCTTTGTACATGCCAAAATAGCCTTCAGCTCGATAGGTCTTCTTAAAGCAATCCAACCTAAAAGAAGTACACATACGTGTTAATTATTAAGAGGCGAATTTTTGCATTTCTAAAGAATGTTGACATTATCCACACACAAAAAAGAAACACTCACATAGACTTATACATTTTTTCGCCATTTGGGCCGATTTGCTGATTTTGGAGCCGTGTTTTGACTAAATCCAATGGGAAGACACAAGAAACGCCAATGATTCCAGCAATGCCACCGTTTATAATTTTTGGAAGCAGGCTGAAAATGAGATGTAAAACAATTATAATTGGAAAAGTTTACATTCCTATAGAATCGACAGATTAATATACTAAACTAATTACAATAAAATAGTTTCTTGTTCGAAAGGATAACTTACGCAAATTGCTTTGGTGCTTCAGTGGCTGTTGTTGTTTTCGTTGTCATTTTGAATCAGGATGCTAAAATACAAAAACAAAAACATAGAAACGCATATTTTGCAATTAAACACATTGTCAGCGGACAATAAAATGAACTAATTGAACTTTAATGTCTCGCACAAATATGCAAAATTGTTGATATTGTTTTGCGAGAGAGAGAGAGAGAGAGAGAGCGAAAAAAACACACAAAGTTGCGTGAACAACTAGTTAAGTTTCACACTGACTGAAAGCGCATCAAGCATCAACAATTCCATTGACTTTAATTAGAATAATGGTGTAAATAATAAAAATAAACTGCTTGAATGTGCACTTTTTGTTTTGCCGCGTGTATACGGTTCAAATGGAATGACGATCACACGTTTTACTCATTTAATGTGACTTTTTATACTTCACAACTGTTCAGACGACTTCATCATCAAATAAAAATGCTTCAATTTTTCAAACGAGGCTAGAAATCTCGTCTTGTTGCAATTCTCCTCTTATCTTTATTGGTTGTTTCAATAGATTTCGTGAATGGAAGTTTATAAAAAATGGAATATACAATGAATAGAATTGTATCACAAGAAAGTTATGAAATCATATGCGTTTCGTGAGCTGAATTTATCCGGTTATCAAAAATACTTATTTGTGTTTTTTCTGTTTTTTTTTTTTTTTTTTGATTTGGCAAGTTTGCCAAACGAAAATAACATTGACAATAGAATGCATTAAAAACGTAAACGATGTGAAATCAAGGCAAAAACACACACGAAAATAAAGAGCAAAACAACCCAAAAATTAACAATTTTCTATTTTTAACCACAAAATAATATTAGCTTCATTTGAACGGGGAAAATGAAAGGTGAATAAATAAGTCAATTACAAAAATTTATTCAAATTATAGATGACAACTTGACAACGTATTGCTTATATGAACACTAAAATTCGTACATATTTTGCCATTCGGATATAAACGATTCGATACTAGGCTCACATCATGATAATTGATCTCAATTGATTAGCAAATGTTTGGCATTTGTGAGTTGAAAAATCGATTGGCGTTTATGCAAACACAAGCACTTTTTATGGTCGGTATTTCAAATTCCATTGAGCTAAGATATGGTGTCAGTAGCAGCAATTTAATTTAAATTAGCGATTTTTCAATTCACACTGACACACACACACACACATACCTTAACAAGTTATAATAACAGATTTAAAATTGAATTAAAAGAAATTTTTACACAGAAACAGAACGAATCAAGCCTTAAACTTGATACTGACACTTGCACAAACACACTAAAATTTTGGCCAACAAAAAACCCGGAGCATAAATGTCACAGAATTTTGTGTGTGTTCTGTTTTTTTTTTTGGTAAATATTAGCGCTAGAGAGGGAGACAGCAAACTTATGGCAGTTGATCAACAACAACTGATAGACACACTATGTGGTGATATGTCAACCACCAGCATCGATTTATATTCGACCGACTGAAAAACAAAATACTCTCGATTTGTGACTCTCACACATGTTCAGCGTTCAGCGGTATACGGTTGTCTCATTCTCCATTTGACACACATGCATGAAGCTCGCATATGGCGTTAACATTCTGCGATGTGACGTCACACATTTTATTCAAATTGTGAATGATCCATTTTGAATCGGCTACAAATAATTGTTGGTGTCCAATCATTTTACTCTCTAAATGTTCATTTTTAAATTTAATTTTTAATTTATGATACTTTTTGCTGTTAAATTACCAAAAAGGTAATCCAAAGAAAATTTTTATCGAATGTTTTAGACTCGTTTTACATAATATGAAGAAAAAAAACATCTCAACTTTTGTACGTAAACACAAGTTGATGCTGTTTTACTTTTCCAGCTCCGTTCAAAACCTTACAAAAGATGAGCAGCATGACAGATGACAGCATTGTGAACGAGCCATACAGCCTTTGTAAACAAACGACGATTTTCAGCAAAAATGTCAAATGCGCGCCAATAATCTCATTCATTTTGATAAGTATAAAAAGAAAGTTTCGTTGCAAAACTTTTGCAAACTAATAATGACTAAGCAGCAGATGAATTGACGATAATTTAGTATTTTACATGAATTTTGATTGAAATTTAACATATTTTGAATATTCATGCTACTTTAGTATTTAAATTTTTCCATTGAAGAATTAATTGCATTTCAACAAAAGACAAATAATTCTCTAAATAGCTATTTTGATGGATAAATTTACGAAAAAGTGAACCTCCATTAATTTCCATGGTCACATTGGAAACCACCTTTTAGCTGGAAGAAAATGTTGCACTTAATGATGAAAACCAAAAACAAACCACTTAATTGATTGCTTGAGGGCATTTATTTAATGAATTTCAATTTAAATACAAACACAAATTCATATCATACAAGTGTCGTAATGGGTACGAGAAAAAGAAGTTAACTTATGGAATATTACACTAATTTTGTTTTGTTTTGTTTTTTTTTTTATTCATGCGTTAGTTAAATCGAATCATCAACATCCTAAAAGAGACGATTGTGTCAAAAAATTTGACTTTTTTTGTTTTTGTCGATTAAATTGTTATAATTGCAAAAAAAAATACAATTTGTTTAAAAAAATAAAAAATAAAATTGTAATTAGAGCGTATTGATTGTGCTTATTCAAAATCAACTTTGATAAAAAAAAAGAAGAAACAAACTTTGTTGTCTGTAGACCAAACTTACTTACGAATTAATCAATAATATTCTTTTCTCTTTTATAACAAATAATATACACTTGGGTTATATGTGCAGCCAACATAATTAAAATGAACGATTGAAATTATACACAGCTGAATTTAACGCCATCGTCACTGGAGAAACAGTTATTGCAGTGTAGTTTCTGATTTCGTACTCGAACATCGGCTCCACTGATACCATCACCCAACTGCACACGACACACACAACATTTGAAACAATCCAAATGATAAAATAATCGTAGACTTTCGATGATCATCGCTGCACCACGGCCTGTAATTTCCGAAAATGAAATGTAATTAACGAATTTGAAATTATGTCGGATTGAAAATAGATGTCACCGATCTAAATATATTAACCTAATTCTTCGCTGCAATACGAGCATTTCTTTTTGCCACTGACACTTAAAATTTCTCGTGGTGCATCATCGGACAAGCGTGAACTGTTCAGCTGATGTGACGGTTGGTGTTGCTGCTGCAACTGATGTGACTGATGCAACTGATGGTAGTTACTGTGTTGATGCTGCGGAGACACCAGTTGTTCCGTACTACTGCCAAGTGTTTGATGCGGATGATGATGATAATGATAATGATTTTGTTGACTCTCAAGCCTATAATTAAACATCAAAGACAAACAAAAACGACAAAAAAAACCAGGTATTACAAATTAGTTGCTGCAAGTAATTTAGTTTTCCGGACTTATGCAAAATAACAAAATGCTAAATAAATCTCACCGTTTCTTATCGCTAAGCTTATTCTGAACGCGCTGTGTAAGCGTTTGTATGACTGCCTCCGGTAGCGGTTTATTGTCACTGCTTCCCTTTCGTGGGATAACTTTTGTGTTGTTGTTGTTGGTGTTGTTGTTGTTGCTGCCATTCAATTGTGACCATTCACCATTTGTGTATCCGTTTGATCGGCGCGCTTGGTCGATTCGTCTTTGTTCCGCTTCTTGAATCAGCCAATGTTTATTGTAATTGAAATTTTGTGGATCGGAGCGTCGTTTTTGTTGCAGTGCCATCCATGAATCTCCGATGGGCTCTTTATTTCTCGGTCGAATGTATGGTTCGGCTGCTGGATCAATGTAATCACGATTCGAATGCCAGCCATTTTCATGTGTATTTTCATAGTTGCTGTTATGGGCCCATGTATCTTGGAACTTTGGTTTTGGTACAGCACTTAAAGCGTGCAATGTGTGACGTGTCATATTACTGTATGAACCGTTTATAGAATTATTGCTGCTGCCACTATTCACGGTGTATGGCCGAAAATCTTCATTTGACTGATTGTGAATGCTGTTCAAATGCATTGGCATCGATTGATTTGTTCTTGGATCAATCAAACTGCCATTGCTATAAATCGCTTTACCATATTTCAAATACTCTTGAACGCGTAACGGTTTGGCTGGCGGTATCGGTGGTATGACTTTCTCGGCGGCCACTTCATGCAATGCCATCTCTTGTAGATTTGGCATTGACTTTCGATGATCCGTCGGCTCATGATAATTGTTATTATAGACATTTGCATATAAATTTCCATTGCCATTAATGTCTTGTAGCGAACGTCGATGTTCAGCCTCTTGCTGTTGTTGGGCATGCATACGTTGTTCATACAATTTTCGATTCATCATATTTTTACGCTTCATTTCTTCTTGTTCCAATTCCAATAATTCACGTTCAACACGCAACATATCGGCCTCTTCACGATTCTGATCGTCAATGCAACGAGCGCGTTCGCGTTCTTCCAATGCTTTTAAAATCGGATCAAAATCATCATTATTATTGTATACCCATTCTTGTGTGCCACGCACACGACACTCCATGGCCAATGCATTTTTGCCCGCTTCAAGTAATTTTTTATCAATTTCCAATGCGCTCATCTGTTGATTTGGATCTGGTTCCTGTTCTTCCGATGACGATGTAACCGGTTCACTGCTTTGTCGTGAATGATTCTCTGACACACCGGAATCACGGCTTTCAGCTGTATCCGAACTGTCATACAAACCGGCTTTCATATACAATTGCTTTTCGATGCGACGCTCTTCTTTCAGCAGAGCTGCCATATCTGGTGGTGGTGCAACATTTATTTCAAGGAAACTTTCGTCATCATTACCTTCAATGCCCAAAAAACTGGATCGCTTATTGCGTATTTCTTTTTTAATGCGTTTCGTTGAATTGATACGTTTCATTGCATCTTGTGGCAGTGGCTCCTCTTCACCGCCCTCACTTTCTTCCTCATCATTTGATTCGATGGGCGGTGGCGGCGGTTTCTCTTTTGGCGGTTGCATTACGGCTTTTGTACCAATTTCAATTGGAACCGGAAGCTTTGCCGATGATGCCACACTTAATTTTTGCGATGAAGCTGAATTATCGTAATACATGTCAACATTCTCGTAGACAGGAATTGGCCGTGATGATGGGACTTCATAGTATGATTCATTTTGTTTTTTCGGCACTTGATAATATGGCTCATCAACTGCATCATCATTTCCATTGGATTCGGTGCTCGGTTTTGGTGCACTTGTCGCCTTCAATTTTACACATTCAACGCCAGTTGCTTTCTCTTTATTCACTTTTGAATTTCGTGTCGTTGCTTTGCCAATGGCTGTAGCCGCCTTTAATGGTTTGAACTCGTTGATTTCCTCATAAATTTCATCAAATGATGTTGCTATGTTGATCAGCTCATTCGGTTTCTCCGTATCGATTGCATTCAATGCAATATCCAATGCATCAATCACCTATTTAATGATAGCGTTTGTTGTTGTTGTTGTTATTGTTGCATTTATTGTGTTTGTTGTTCAGTTTTCGTGCAAATTATGCGAAATGCAAAAAAAAAAGAGAAAAAAAAAACCATAAAATTAGAAACTGATAATCGTAATTAAAGGAAAATAAACATAAATTCACAACTACAATGGATGCAGTAACAAGCAATGAATAAATGTTAAGAGATAGCAGCAAATCAACGAAATAAACGATGTTAATTTCGCATTTTGTTCAAGCCATAACAGTTTTTATGGTCGAAATAAACACACACACACACACACACACACACACACACACACACACGCACACGCGCACAGACAGACACAATATAAAACAGTGCACAACCAACAGATAAATACTAACACAAACCCACCGATAGTACTAGACTAAGTAATCCAAAAATGAGGTGAATAAAAAGTAAAAGCCAAACAAACCAAAGCCAACTTAAGAGAGTTAATTAGATGAAAAATAACAATGATTATAAATTGTATTTATATTTGCACATCGGCTTACATACCTCGTGTAATGCTGAAATGAATTTAGACACTAACCACAGACAAAGATAGAAGATTGTTATAAAATTACATGTGAGTTAAGCATTTTTCTTCCCTTTAAATACGCGAAATGGTTTTATTTGTATACACAATTTAATTTTTTTTCTTTTACAAATTCATTTTGGTTGTGTGCACCAAAAACCAGTCTGACTGAATGGAAATTGTGTTCAGAAAACGAACACACGAAAGCCATGTGGTGTACATAGGTCGCGACAAAGCGATGCATTGCACACACCGATGGAAGAAAGGAAGAAAAACTAACCATAAATAAAGAAACAGATGATTTGAAAAGAAAAACAGACGAAGAAGTCGAAAAAAAACAACAACAACAACAGAAATTATAAAGAGACACACCGGTACAAAATAAGCTGGTTTCAACGAAAGAGAAAATCCATTTATTTCTTGAAAACAATATCACTATAGTTTCTAAACCATATGTGTGTACTAGCACAGTTAAATACCGTTCAGTTTATTCGGTAAAACTAGCAAAAGTTATGTAAAATTACAGATTTAATGTGTTGATTCGGGTAGATTTTCTGTGTGTCGATTTGCATAATGAGAGTCTACTGATTAACACTAGACACATTCGTGCGTTTTAATGAGTTCACGACTGACTTAGTTAACTGCTAGTTAGGCGATGTATTTTCTAGCTTTAATAAGTAAAATGCTATTGGGTTCTTGATACGTTCGAAAAAAAATCGTTTTTTTGTTGTTGTTGTTATTCAAATAATGGAAAAAAAAAGTCACAAGAAGCCCAACAAAATTCTTGGCTACAAAAAAAATATTGGATTTGATCGAATATCGTTTGGCGGTGATTTTTTTGTGTTTCAATTTGAGGCACGCGCAAATATTTGTGTCGTGATACCGACTAGCAACAGAGAACCTAAATATTCGTTGATATTTGTGATTGTAATGAGCTATTTGCAGTAAAGAATGCAACTAATATTCGAAATAGTCATAAAATTCTTCATATTTATTGTTAGGCGATCGTGTTGCACCTTGGTTAGAGGTTGTTGTTTATAGCATCAGTTAAACACAACAAATGCGTTTATTTCCATGTTTGGAAAATGAAATTTAAAAAAAAAAAAAACTGTATGAAACACAATCCGCTGCCAATGCATTGGCCCAAGTGAGTGCAATATTTTGAATGTACACAATATTTTTCTATTTTTATTTTCTGTCTTGAAAAAAACGAATCGATAATTTTTCCTCGCATTCCCGCGCACTCAATATGGATAAATTGCAATATTTAATATTTTTTGTTGTTGTTGTTGCAGTTTTTCTTTGGTGTTTTATTTGTTTCTTATGCCATTAACGAAGGAATATTTCATTTTGAATCGAAATAAATAGGTATCGAGTGTAACGGCTTTCATATTTATATGGAAGCAATATTTTATTTTGCTTTAATGTTTTGGAATTTTAGTGCTGGTGCACTTTGGAATGAAATTTGATTTAAAGGAATTTTCTACATTTTTTTTTTCTTCTCTCTCCAATAAATTATATTGCATCACACAAGACTTTGAGTTAAACTCTTTATAAGTTAAGGGAAAAATCTCATCTGAATCTGTAGTTACACGGGTAAATGACTGGTATTCCGTGGTTGAGTATGCGTTACACAGTACTTTCATTGCACGTACACACATGGTTAACTTTAACACGCGGCCGCATTAAATCGCGTTTTGATACTAAAGAGAAAATGAGGTATGGCGAAAGGCTTGCAAATGCCAAACCATTCATAACGAATCGCATGGAACTGAGAAAAAAAAACACACACACACATACACCATTCAAAACTGGGTAAAAACAACACAACCTAATCAAATAATAATCGCAAAATAATTGAGAGTCAAAGCAAAAGTCGACAAATCACTTGAATATGGAGATATGATTTGAATTTATTTAGAAAACACAACTGCGATTTATTTTCAATGGTTTTGGTTTCACCTTTTTATTAGCCAGTAAATCATTAACGGTTTTCAAAACGTTTTGATATTGGTGATCTAAACAATCCACATTATTATAATTGAATTTGAGCATTTTAAAGCAAAACATTTCATTTCATTTTTTTTTTTTTTGGTCTTTTTTTATCTTTTTAAATTCTTCGCATAAACACATCAAATTGCATAATATCATAATATATTTTAAAATACATTAAAATTGGAGAGTTGTATGTTAAAGAAGTTTGCCTTAAGGCGAGCAACAACAACAACGAAAAAAAAATGGTCTGTTGATTGATCCGGTTAATTTGTATTCATTTGTATATTTGATGCGCTCGCGTGGATATCAACACTAACAACAAAACAACTAATGCCCTAAGTCCTTGACGATATAACGTGTATTATCGATTTTTTTGGGAGGTTATATCAAGACAATGGACGAATCAACTTCAATGAAAGTAGGTGCTTGTTTTTATTTTTTACTTTTCTCTTTCTCTCTATCTCTCAATAAAATTATGCTTTCTGGTTATTTGTTCTAATTTCAATGCTTTAAACTGATGTTGATTGTTTTTTTGTTTTGTTCATTTCACTTATAAATAAAAGAAGAAGTTTCACTTTTTCACTTCGTTGCCATAAAAGCGAATAAAATTCCTGATAATTAGCGTATTTGGACGAGAGCGATAATTGGATATATTGAATCAGCGCTTAGAAGGTATTCAATAGTACTGAATGAATATCGGTTTCGGTTGGTATTTTGTACACAGATTTGATTTGTATCGGGTAACATAAATGGACTTGCGCATATTGACGCGTAAGTGAAATCTCGAATGAATAGCAAAACAAAAAAAACCATACACACTTTTTCCAATTGAATGCAGCATTTAAATATAATTAACCATTTGAATGCTCACACACCATGCGGTGGCTCTGTTCAAAATTGACCGCAAGACATTTTATTCGCTTGTATGCAATTCAACATCAATTCCCTCATGCGCATTTTGTGAGTTGTTGTTGTTGTTGTTGCTGCTACTGCTGCAATCAATGGATATTTCCTAGGATATTTCAGATCAGCATTCCAACATCTCGCACATTTTTCACTTTCTTATTTTCTATGAGGTACACAATGAATTCAATTTCTTCTCTATTTTTTTTTTGTATGTTGTTTCCAAAGGTCAACTCAATTAATTAATGCATACGTGGATTGTGGCTAATCGTTTAAAAGAAATTTCTGTGTGTGTTTGTGTCTTTAAGAAGAATGAAAATTAATCATTAATTAAGCAAATATTCACACATTTGGCTAAGATTTTTTCTTATACACATAATTAAACAAAAAAAAAAAAACGATGAAGTAACAAATGATTTTAAGAATCTCATAATAATTTATGAATGAGTTTTTAAATAACACATTTTTCAATAGCAATTTTCATTCTTTTGGTAGTAAGTTCATCAAAAATATCCAATTCGTTTTTTTTCACATTTTTTTTTTGTTGCAGTTTTATAAACTTTTTGATATGAAACAAAAAATTTTTGGTTTTGTCTATGAAAAATATTCTCTTTTTATAACAAGTTCAATTGAAGGCGATGAAGTTTTATTTCAATGGAAGAAATGGAGTTTCCAAATTTCAATAATCTCAAATTAAGGATATTCGATGCAAAGAAAAATATTTAATTTTAATTTAATTAATGATAAAAAGCGCAAAAATTCCAATAAATGTATAAGTTATTCGGTATAACTCAGTTATACGTGAGTATTGAGTTGTGGGTTTCGGGGCTCAGGAGATTCTAACATTCAGATTTGTTGTTTGGGTTTTAGTTAAATAGATTGTGGTCGGTGACAACGATTTGTTTGGTTAACAATTGGAATTCGCTACTTATGAATGAACAACAATTTCTTTTTTTTTCGGCTAAAAATATATTTTTTGGGGGTTTTGAATCAAGTGCCGTTAAATTTTTTTTTTTTTTTTTTTTTTTTTTTTAATTGGTTGGTGTTTCATTGGTATCGCTCAATTTATCCAGTTCATTATCGAGCAATTGATCGATTTCACTGATTTGCTTTGCTTCGTTCAACGAAACATAAAAATTGGAAATTTGATCGATCGATTCGCCATCAATTGATTCCGAATTGGCTGCTGGTGTTGATTCATTGAGTAAATTACGTTTGATAAAATCGAAAATGTTTTTGGTTTTGCTTGGGCTTTTGTTTGTGGATTTTGACGGTGATACGGGCGACCGTGGTGATTTTGGCGATTGATTTTCATTTGATGAAACGGTCAACACATCGATCTTATTTTTTTCCAAAACACCAACAATTTGACACTTGATTCGTTCATTTTTGAATTCAGTGGATTCATGATGTTTTTGAATTGGATCACCATCGATGCTCTCGACACCTGGTGATTGCTTTTCAATCGTACCTGTTGCGCCTAACGATGTACATTGATCGGATTGATTGTTTGAATTTATGGCAATAGTTTGAGAAAACGGCAACGATGTTGAATCGACAATTGCAATTTCAGCGGTGCTATTCGTTTGATTGGTATTGTTTACGGCATTCAATTTAAGAGTTTCGGTTAGCACTGGTTCAACTATGTCTACGGTTAGATTGTGATTTGCTACAGTTTTAGGTATTGTATCTACAATGCAATTGTTTTCATTGGATGTAGCTGCCTGACCACTAGAAATAGCACGTTCAACAGATTGATTTTCCACCACCAAATCAAAAGTAGAAGAAGAAGGAGAAGAAAGAGTAGAAGCCTTAACAATATCATGACTATCGACTAGAACGCTTTTGATCGTTAAATTGACAAAGTGTTTGGTTATTGTAGATGGGCTAGCGTTTGGTGAACTTACACTATTGTCCGCCTCATCGTCAATCTCATCTTGTGACTGCAATAAATCGTCTTCGATGTTTAAATTTGATGTAATTTTTACGAGATCGGGTGTTATTTGACGTCGTGGTAAAACCTCTGGTTTACGAGCAACTGGCACTGGTTCCATTGGTTTATCGATGTGCGGCGACGACAATGCAGTTACCATTTGTGCAATGACAGCCACTTCATCGGCCAATTGTTGTGGTTGACTTTGTTGCGATGCAAGACTTGATTGTAAATCATCGGAATTGATACCGCTGTCTTCGTCATCTTTCATATGATGTGGCTGCTCATCGACGTGCACTGGTGACGATGTGACACTATCATTGTTGTTATCAATCACCTTCAATGTGTCTTCGTTCAATTTATTGATTGCGATCGGTTTTGGTTCGGTCATTTTTTTTGCACGATGTTCAAGTTTAGCATTTTGTGGCAGCGGCGATGTTTCGGTGACCATTGACGATTCAAGGTTTAGAAGACGTTCCTTCAGTGGAACAACTGGAACATCGATTTTCGGTGCTTTTGGTTCGATTGTGACAAATTGACCGTTTTCCGTGTGACTAAAACGATCACGAACACCACTAAAGTCACCCGAATAACGGTTTGGCTTGTTCGGTGTCATTTCTTTTGGTTCATCGTTTCGTTTCTCCAAATATGACAAACGCTCTTTGATGCTAGCCGGTGCTTCGGCATTTTCGGTTAAATTAATCGTTTTTTTTGTAACATTTGATCGTTGAAATTGGGCTTTTTGCTCCTTTTCGAAGAGTTCACGCCGCGATGAAATATCAATTTTTGGCAAATTGATTTTATCGGCGTTCACATTTGCATTACGTTCGTCTTGTTCGGCATGCGAATCATGTAATTTCGTTTCATAGCTTGCCAAATGACCTTCGATTTTTGGCGTTAATCGAGGTTTTGGTTTTAAATGATTCGCAGATGGAGCATGATGCTTTTCAGCCCATGTTTCAACTGAAACACGGCTGAAATTGGTCGTTAACGTTGTTGTCGGAATACGCAATCCATTTGTTGAGTTGTATGATGAACTGTAGACGGGATCAGGCGATGCAGCTGATAGTGTGCTGTTTGATGTATTATCATCAAAACCAGGGCTTGATTCGGAATCTCGCCTATAACTCTCATTATTGCTATTGCTGTCGATAAAACGATTTTTATCGCTGTCCAACGTATTATCGCTCTATTTATGACATGAGAAAAATACAAATTGAAAGAAACAGAAGAAGAAGAAGAAAAAAAATAGAAGAGAAAAAGAGACAAACGAGAGAGAAAAATTATGCGGAACCAAATATTTGCTTAATAAATCAACGTGTAAGTACATAAATAAACGGGGCAAAGTGGATTAAGTGCGTCTTTTGTGGTTCACTTTTAGCTTTTTTTTAAAATAGCACAACAAACATGAACACGAATCAGAATTGAAATAAAAATGAAGTGAATGCGTTGTACATCAACGTGAAACCAATTAAAATGAATATTGTGCGTGCAAAAACGACGGCCAAAGCATCATTCGTGATGATCACGCCGTCAAAATCAACCGATTTAAAAGAATTTCTACAGAGTAAAAAGAGACCAAAATAAAAATAACGAGAAATAAATCGGCCGATTTATTTGAGAGCCGCCATCGTGAATATAAAAACAAAAACTCGCGCAAATATGTAGAATATTTGCTTAAGCCAGTTTGATTGGCTTGATGGTTGTAGTCTATTTAAATCGGTAAATAAATTCTTTCATTTCGAAAATAATCGAGAGCATTTCTCTGGCATTTCACCATTAATTATCTGCACGTATGCGAGGGCTACTACCTCATTTAGTTGGGCATCATCATCATCGTTTTTTCTGCGCTTTTCCTGTTCCCTTTTTTTTGATATGTTATTTTTACACATTACGTCTTTGTTTGATGAAAATATGCACAAACACACTCACGGTGGTTCGAATCAAAGCGAAATGAAAAGCAACAAAAAACAAACACACACACAGAGAGAACGGTATAGATCAGAAACATTAGTCGAAATTTTGAGTGACTAACTGACGAAAACGCATCTCGAGCAAACCGAATAAAGAAATGAAAAAGGAAAAATTCGGTCGAGAAAGAAGAGTGAAACGGTGGCACTCGCATTTTTTTTTTCTACGCATTCTGCACATACCGTATGGGTATTAATAGATTTCATGTTTTGGCCTGTCGTATACGGCAATATATACAATTTCTCATGTGTTCGAATGTGCTTCAAGTTTTTGGTATGTTCAATCAAATGATGACTATAAAGACGAGTACAACAAAAAACAACAACTGCAGTCTCGTTGGGCCGCTGAATTTATAGCGGTCTAATAAATTGATATGCAGTGAGCAATTGCGTGCTCATCACACACACACAAAAATATATTTAATTAATGGATTTTAGTCGCCCAGCCACCAGACACCGTAATTGTAACTGTGCAGCAACAGAAAACAGTTTATGATTTAGTGTCGATGTTTGTTTGTTT
Source organism: Aphidoletes aphidimyza (assembly GCA_030463065.1). Lineage (NCBI taxonomy): Eukaryota > Metazoa > Arthropoda > Insecta > Diptera > Cecidomyiidae > Aphidoletes > Aphidoletes aphidimyza. Next base: position 4,692,814 of record CM059999.1, read on the forward strand.
TTTTGTTTTCGATGTGGTTGCTTGGATCGCTTAAGCATTTGTACTAAAACAACATAAACACGGATTGAAAGCTATTTTGATGAAAAAAATTGAAAAATCGTTCGCCACAAAACCCAATTAAAAACACTTACGTTAACACTCTGATTCTCATAATCTTCGGACACGCTGCTTTTACCGCTGATTGTATCATTTGTTCGATATCCAAATCCATTGAAATCGCTGGCATCATCGTCATCGTTGTAAACAGGCAATGAGCATTTTCTGCCTTTTGACTCTCTGCAATTTTCCAACAACAACAACAACAAAAGAGAGAATAAACAAATAAAAAGTGATTAGAAGTGGGTAATGTAAAAAAGTAAATAGCAAGTAAAAATATATAATCATCGGTAGCAAAGAAAAACGTCTCTGGGTTGTTTCCGAAGTGAAAAGGTTATTGAAAGTAGAGTAACTTGTTTCGATCGGACCAATCATCTCAATAATTGAGATTAACCGGTAATTTTTAGCTTCGTTGAATTTCAAACTGACAAACAACGGAAATAAAGCAAAATGATGATGTTGATTTGGTTTTTGTGATTCTCGTTTTTCATCTCTCAATTCTATACACTTTTTTTTGCTAAGAAAGCCTTGCTATCATCAACGTGAAAGTTCAAGCCAATCATTTGATTTGACTTAGACAAAAATAGCAATCTCATCGGAACCTCTCTCATGCTTCCCCCATAATTGATGAAAGATTGAATTTTTCGCTGCGCAACACAGAACAAATGAGAAATCAATCTGGAACATTTAGTAATGATGTACACGCTAATGTAAACATTTCATGATGGAATCTGGCATTAGAAACGGTGGAGCAATTGAAATATCATGAAAATTACCGACAATAGACAAAAAAAAACACTTGAATTCTATTTCCACCGGAATTTGATCAAATACGAGAAAAAACAGAATTTTTTCACAATGATATGTGCAAACTTGCCCATAGGTTTCGGTTAATCCGAATAAAATAGCTAGTAGTGTCAATCCCCTCGGGAGATAATCGCTAAAATCTTGCTCAAAACAAAAAAATCTGACGTGGAAAAACAACGGTACAAATGTATGATTGAATATTAAATCCATAAGATGGTCATCTTCATCATAATTATTGGTCATTCATTGCAATTGAATGGACGTCCGATGATGTATAGAGTGTATAAAATGTTTGGTCCAAAAAATTTACATACGAATGAATATCAAATCAACAACAGTTTCACCAGGTTTTTTTTTCTAATCTAACAACTCTATCCGTTCAGATAGAGTGTTATTTTGTTGTTTTTTTTTGTTTCACATGATGCTCCCATAATTTTCATCAGTTGGCTAATATATCTGTTTTAAGTTTGTGTTTCATTATATTATTTAATCTTGTTTTATCGTTGTGTGTCGATCGATGGCCGCGACCGTTTTTATTCACATAAAATCATTTGTTTTGAGTAAATGGAGAGGAACGAAATATCATAAATTGCTTTGAAAATGAAGCATCTTCATCGCATTGAAGAAAGACTCTATGTCGATAACTATAAAATGAAATTTGAATCGATCAAATCGGCAAAATGTAAAGCATAATAGCGGTTTATTTGAAGAAAAAAAAAACAACAGAAAAAAACAGAATTTAGCCACACAATTCTTGGAGCATCCAATTTCAATTCAAAACCGAATCGATCGTAAAATTATAATTCTACATCGGAATTTTGTATTTTGATTTCTAGTCTCTAGCTCTAAATTACAATACAGAATCAAGATGTAGTAACAACAAAACACCAAATTGGCATCGAGCACATCGTGAAAAACATCGACAAGACAAACAACTTCATTTTTGTTTTGTTTTGTTATTTGCTAATTTTATTCATAAATTACAATTTCAATGTAAATGTGTGTTACTTGACGTACGAAAATTTCTGAATTTATATTGAATTTGCTGTGAGAGACGTAAATCATTCGAATTGCAAACACTCAATACAATCTAACGGCAATTCATTTCAACGGAACGAATGAAATAAGAAAATTGACTTTAACTTGCTTTCAATGGAATTGTTTTTCATTTTCATATTTTGATTTTTAACCACCCGTTTTGCCCGTTCATTTTTGCGTATTACATTCATAATAGGCATAGACCAACGCTATCAAGCTATCATCATCACAACTCAGTTTTCTCTCTCTCTCTCTTTCTCTCTCCTCGTTTATTTATTTATTTTATGATGAATTCTAATAATTTTTTTTGTGTGTGCTAATTATTGTATTTCATGGTGATACATTCGCACGTTAAATAAAAACGCAGAGAGACAAAGTTGAGATACAGTCGAGGGAAAATCAAACAAAAGCCATTTCTGTTATGAAATGCAGATTTGCCATTGAATTGTGGCAGTTTATCGTCATCGTCGCTCGCATTGTTGTCGCCATCATAGTCGTGTGCTGTGGTTATGTGACGGCTATGTTGGCTGTACAAAAGCGTCAATTAGTTACATCGCAATGAAAATATCGACAGAGATTTCTTTGGAATCATTTTTTTACACAATAATTTTCTTTATGCGTGGCATCGTAAACGTTTTTTTTTTCTCGTTGAAATATTTTAGCGCGCGATTAGTTATTTTAAAATCCAATTTTTATGCGGCAATCGCTTAAAAATCACAATTTCGAAAGTGTGTACAATTCAATTATTGTGTGCATGTCATGGCCAAATCGATGATTGTTTGACTCAAACAAAATATAACTGGCAAAAAGTATCTTTTACGTAGTCATTTACCGTTCCATCATTTGAATGTAATGCATTGGAAAGCTTGGTATCGGTTAATGTGAGAGCTGTTGCCAAGAAAGAATAAAATGGGCATTTTTAATGGGTCGGCATCAGTTCAATAAACACCTTAGACAGAGTACACAATGCAATGCAACATGAGTCTAAGCTATAAGTACGCACACAGGCATTGATGTGGCGTGTGGTATGATTTTTATTGTGAGCCATATAAATAAACGGGTAGCACACATAAAATGCCCTAAAAATAGCACATTTTTCAGGCCAATTGTGAGCCGTTCATCAACAATTCAAAGCACAGAAACGACCGAAATTGATGAATATTGATAACTTACATACGGTGAATACCGAATAAACGGTTCTGAGTAGATAAAACACTCAGATTAAGTATCGTACAGCGAACGGCATACGAGGTACGAGTTCTAAACTCCTCATTCTGCCACATGATCGAATCATAAACTGCACATCCGACACATTTTTGCACGTTACGTATGGTAATTTGGTTATTGTTTGTAAATTTCCACCTTTTTTTTCATACATTTACAAAAATCACGGCCGTACTTTAATTTTTTTTTTTATTATTTGAACAAATAACAAATTCGATGGGTTTTGGATTCCGACAGTCGGTTGACTGCAAAAAAAAAACGCGAATTAATTGATGCAGTGAGAAGAGCCCATTGAAATTCATAAAAGCATAAAACCGTATTTGCTAGTATTTGCATTTGGCTTCGTATGTCCGTGTTATTTCATTCGAAATGCAATTAAAGTCAAATTGTGAATACACCATTGATTTCAATGCATGTGCATGTGTAGATGTGAACTTGCCAGTGGTTTCATGATGAAAAAAAAGTCAATAAAACACATTGTTTACAATTAATATCCGAGTATTATTGTTTTTCTCTCTCCCTGTATTTTTGTTTATGCCGTTTAGGCATATGGAAGCCATTACACGTTTTGCCTCGTTAAATCCGACTGCATTTTATACTGAATATAATGCATTTGCATTGATATTACCGGGTCCGGAGCATTATCGATACGAAATGTACGACATAAGTTTCCATTTTAAGTTTTATATTATTTACATTTGAAAATCGTCGCGACAGACAACCAAATGCCGCAAAATGTGTCGAACATAAGAGAAAATGAAACATTTTAATTGTTATGTTCAAAAATGTTATTTGTTCTTTTGTTCAATTTATAATATAAACTAAAGTGTGTCTGGACACGGCGAACCCATATGGACAAAATTGAGGTATAAGAGGGAATTAAGCGACACCATTACCAATAAATGTGTGGGGTTTCAATGTCCGAAATGTAACGCTTTTGTGCACTATATTTGGTTTTCGCTTAACGATTGCCATGTCACATCGAGTTACTTAACTCGTATTCGATTTCGATGACATTTCCATAGGCACATTTTCGGCTATTGTGTTTGTCTACGCGCGCGTACACACAACAACAACAGATCTCTTTTGTTCAACTAGTCGGAAATGCTGGAATTGGATTATTGTATTATTATGCATTATTAATTTATAATAATGGATATTTCATTTGGCTTTCAATGCGGTATGACATTCGAGTGACGCGCTCTTATTGAAATGAGCAAATATTAAAATAAACAGTTGAGCACACGGGCATTGAGCACGAAGCACAGAGCACGGAGCACGGAGCCTTTAACCATTAAGACTTAACCATAGCCCCAACGATGACTGTGGTGGCTTGCCATTGGAATCAGCATGTTTTGCCATCAAATTCGCATTAGTGCAACCGAACAAATTTATGGTAGAGCCATTTAAATTCGATTGATGTGGTAGCTGGAATTATAGCCCAAAATGATTTGCAGTTCAACTTTCAAAATGAATAACTGAATGCATAAATAACGGTAATTTATTGCAATTTGATTTGTTTGAATGTGCGCACGAGCGCACGCTTTTGGTGCTTTTTTCTGTGCATTCAATTCGTTAACGTCGTTTGCACATTTGAACCGTCTTCGATATTGTCGATTCGGTCGAACATTTCACCAATTACAATTTTCTGCCTCTGTACCGGCACACATCTCAAGGCGCACACAAATCATTCAAATCATTCAAAAAAAAAAGCAGGAAATTGAAAAGACCTGCTCTTAGTCGTCGGGCTTACTGCTGCTGCTTTGACGTTGTGGTTTTGCGATTTTTAAATGAAAATGTCATCACACAATCAGAAATAATATAATCAATTCAACGACATTGCATTCATGCGGGGCTAACAATCAATAAATTTTCTAGCTGGCTTTTAACTTGGTGTTTTATCGATTTGTCTTTCAGCTTTTATTTCCATATGCATTCAATCCGTAATGGGTTCGGTTTCGATGAATATGATCTTATGTAAAAAAAAAAAAATGTGCACCGTAAATATATATACATTTCCAGCGCATAACCCGGAATTTTCGCTTTTCAATTGAACGGAAAAGATAATTGATTTGATAACCCGAGCATTTGTGTTTGTCAGTTCATCGGTTCGTTGCAATCGTTGTTTCGTTTTCATTTAATATTCAGTTATGTGTACGTGTGGTGTGTGTGTATGTGTATTGGACTTACCTTTCTTCCATCATTTCGGAAAATGTTTTCGATTTCTTTCGATTTCGATCGAACTCTTCCATTTCAAGCTTTTTCGCTTCAACAACACGATCGATAATATGCTCAACACGTTTTCTACGGCCGGATTTCCAATTGTCCAAATTCTGTATGTGTGGGAAAAAAGATGGCAAAATAAAAATCAATCAATTAATAAATGCAAAACGAAAGAGTTTGCCGGAAGAATTTATATCATTAAATTATGGAACTAAATGATGTTCATTCGATCAATATCGTTCGATAAAATAAAAAAACAACTCAATCTTTCTCTCACGCTAAACATCGCTTAGCAATATCGTGTGATTCAAAACAAAAACGTAAAAAAAAAATTGGCAATTTCTCCAATTCCGCCATAAATTCGAATGGCACATCAAATGGATCGCTAATAAAACTGAATTTCATGTTTTGAATGTTTTGCCCGGATTCACCTGATATTTGATGGACTTTCGACTTTTCATTCAAAATGCGAAGCATTAAATATTCTTAAAATTGAGCAACTGAACATCAATTTAATAGAATCGGAATACCATTTGACACCAAAATAACCACATTGCCACAATAATAAAAAAAAACGATATAAAAAGGAAATCATGCAATGACCACAAAATTAAGGCAAACAAATTTGTATTTATGAACAAAAACTCAAGAAAAAAATTGTAATTTTCTTGCATTTTTCTTTTTCTCAAACGCTCTCATTCGTCGGCGTATCAAATTTCAGCTATAAAATCAACTTGAAATTCATCTCGCTTGAAAATTTCAGGTGGACGTCGAAAAATTGTCATTTATTCACGCTTATTTTTTTTTATGATTCCATTCAACACGAATCATATAAATCGCACCGACACTCTTCAAGAAAAAAAAAAATGTTTATTAATTAACATGAAAACACAGAATCCATTCAACGTTGACCGAGATTTGTTTTCGGTGTTGTTTCGCGTGTGGAACGTGCTCATAGCTTGAATAAAGTCATTCAAGCATTCTCAATTGCTTTGGGTAAATTTATTACAAAGTCTAAGTGCACACACATACGATGCGAAAATGGACTGAGCGAAAATATCCATTGATGGTTGTGTGATTAACACCGCTGATCAAAACCACTCGGACGACTGTGTGCTGAACTGTGTGAATTGTCAGTAAGCCATTTGGATTTTGGCCTCGTATTTTAGAATGCGTAATGATTAATAGAAACCGGTCAAGTTGCAAGACAAACGTCCGTTCCAAATTCGCACACATTCAGCACACACAATAACATCCATTTATAAACGTCAATTTACGAGAGAGTATGGTTGCTTTTTTTTCTCTACCATTCATTGAATAACCTTCTTTTGCTGGCTGTTTTTCTTTGTGCGCTTCGTCTTTCTTCTTTGGCACTGACGACACAGAGAGTATGGATTTCAGATGGCTTTGTTTATGTTTACATTCAACACAGAGAAGAAACATTTACCGCTCTTTCATCTGTGAAGTAAAATCAAAGGCATGAAACCACTTACACATCCAGAAAACACGAGCAATTCACAGGCCAGCTCTTTTCAGTTTCATCAGCTTCAACTAGTTCATTCTTATGCAAATTTCGCTTTTTACTTTACACAAAACAAACACAAATACAAAAAACGTAACTCTTGACAAATAAGTTCAGTTTGAAAGCAATCAACGCAAGAAATTCAACTGAAATAAAAAAAAAAAAAAAAAATAGGAGCACTTTTTAAACCGAAAATTTCTTTTATGGCGATGGATTCTAATTTTTACTGGTTTTTCATTGAATGACACCGTTTTTTTTTCTTCTACGTTTTTAATCTCTATTCAACGTTCTTCTTTTGTCCTCAAAGGCACGCCTAAGAATTTTTATACGTTTTATTCGAATTTACAACCGCTTCATTTCAACTGTTTTTTAGAACTGAATTGAATTTGTTCAAAATATTTCTGAATTTCATTCCAAAGTTTGTTTGGAAATTTACTTTTAATGTTAATACTGATGAAGTGGTTTGCTTGAAACTTCGACGCCTATTGAATTCCAAATCAACAACAACATTAAATGTGATGGCCACATTGAATACCAACAACAGCAAAAATATCTGTGGCATGAACAACAACGCTAGTTATCGATGTCCGTGCGCACATATTTGTGAGTATGTGTATGTGTGTGTGTGCAGTGCATGTGTATGCGTTCAAATTTACGTCGTTTCAGACGAAAAAAAGAAACAAAAAATGATTATGACTAATTTATAAATTTTCAATGCTGCATATCGACACCAAAATCAGATCATACGAAATTAAACATGTCTATTTTTATATGTGTGAGTGTTTAAATGAGCACCTTAAAGACGTCGTTATAACTACACTACACACCTACTTACAGAGAGCTGCCATAAATATTTTGTGGTTTCATTGGGTATCTTAGGTATCGGTCTCTCTGTGCTATGTGATTCCAATATTTGTGAGTATTTAGTATAAAAATCGATTTTCGGGATTCGTTTTATTTTCGATTCAGGTAAAAAGATGAGAAGTGTGAGCGGAAGGCACTACTGCATTGAAGGCACAGAGATGACCTGCTCAAAAGAGGATCGCCAACCATGTTTTGCCTGTTTGGTGCTGTTTGAGTTTGAATGTGCCGATGATTCGAATGGCACTAACAAAACAACATGGAGAAAGATGCAACCGAAACGTCTGTTGTTTTTGTTTTTATTCGTTTTTTTTTTTTAACTGACGATGTGAAAATCATTCATATTCGATGCACGTTGGAATTTGTTCGAGATTTCTGAAATGCAGTTGTTAATTCTTACATAACAGTTGTGCATCGATCTGTTTTTGTTGTCGATTCATTTTTCTCGATAATTTTTTTTCTCTCTCTCTCTCTCTCTCTCTTCTTTCGTTTTTCAAACCGAGAAACTCGGCGGCTCAAACAAATATGATTGGAAATATTTTGTCCGGATTTAAGAAGAAAGAGAAGAAGAAAACGAGACGCGTTTGTAATAATGCGGTGGTGGCGGCTGATGCGTGCATCTTTTCGACATTCCAGAATTCACATGTTACCGTATTGATTGATCGTGAGAACTTTGATAGCAAATGATTTAAAAAAAACAAAAAATTTATCTGAAAAAAAAAACACATGAACAACACAGTCTTTGTCTGTTTGTGTATTGAGCTTCCGACTGTTGAGCCAAAGCGCATACTAAAATTGTACCGTGTGTATGTGATAGTTGTGGGCATATTTGCTCAATTTCCATGTAAATTGAAATGTCGAAACACACGTTTTGCTCGTCCATCACACAATCTCACAACCATTGCTGAGCTTCAATGGATTAACAAAAAAAAAACAGCTGAAGAATTTATTAACAGTTTTTTGTTGTTGTTTCCTTCATTCTGTTGAAAATTTGCTAAGCTTTAAATTGGCTGGTTGCCTAAAAAGAATGCTATTGTATTGAAAATCAAACCGAAAGGGAATTACGATGCAAAAGCAATTTTGGAATGAAAAAATTGTGCAAAATTCTAATTTTAACCTAAACTAGAGGCAAAACGGTTTTGTTTGAATGGCTTGATTCTCACACCATTGAGGTGTTAAGTTGGCCAATTTCATCACGTTATGCCATCTCAAAATAAAATCAAGTAGACCCATAACCGGCGGCCTGAACATTTTTTTATCAATTTGCATTCGATGAGATCGCGCGACATTAGTCAATCGTTGGCAAATCAACGAAGAAAAAAAAGTAACGAAATATAGTCTCGGCACGTAACCAAATTGAATGGAAGAGCTTCAATATTGTGTTCGCGTATGGGCCGTAAAATTGATTGAACATTGAACAAGCAGGTAACGAGGCGATAAAATTACATACAACAATACGACGTGCGAAAAATTCTAAAATAAAGAAAGAAAGAGCGAAAGAGAAAAAAAAATAAATGTGTACAATATGCCCAAATCCAAAACAATATACCAATTCTGGCCATCGTTCACTTGTATCGTTTCAGCGCACAGCCGACAACACACAGCCAAATCACAGCCGAACATCCACAGAACCCAAACACGAGTGAGAGACACAGATAGATTGGATTGAAAAAGACAAGAGGCAAACAAACGAGTGTGAAATTACTTGTAACTGTACATGACCATGTACCATGTATTTGAATAGCCTGATTCAATTTACATTAACACCGAACAGGCTACTGACTGCCCGACTACCTGAATCATCGAAATTTCTTGTTGTTTCGGAACGTTATGGTATTTGCGATTGATTTTCAATGGGATCAAACAAAAGAACAAGCGAAAATAAAAGGTAACACACGAAAAGAAATGAGAAAAACGTGATTAGCGAAAACAACAAGCAGTGGCGCAGACACACACATCGACAAACTTAGCCAACAAAAAAAACAACAACAACCAAACACACGGAGAGGAAGAAAAACAAAACCTCAGCAAACATCTGAAAGTGGTCGGATGCATGAACACATTGAACATCAATACAATTTCGTGCGAATGAATGGAGTTAAATTATCATAATTTTTGTTTTTTTTTTTCGAATGCAATACGGTGCTCTGAGCATATGGCGATATTTCAATGCCGAAAATAATACTAAACAAACTGAACGAAAAACCAAAAAAGAGAGCAGAGAATAAAATGCAGGAACAACAAAGCGCACCCGGGTAAATCGTTAAATATTTATTAAGTAGCCAAAATGCGAAATGTATTTTGTGTATTTGATTTGCATGGACGGTTTTGATCGAAAGCCCAAAAAATGATTTATATTGTAAATCCGAAATTGTGAAACCGAAAGAGAGACGATAAATGGCAACCCGAACACAACGTGAGCTTCAAACATCAAACAGTTTGTTTGGCCTTTTGTACGGCATTCGATCCAGCGGCATTGCATTCATATGCAGAATTTGGCATTTATTTGATAAAATCATGGGGAATTTCACTTGCTGCGTGTATACTAGGGTATTTCTGAAAATTGAAAGAAAAAAATTGTCTGGTATAAATTTAATGTACGATCTGTTTTGTGCCGATTAACAGTACTTATACAGCTTGGCCAACGATATTCAAACCTCCCAAAAGATTTGTTTTTTTTTTAGTCTGTTCAATAATTATCGTGAAATGTATTCGAGCTCGATGCAACAACAAATAATGTCTTGTGATCTCGAACATACTCTATCCTATTGTAAACATCATAAATAATAAAGATTATTGTGTTATGAGTTTGCATCGTTTGGTAAAACGATAAAATCATTTAGATTGTTGCCACTTCTTTGAACCACAACTTCATTTTATTTATGTTTGAGATTTTTATGCAGTATTGCAAATTTGCAGAGAAGGTACAGCACATGCCTCGATTTTAGGCAAAATGATTTTGATTGTTTATTTATCAAATATGTTTGCATTCTTGAATTTCACCTTTCATTCTGTGTCAAACTCCGTCAGCATTTTTTGCCTATAAAAGGCCGTGTGATGCATCATTCTCAATCATTCGGCCATCAGATTTCACACGATAAAATTCAAATTAAATTGTCACGACCCAGTATTGCATAGTGTTGATATCAAGTGAATAAAATGAGTGATCGAAGCGGACCACCACGCGCTCGTTACAAGCTCAAAGAAAATGAAACTTACTCGTCAATTAAATTGACGTTAAAAAAAGTGGTGAAAAGGAAACACTTGAAAAATTTTCGTGAACTTATCCGTAATCGATGTCTTGCAGCAACAAAATTTCAATTTTTGGCTTCGTTGCTGCTGCTCTTTAAAGTCAATTCAGCAGTGGACGATCCAGATGATCACAGAAAATTCTTCGAACAAAATGGTGAAGAGGCCATAAAAAACTGTTTTATGGGGGTTAATAATGACAATGTCCGAAAACCGATGTATAGTGTGCCATATTTATTTATCAGATGGATTACAGCATACCAAATCACGCTTCCAACGAGAACGGCCATGACGAATTCGTTCAAATATATGGTTGAACTATACACGCAGAACGTTCGCACAAACATTAGACAGCACTGCTATAAACGGATCAAAGCATTTTTTAGCATGAAGAAATACGAATTGCAATTGCAAGGATTCAACATCGATGACACCGATGTGAAAAATGCTTTGCGCAGTGTATTTCTTGGCCGAGATGGAACAAACGGTGATCAACATCGAAGATTAAATATGGATTTGCTCGTAAATGAGTTATATTTGATTGGTGGTGCTGATGCTCTTAACATGCGAACATTCGTAACGGACAACTGGTTCAAATCTTTATGTATGTGGGTGAAAATGCAACGCGAAATTGAACAATTCCACATCAATCACAATCCGTTGCAATTTCGAGGTCAAACAGCTGTTCCACGACCACCAAAAATTAATACATTTGTGGCAATTCCATTGTGTAGTTTTCATTTGAAACACATTAAGATCGATGACACCGAATTCAAGGAAATCGCTAAACTTCAAATGTTCAAAGATTCGAAAAAAGTGGAATGGAATGGTGGTGATAACGATCGTTGGAGTTCAATATTTAATATTCCCTATATCAATCGCATCGGGAAAAGTCACAAACGGTTCCACCATCAAATCGTTACGAACAGTGACTCTGTTTCATTGCTTTACGTAAAAACAAAGAAACCACCTGTCGATGAACAAACAATAGTGGACCAAATTTCGAACGATTTCAACATGAATAAAATCGTTTATGAACTTGGAATCGACCCGGGCATGAAAACATGGAATGCCACAGTTAGACGTACTGTGCGCACGAACAAAGAAGTGAGTTTTCCGTTCGATACAATGATTTCATTTTAGCAATATTTACTTTATTTCACTAATGAACGGCTTGTTGTTTTTTTTTCCTACAGTTTAACATAACGATTAGCAGCAAACATTATCATTGGAATGCAAAACAGCGCACGCGTGATCGAAAGACCGAACGATGGACGGAAGCATTCAAAACAGCTGAGATAAATGACCGATTTGGATACGTCACGATGCCATCACCAAAGAGCGTTTATTGGCGTTCATATGTGGAGCACCGTTTGCGGATGTTCGAAGCTGGCATAGCAACATACGCCAACCAAAAATATGCACGGATGGGACTTGATAAGTACATCGAATCGAATCGCGCAGTAGACAAAATTGCTGCATTTTTAACAAACAAACTAAAGACAATTGCATACATTGGAGCTGCACAGATATCACCGAATTCGCCCATCAGTATTCGGAAGTACGTCCGATGCCCGGGAGTACGAAAACTAGTGAACAGTTTCAAAAAGCTTGGAAATGTTTACATTCGATACGTTGATGAGTACTATACGTCGCAAACGTGTCCAAAATGCTTCAACCGATTTGATCGAAACACACGGAACATGCGATTTAAGGTAAGCAACTCAATGATTGTATTGAAATAGATTGTATCATATTGTGAATTGTGAATTGATTTCAAGGTGTGCCGCAACTGTAGTCCACCTACTTGGAACGCAGAATTCTTGCCGACACAAATTGTAATTGAAATGGGGAAACGAGCATGGAAACGGGTGCGCAACCAAATGCGCTTGGACGGAAATTTGATTCACAACGCGATGCCAAATCGTCGTTTAGTGCTGAAGACAAAAAAGTTCTTCCTAAACTGGCAACTACACACGATTGACAACGTAATGATGTGCGATCAAACGACAATCGTCTGGCATCGGGATTTGGTTGCCGCCAAATGCATCCTATATAAAGGTAAGAGTGGTTAATGTGATGCAATTTACTAACGGTATAATTATCAATGTTGATTTTATTGTTTATTCAGGACATTGCCGACTGTTCAACAAACCGATTCATCCGAATTTATTAAGACCAATTCGTAGAGATCGTGATCAAGATTTGTACGATGCGCAGCAAGAAATAGAAAACACCTAGCGACTGTCGCCAATCATCACTTACAATCAATCAACTTAAATTTTTAAAAATATCAAATGTAACCTTAGTTTTACTTTAGCTAATCTTGACTAATATTTGTGGATTAGTTGGCCTTTGCCTCTTAACAGGCATTGGAGCGGGAGTACATTATGGTGTTTTCTTTTGGTAAGTGTTTCTTTATTTTGATATTGATTGAACAAAAGCGATTGACATTCAGACTCCAAACAAGTTTTTAGCTTCGGGAAGTGAGAATACCAATCGACATGTTTAATGAATGCCACCAATCGACACTAAATTGAGTGCACTTTGAATTAATACCAGACACTTTTTTACTCTTTATTTTCAGAAACACCCTAGTGTATACAGAATACATACACACCTGGATACACATCCGAGACATATTGTATGAGAATGAGCAAGTATCAAAGCCAACAATTGAAGAGCATTTTAATCCAATCATTCAGGTCAACCGCATGACCTAAGCCGGGTTTTTCCTTTTTATTCGTTCACTTGAACAATGACTAAAATCGGTTGAGCTTGTTTTCTGCATTTCAATTATCCAGACAGAAAATAGTCTTTTTGGCACGCCATGACTTCTGCCAGATCAATTAAATAATAATTTTTTTGTTTTGTCTAATATGAATTGATGTTTTGTTGCCATTGTAAACAATTAAATGTCAATTAAACGATTTATCGTTTGATAAATACATGGATCAAACGATAGCTATTTAGATTTCAATTGCAATTTGAGCGTAACGTTTTAGGTCACCACATGGATGAACTCAAATTAAGAAAGCAAACAAACGTAATTGAATTAACTTAATCGTGCACAGATATCAAATAGAATGGGTCAAGTGAATCGACCGGTATGAAAAAAAAAAAACATAAAATTCCAACCAAAGAATGAAAAACATAAACCTAGCAGCCGCATCCAATGGAATGGAGATAAATAATTGTGCTACAATGCCAACGCATTTAGCATTGTTTCATCTCTCAACCTATATTCAATGACGACTGTTATGTATGTGGCTATTTGCCATTCGTCATTCGTCCCCATAAACATCTATTTGACGCTCGTCAATGAACTTTACGACGCTGAAACGACTCATTTAGAAAATGATTAAAATTTATCAGATATAGAATTTTCTGCTTTCTTTTTTCTTTGTTGTTGTTGTTGTTGTTCTTTTGTTGTTTACGGTGCACAAATTACGCTTTTGGAATGTATAACGAATAGCGATAAGAATCGCTCAACACACAATCACAACCAAACACTATTCCGACAATCACAACCAAAAGACAGAGAGATAGAGAGGCAATATAAGAATTTAAACAAAGAAAAACAGAAAAAGAAAAGATTGTATAAAACAGAGACAAACGAAGCAGAGAAAATAATCTTGAGATTTAAATGAGGATTTTGTGTACAAACAAAAGATTGGCGGTTGATTGTGCGCTTCTTTTTTTTTCTCCACCTTCATTTCAGAAAACACTATTAGATGAGCAAACAAGTTCACCTAAAACCACATAAACACCATATACACGGTCCATACAAGCACTTGCTGTCATCTTTGCTTCTCTCTCTCTCTCTCTCTCGCTCTCGTACTCGTTCTTTCTTTCTATTTTCCATTTTTGTTGTTGTTGGCCTCTTGCCTCAACGCATTTCAATTTTTGCTGGATGAATTGTTGTATATTTTAATTCGAGTCGGATGAATTACGCCAATTGCAATAGCAAAAGTGTTAAGAGTTGCCATTTAGTCGTTTGTCGTTGTTGAATACACAAAGAACCATATAATGGGCTCGTAATGGTTTTCCAAGGAAAACGATGCGTTTTGTGGTGTGCCGTGCCGTGTGATTGTGTGTGTATGTCGATATAGAAATAGCGACAAGCATCAAAACAACACAACAGCCTATATGGCTAATGAGTGTAATTATACCGTTATACTTTACATTGATTTTTCTTGTACAATTCTTGCTCTTGTTTTACTTTTAGATTTTCCATTCCATGATACATGTGCTGTGGTATGAACGCGCTGAAGCGCGCCCGCGCTACAATTTTCACATTCGTTTGTAGCCATTTTAGAAATTGTGCGTAATTATGATGAAGGGCAACTAAAAAAAAAAACAAAACTCTATCTCAGGTTGTGGTACATACGCAGCGAGTGAACTGGAAATTGCATCGACACATCGAATCGAGAATGAAAAAAAGACGACGACGTTGAAAAACAACACGATAAACTGTAATTTAATCTAATTGATTGTACGATGACAAAGTTGTACATGGAATTGGTTTCAATAGAAATGCACAATATGCACAAGATCCAGGCATCCAACACTCAACATCGCGTCGATGATGCTGAAAATTGCGTTCGTCTGCGTCTGGCAGGTTCAGCGAATCTCCATTTATTCATGTTTGAATGTCGTACATTTTATGACATTCGCAATGTAGTTAAAGGTATTTTTTTTTTTTTTTTATCAGAATGAACATCATTTTTACAACGCGCCATGGAAAATGATTTATTTAGAAGAAAACAAGCGGCTGTTTGTGAAATGAACCACAAACACCGAGCAATAGCATCGAGAAATGGTGAGCACAAAGAGACAACACAAATGAAAACAAAACAGGTGAGTATTTAACTTACGCTTTGCCAATCTTCCGGTTCTTCTTTAACGATCTCTTTGACCTTTTTTACTTCTTCAGCACGTTTTAGTTGCTCCTGTGCACTTTGATACAAATTACACGGTTTGATTTGTACAAATTGCAGTGGATTGGCGGCCGGTTTTGGTGGTGCAGCTTTTGTTACACGAGCTCGTTGCACGTATTCCGTTGGATCATAGGACATTTGACGTTGCTGTAAAGAAAAAAAAATGAAGAATCCATTAAGTAAAAACAAGCAAAATTTAATAACCAGAGAAAAAAAACACACACACACACATATTTCTATGGAAAATGTAGCGATCCACTAGTAAATATGAAAAAATGTCTTTTAATTATCTAAAGAGAAATAAAGAGAAAAGAAAACGCACAAAAGATGCATTAGTGTGCACTAATGAACGTGTCACTTGGAATTAGAAGCACAGAATATGAAAAGAGCAAAAAAAATGCTGGCGAATCGCTGAAATAGTATCATAGTGATGAAATTCAAGATAACGAATATTACACATACATTTGCAAACCACACATATCCACCGAATAATTGGGTGCAAATCAGAACACAGCAAGAGATATCATTGAGTCATATCTTTTGGTCATATCTACTTTTTTTCCCTACTTTTTGATTGTTTGCTCATTTTTACAATTTACACATTTTTACGCGTCCTCAGCAAAAAAGTTTATAAACCGAATGGCGATAACACAAAAACAAACAGAGGACAGAAAGAGAAAATTTATTCGTACATTCGTACCGAAAAAAAATGATAACGGCATATAATTATTTGTGCTTAGTGTGTTTAAACAATCTGCGGGCTTATGTGTGTATGTGGATGGATATACGCAAAATAGGTGTATGCAAGTGAATGAGGGGGATAAACAAGCAGATAGGAATATATATCTGATTTGACGCGATTAAAACGAAACTCAGGCAGCATTTTTGTTGTGATTTTGTTGCGTTCAAATATCCATTGAGCACTGGAATCAGCCTCGAGTTTTTATTGCTTCAGCAAAAATTATGAGCCGAATAAAAATAGCGGAGAAGTAAAAACGAAAACATCATAAAAAATGGGCAATCAAGATTGCTGATTTCTATGAAACTGTTTGTATTTATGTGTGTGTGCCTGTGTGTGTGTGTGTATGTTTCATTTGGCAAATTGCAAACGGCTTCTTTTCGTCTAAATCATTGAATTCAGTCGATTATGGAGGCGTTGAGAGAGCCAACCTTTATTTTATGCATACCTCTGGTCCCGTTCTTCACATATAAAAGCAAGAAAATGAGACAACTGAAGTTTGTTTTTAAAAACGATTCATTTAATGGTGTGTGATATAAGTTGAAGGTATAATTTCATCGCAAAAGAACCACAGCATTAGATGGTTTTTGCATGGAAAATGCAACAAAATACGAAATGAAAACAAGCCAAAGCTAAAATATCATTTAGCTATGGGCCTCTATCAAATCAATTGCACACTGACGAAAATACCATAATTTCTATGGCTGTGAGCATTAATTTAGCTACTTATAGCGATCGATTTTCATTTGGTTGGACTCACACTAAAAGCCATTCCAGTAAATCAGTCGGAGAAAAGGCGTTAAGATCAACCCAGAAGGAAATGGCCAACAAAACGCCAAAGATGCAACAACAACAAAAAAACCAATTAGAATTGGATGAAATGCGCAATTCATACACTCTTTTCTAGTTTTCAAAACACTTCTGACGACCCAACACTTCTATGTTACTTTCTTTCTTTCTTTTTTTTTGTTAGACTTGTGCGATGCAACTCTTTTTTTTCTAATATGTAATTTATATGTGTGGTGCACAGTGTTTGTGTGGCAGCAGCTTAAATTAGTATAATCAACGCAACGATGGCGTTTATAATCAGTAAAAACCATCAGTTACAGCTACTGCTCAATTTGTGGCGATGCGCGCATTTGTAAATATGGATTCATGCGTTCACTTCGCTTTGCGAAGCTCTCTTTTTCTCTTATAGGTTTCTTTTTCCACTTCAACATCGCATATTTTAATATTAAATTAAATTAAAAATTCTGAAGCAAAGTACCGTGGCAGAAAGAGAGCTGCCACACAAATATCATATTTCATATGAATACCAACAATATCATTTTCGCGTCCAACATAAATTACTTAAACGGTGATTTCTTTTTTTTCTCTCTCTCTCTCTCTTGGTTTTTTCATCTTTATCGCGGTGTAAGAATTTCAATCGGGTTTTACTCCAGTTTAAATGACGCCAACAACTTACTAAAATAACATTAACAAAAAAAAAAAAAAAACCAGCAGAAGCTATAACAAGAAGTAATTACACACAAAGGAAATGGCCGAAAGACAAGCACTTATGTTCCTTAAAACACGCATTGAACAGGTCGTCGAACGTAATGAGATTATGATTATGAGCACCGAAGAAGAAAATGTTTTCATCACACTCGCTGTGCTTGAAAAAAAAATTACAATTTTTGTTTTCTGTTTACTTCTTCTGAGATGAACAAAACAAATAAATTCGAGCAAGTTCTCATACCAGATTTTTTTACGGAAGGTAAATAATTGACAAAAGAATGAATCTAAAAGGTCAGAGATGATTTAAGTAGTGAATTGTTTCTTTTTACTCGGACCAAGCAAACACAACCATTTTTGACGAGTGGGAATTTGGTTGTTTTTTTTTTCAGTTGAAAATAAAACAAAAGCAAAATATTTCACAACATTTAAGAGATGTTTTTCACATTATATCTGAAGACTTCCGCCTTTAAAAATAATTCCGCCTTGTTTACCAATCGAACGATGCAGCAGCACGTTCGCATTTTTCGGCAAAACTTTTTTTTTTCTCGTATAACTTCTGTTCTGTTTGCGCTCATGTTTCAAATTGAGTCGGTTCATCTTTGAATGATTTCGATTTTGGGTTTTTGTTCGATGCGGTTTATGCAAGTCTTTTAGCTTTCACCACTTAATTGAATCGCTATTTAAATGACACACGATCATTTTAATCGGCAAGTTTTTGTGTTGAAATCACTTCAATTTTTTTTGTGTCTACAGTTCATTGGCTCAACCGATGCGACATCGCAATGTATACGTTAATATTAAGTGAATTAACCTTTCGAACGGCATAAAAACAATGGACTGATGAAAATTCGAGAGGTGAATCATGATTTGTGAATTGGTATGCCAAGTGACCCATGTCATTTGGTGATGTAAGATGTGCCCGATGATTTGGCGACGACATGACTTTCAATTGATGACCAATGGACTACTTAATGGGACGATTACAACTTTTCCCTTTTAATAAACAATCATTAAATCATCGCCAATTGTAGAATCGTAGGCTTGTTTATTCAATTACAATGTGTAATGTTAACAAGCATAAAAACACTTGAGATTCGAAAATGGTCAAATCAACACACAACCAAATGGTTCGATTGAAACTATTTCAACCGCAACCAAATCGAGAAGTGTTAATGTGTTGATATTTTTACTGATTGGTTAAATTAGAGAAATTATTTATAATACTTAAATTGGGTTGAAAGTGTGCTCGACTGTTCATTGTTTACCAAATAAAAATTGACAGTGTGTGTGTGTGTGTGTTTGATTTTGTTACGGATTAAATGTACTTACCATTTTGCTGGTGCAAAGCTCTCCTTGGCTTGGAGCAACTGCACTCGGCGAAGTTGGTGTCGTTGGTGTGGTTGGCACGTTACCCGATGGCATCTTTCTCAAATGAGTTCGTGTGGTTTTTTTTTTCTTTCTTGTTTATTTCTCTTCAAATGTTCAGTTTGTTGTTCGTTTGTTTTCGTCACTAATCGCCTTCGATCGATTTTGGACTTTGCTTTGCATTTACATGGAAATCGAAATGTTAATGTGCCGAAACACTTTTCTCAATTGTCTTTCGTCAATCAATGTTTTGTGTGGCCTCTGGTCTTCACCCCGGTTATTTTGGTTTTTCGTTTGAAATCGATTTAATTGTGTGTATTTTTTTTTTCTACTCGATACGGTTCTATTTGCGCGATTGTATTTCACGCATAGATTTATGCGATTCCGTTGTTTCGAATTGTTTTTTTGGACTCCAGTCAAGCAGAAAATAACGGCACGCAATCAAATAAATGAATTAGCCAAATATTTTTTGCATGCCATTCATTTTCTCGTTAATTGAGTGCTCGAACAAAAAAAAAAAACCGTTTGTGCTTGAATTGTTATGCTTTCAGGCTGAGTGGATGTCTTGTTGATCTTTGCATAACTTCAACTCATCAGCTCATTTACCAGATTACCAGTAATATTGCTGCTGGCCTGTGTCTGTCCGGCGTCGGATCCTTTGGACGATTCACTGCAACGAAAAACGAAAAGCAAAACGACATTAACGAATGTTGAAAATAAATAAACACAATGAAAAAGTGAGAAATATTTCATTTATGACACACACACACAGAGAGAGTGAGAGAGAGCCGATAGCAAGCTATGGCTTTCTTTCAAATCTCCCGAGCCCAGTGCACGCCTATGCTAATGTTACTTCATTTAAAATGCGAAAAAGACCATTTTTATTTGCTGTCACTTCATTTTCCAGCCGGTCGCAGAGCAAGAGATTTTTCAATTGCACGCGCAAATTCAACATCGAATATATACAACTAAATGGCCAAAAGCGGGAGACTAAAGGCCTATGGCATATGCGGTAAACAGTTCAAGCTAATAATAATAAACACCATTAAAATATTGACTTTTTGGACGCTTACAGTTGAAAAACAAAAAGAAATTGAATATGAAAAAAAAAACCCAAAAACACAATGGCAACGGATTGTTTAGTGTCTGCTAAACGTAAAATGTAAAATCAACATTGAAAATGCCGTGGCTGACGAAATCGGACGAAATTGAATTCAAGAGAAAAATTACACAGCCGTTTGATGATGACAGAGAGAAAAGAGAATTTGCAGAGCTGAATGCCTCAACAAAAGAGAAAAGCATCGTCTGTATCAATGTACGGTACAAATATTTATCTATCAAATGCACGTACACGCCGATAAACGGTTGCATCGATCACAATTCAGTTTTCGATAGCAACAAAAAGAGAGAGAGAGAGAGAAAGAAAAAACACACACGGATCCGTCACATTGTTCGGCCGATTATGGAAACACTGAACCATTCAAGTTGCATGCTATTGCTGTGGTCGTGCATTTGTTTTTCGCATTTCGAATTTTCTTTTTCTTTTGATTTGGCTGTGTGTAAAATTTCACAGATATTTTGCCGTTGTAGAATGATTCGGGCAATAGTTGAATTGCCTTTTTTTTCTTATTCTCCTTGTGTTTGTGTATTACGTAGAAATTCGTTGTTTGCCGTTGGATTCCGGTAAAAGGTAAAGTGAAATTATTTCTGTTCAACTTGCTGTTTTTCCACATATTTTCTCTCTCTCTCTCTCTTTCTCTCTCTCTCTCTCTCTCTCTCTCTCTCCATCCCTATTTCAACTCTATGCAATTTACAGTCCCATTGCGGTCTTTCTTTTTGCTTATTTTGTTTTTTTTTTTCTTCTCTCGAATTGACTATTTTCCATTTGTGTCTGCAAATAGTGAATCTGGTTGTAAATGTAAACGCTATGACATAGTATATTGAACATTCAAACGGTAAATTTCTTTTGTCAGCAGGTTCGTTTTTTTTAATTGATTGAAAAGAAATCAGTTGGAAAACAAAACAATAAAATTGGAAATGTAGAAAAGAGTTTTTCGTTTGCTCGGTGTTTTTTTCTGGGCACTTCAAAACAAATAGTCAAATCAAAAGATTCATGTGAGAATGTGCAGACTCATAGCGCCAATTGATGGTCAAATCGAATCACACACAGACAAAACGAGACATGAAATACAATTGAATAAGCATCGTGCATTGACACTTGAAAGACGATCCGTAACGGCGCACATGATTCATGGATTCATGGCGGCGATGCTTGCAATGGATGTGATGTCTGGTGGATACTTACAGGCTTGGCAGAAATCAGTATTGGATAATGAATATTCTTTATCTTAAAACGCTTAAAGCTATTCCATTAGAATTTCAAACGATGCAAAATGGACGCCAACTCAAATTATTTTAACAAACAATTGTCCATCGGAAATCATCCATAGAGAATCATGATCAAATGTTTTGAAGGGATAGTCACAAATTGAAAAGGCAGCCTGAGATAAAGATTATCCAGTTTCAATTTCTGCCAAGCCTGGATAGTTGCATGGCGCGTTTTTTTTCTTCATTTCAATCATACGAAAAAACCACACCGTGCACAATTCAATCGTGAGCTGTACAACAAAGACTCTCATTGTTGATGCATTCATTCACGTCGTAATCATGCAAAGTCAAGTGCCTAGTTGTGCGATGCTGGTTGATGGATGACTCCGTTGGAGATTTGTTTTGTTTTTTTTTTGTGTGTGTATTCGAACCATACAATATACACATTCAATTTTCACTAGTGTGGAAAATTCATGCTGCAACAGCAGTGCCATGAACAGCGAGCGCACACACAAAAAAAGGCAAAATAATGAAACACACAAAGCACAGCACGTATAATGTTTGAGTAGTGAAAATAGTTAATGTTTTTTTTTGTTGTTGTTACTGTTCAATGCCACGTATTTGTAGATTTTCGAACATATTCCGCATCGATACATCTGTCGGGTGCTGTTGAATATCTGTGAAAATATTCAATGTAACGAATGTTTCCATTGAAATTTGTTATTGTTTCACCACAAATTTGCAACCGCACAAAATTAATAATAATTAGCGACAAATCGAATTTTGAAGCCATTATTCATACACAGAATGCTCTTATTGTTACTGGAGCATTTTTCTCATAGCATTTAGACATAAACATACCGATGGCGAATGTCACATAAAATGTGTATTTTACGGTACTCAATTAAATGTATCTATTGTACGCTGTTTGATATAGAAACCAAAAACAAAGACAAACGCAAATGAATAGACTCTTGAGACACTGTCGAGTGGTATCACAACTGAAATATTGAGCGTTTAAAGGGTTCTTTGACCTGAGCGGCGGGAAAATTGATTTCCGACGACCGACATCTCAGACGATGATAAACGATTTCATAGCAAAAACACCAGAGTTTGTGTGGCTGTGTGTGTGTGTGTGTGTGTGTGTTGTTTTTTCTGCCATTCATCAAAATGCAATCGTTCGCATGCTCCGACATTTGTTATGGAGAGATGAAGATGCGTCGGTGATATGGCAATTGTTGAACTCTATGGCGCATCGAACTCAATATTATCTTAGAATAGATGGTTGGCATTCCGAACAAGATGGAAATTGTTAAACAACAACATGAACATACGGTAACAAAACAACAACAACAAAATCAATCACGAGTTTCAATTTACAACAAAATTGCCCGTTTGCCAGGTTTCTCAAATTGAAACAAAAATGTGCGAATCGTATTCAGAGTGTTCATGTTCAGTGTTCACATTCAACATCATGTCCATTTCTGGTCGAAACTTTATCAGCCAACCGTATCGCATGTTTTGATAACTCGCCGTTTTTTTTTTGTTGCTCTTTCTCTTTCTCTCATTTTAAAACCACTTTTTACGCATCGTTCACAAAATTAGTTTTTTCCAATTTGACGGCCTTTTGTACTGTGTTTGGTTTGTTAATTTTAGCGCGTCGGTTTCACTCGACAGTATCGGTTTCGATACTGGCAATTGGCAAAAGTATGTGTGTGTGGTTGAAAAATAACATTGGTAATAAATGAAGCGATACCCTCATCTCATTACGGCTTTGTTACTCTTTATATCATTATATTTGTTGCTTCGTTATTTGCGTTTTCCATTTCCATTGTGCGTACACCATGATTGTGTTTTTTTTTTCTTTTTCGAAATGTATTTCGTAATCGGTATAATTCTGGCCATAATTGCATTGTGTTGGGTGTTTGATGCCATACTTGCAGAAAAAATGCATGCAATTTACCACGTGATTTTTTTTTCGTGATGCTGCTCAGCCCACCAAAAATGATGCAAAAAAAAAAAAACAAAATGAGAAAGAAAAAGAGAAAAATGAATTCGAGCAGCTCTAACAAATTAGAATTGTGAATGCAAAAAAGTGATGGCAAAATTAAGTATCCTACATGCTGTCTGATGCTATTATTATCGAAAACCAAACGAAAAAAAAAAAACAAGAATGCCACAGATCACGCATGCAAAGCGTAATGAGTTCAATCAATTTCATCATGATTATTTTGCACGGAATGCATACAAATCGAGAGTGAGATGAAGAAGTACAAAACAAAAAATGCAACCATGATCCCTTTGAGTTTAAATAACATCATTGCTCGTGCATTACCAATTGGATTGCATGTGGTTTTGGATTTGTTTTGGTGCAATTCGTTGTTTTTTTTTGGTTTGTTGCTTTTTACCTCTCAACCAATTCACACACTGAACACTACAATAATTTTGAATCCTTTCGGAATTTCTAGACAGTGTTTGATTTAGTGGGATTTCACTTGAAATGGATTACACTCACACACACTTTGTACTACACGTAATACTAAAGCCATACACAACATCAATGGGTTACAATTTAAAAGTGACGGCGTTGAAATGCATGTTAAGAAATTTGTAGTGAAAAAATAATCTTTCAGCTTTTGTTATCATGCGTTGAGTCTTTTGCACTTGGTTTTTTTTTCTCGATATATTTGCCGATTTAAAAAATTGAGAGATTCATGCGAATATTTATGTTTTTTTACTTTTATTTAATTGAGATTCCAAACAAGCATTTCGTGTAGATTATTTTTTGTAACTTGGTTTGAAGATAAACAATCTGTTTTCGTGAAGTTAGTGTGTGTGTGTGTGCATTGCACTGTGTAGTAGAATTTGCTACTAGTTACCAGCGAGGTCAGTGTTTGTGCGAACACAGAGAGAGAATTGCAACACTAACTGAATTTCAAGTAGGAAATTGCATACGATTTAAAAAGAGTGCACATTTATTGTAGTTGCAAATTTCGCATTATTTTTTGTGCATTGCAATTTTCCGCTTTTGTGTGAGTGTGTGTGTGTGTGGTTTTTTTTTTGATTCTGTTCAAGTAGTGAATGCAATTTTTATTTTCGACTCAATCAATTTGAATTTGGTTTTGTTGGAATTACTAGAATACACAAATTTAAACGGCACACAGTGCGCGATCGTGAGGTCGAAACCACTTACATGTGATCCAATTCGTGCTGTGCGCCAAACCATAGCCATGGACTAGCAACCTGTTTAAATCGATCGGTTATACAATTAGTCGATTAATTCATGTTCATTGTACACCACTGAAAATAACACAATTGGTTTGTGAATGCAGCAGCGCAAAAACTTTTAATCATCATTTAGAGGTAGAAAAAAAAGGTGTGTTTGTGTGAGAGAGCTTATGAGTGCGCGTTCGTGCGCGTGCGATGTAACGCTATTTTCGATGTTTTGAGTGTTGTTGTTTTTTTTTTGTTCAGTTTGTCGATTCGATAGATTTGAATATTTAGTGCAATTTGTTGTGTATTATTTTTTGTTGTTGTTGTTGTTTCTGTAACATGAAGTTGCATATTTGTGCGCGTTAGCAATGCGCTAAATCTACCAGCTACCTGCTGCTGTTGATGACGCCGTCGATTAATATTACTTCGGCGCGCAAAAGCATCGGCACGTAGGTGTTACAGCACGATGTATCAATTGGCATGTAATTGCAATATGTAACGTTAAAAGTAAGACAAGCACACACACACACACAAAATAGCAGTCAACTCTCTGCGCGAATGCATTGAATTCTATGCAAAATGTTGCGTTCATTTTTGAAGAGAACGTGCGCTACAAAGAAAAAAACTCACTCACACTGATCAACGCTCAATCATGCGAATTTGTTCGATGCAAACCATTTTGCACATTGTGATTTTCATTTGTGAATTGTGAATATATAAATGGTAATCTATAATAATTTTCCTGGGATTTATGTCTAATATCGTGTCGATACAAAGTTTTTCATAATTGAGCAATATATAATATGGCTTGTCTTGATAGGAGAGGCACCGTATTCAATTTTCCATGTGCTAAACGTGTTCTGTATGTCGAAATGGAGTAATTGTCTTCATACATTTTTTTGTTTTGTTCGTTGCCATCGTAATCGACACAAAAACAAACGTGTTTGTAAGCGGAGAGCCAAGATAACACTCGAAATGGACGACTTTTTCAGGAATCTATATTTTCATGTGTAGCTTTATAAAGTGACGAGATCTCGTTTGAATCATTCTGATTTTGCGAGTCGTTCATTCCCTTCTTTTTCTTCGTCTTCTCGCTTTTTTTTTTGTATTTTGCATCATCATTTGATCTGAGCCACACATAACTTTCGTTTGCTGTTAATGCTCTGTTGCATTTTGAACACGGGGCGTTCAACTAATTCCATGATTTCTCGGCTTTCAATTGTAATGTTATGCGCTGTTGTCTCGTTTTGCTCTTTTCGCCCATTTGCTTATTTTGCGCAATCTCTCATTTAATGCGTTTTGAAATATCCAAAAACCGTGAACGACACAAAAGAGAGAGCGAGAGAGAGAGAGAGAGAGAGAACAAGCCAAATGGATGAAAATTATGAACAATAAATCTATCTGCACAACATGAAATAGCGCGAACATGAGCATGGCGTGCAATATCGTATTATGGTTTATTATTGAAAATTGTGCGTTATTAAGGGATTATATTAAAAGATTTGCCGCATTTTGATTCGATTGTATGTGTGTGTGTGTGTGTGAGAGTGTGTGCGTTGGCTTTCCAACCTCTTTGCAACATTAACCAACAGATAAAATTACACACGTAATGATGACTCTCTTTCATCTGACACAAACACACACAACGTGAGCTTCATTTGATCTTTTCAATTATTATGCCATAGAATGATAATAAAACACTGTTTTCGACAAATAATACATTTATAGCGAGTGCTTACTCCAATGCACCGTTCAGAAGCAATGTGTCCATCATCACTGAACTGTGACAACAAACTAATGCTAATTCAAGACGATATCAATGACAATAAATGCAAAATTACATTGTTTCTCAATTGAATTTATTTGTCAAGAGTCGGCTTCTTCATCGGATCATCGATGTGTTCTCTTCTTTTTATTAATAATATATTATGCTAAAGCAGCCAACTCCAGAATGTATATTTAAGCACTCAATAAAAATATCTCTGGTCAAAAAAGCAGTGTTTTTATAATCATCGCAAAATACACAAAACACGAAAGAGGCTTGAAATTAAATGTATGGCATATATTGTCTTATCACGTGACCGAATGAAGAGCTTAACGTCTAGCTAGAAACCATCGATCATGTCACTTCTTGAAGCTCATCTACATTTTAAAATATTATAAATTTATACGATGCATGTATGAATTGTATCACTCGATGATGATGATGATGACGAATAAATTGAAATAAATTAAGCTGAGACAAAAAAAACACACACACACACAACATGAGACCTTAATGGCGGCCAGTCTCTCTTCTTGGAATTGCTACCAGTGATGAAATACAGCCAGAAAAAAATATTCGATATGTACTAAGCCTCTTTTGACTAGCCTATCAATTATTCCGGATAATTTTAGCATACCAAGACGATGGAATGAACTCTCATCGCGGTGGCTTTGGTTTATTTGACTTTGAATTGGCCACAATTTTAAATGTCTGTTTGTAATATGTTCAGTTTCAACAATGTTGTTTACATTAAACATAGCCGATGACTACCAGCATACAGTTTTTCACCCAAGAACTGTTCTCAAACCCAATATGAGTCAGTCAAAACGGATTTAAGATGGTGATGTGTTCACAGAAATTGGCATACGGGAGAAAATCATGAAGCAAAAACAAAACAAAAAAAACACTTTAACCATCCAAATACGGTGTATATGGATGAAAAAAAGGTAACAAAATTGCCCAATAAATATTGCGTGTGGATTTTAATCAGCTCGAGAAAATCTCATAAAACACACACACACACAACCAAGCACATACCCGACCAATTTTGTAGCCATCATGTATATTCACCATTGAAACAAACCGTCGAATAGATTGTTTTTAATTAGTTTTAATTTAAATGCGGGAGAGAAAAAGACAACCACACAAAGATTAAATGTGATAAAAAAAAGAGCATAGAAGATGGTGAATGGCGATTGGCGATGGGCGCACAGTGCCCAGAACATCTGAAAGGCCACATATTTTCACAAACAAAACAAAGAAACGCTTCATATGAAATACAGAACACACAAGCATTAAGAATGCGCAAAATAAATACGTCGAATGAAATTAGCAGTTATCAAGTGAATGGTTACGCGAATGAAGATGAAATGTATCAAACATTCGATTTTCGATTAGATGATGTTTTTTCTTCTTTTTTTTCACAGTGAGGCAAATAACCGACCACGCAAATCACATTACAAACAAAACACTCGACTAAACAATTCGATTCTAATTGACTTGGATGTCGGTGTGTGTATGTGTGCGCCTGGTGCCTTTTTTTCCTTCCATCTTGAAATCAAACAATCGTCGTGTAATACGATCGCGCGGCAAAAAAAAAGAGCATCGGCGTTGTCATCACTAAGCGGCATGCAAATTGTACGGCCGATGAAGTTGAATCTATCGTGTCTGTGGTGTGGATTCGTCTTGTTGACACCGTCTCAAATGAATACGACTTGAACTAAATGAGAAAAAAAAAAAAAAACAACAACAACAACACATACTCAAAAGAAACTCAATCAACTGAATATCAATTGATGTTGTTGCATGGAATTTGCACGGTGACTAAATATAGCTGCGACACACCGACACAGCTTACAAAGTATTACTTGTCAGCCATTCTGTCGTTTTGCATGTTTTCACGGGAATATCTATTCAATTGCTAGTCTTCGATAGAGAGAAAGAAAAGAGACAGAGAAAAATGATAATTCTACTTCATTAAAACGACATACAATTATGATATTCACACACGCATTATATCAAATAACCATCGTTAGCTGTGGTTCTTTGCCTTAGTCTTGATCACCCATGGATTCATCATGAATATTAAACCATTTTGTATTAGATGTTGGAGCTTAGTTCATGTGGAAGTTGACCAAAAAAAAATATATATATACAAATGAACGAACGCACGAGATCATAATAAAAGCATGTGACAGTGGTAATGTTTAGGTATCCATAGGCTAGAATTGCCATGGCAATGTGTATATTTCTTTAATTCAAATTCATTGCGTTTGATGCACACGTAAAAAAAACACCGTTATTTTGCTTTGGATTGCGAATTGCGATGCGTTTTGTCCACATTTAAACAAAAAAAAAATGAAGAAACAAACTTCCGCGATGCACTTTGTGTAAGTGTGTGCTGCGCGTGTAGAAATAGAACACGCGACAATTTCAGATGATTCTGACAAAGAATAGAATTTATGGTAACGTTATGAAGTGGCCATATTTTATACGATGCACTACATATTCTATTTGTTACACACAGATACACACACGAGAGGCGGTTAGGTTTGTTTTATGTTTTATGCGTGGCTCGAGTGGATTGACTTCAAGTTGAAGCCACTGTACATTTCAGGCATTCGTCGTACGTTTACAATTGCATTGAAAAACGAAAAAGGAATAGAGAAAATCACAAACAACAACAACAACAGCAACCGCAACAACAAAGCAACTGCAATGCATTTGGTGATCTACTTGCATATCGCTAAAGGTAAATAAATATGTTGAACTCGGGGCCGCACATCAACCATAGCTTCAGAAATGTAGCTATTTCCTAGCCGATGTTCAAAACTG
The DNA here is from genome assembly GCA_030463065.1 of Aphidoletes aphidimyza. Taxonomy (NCBI): domain Eukaryota; kingdom Metazoa; phylum Arthropoda; class Insecta; order Diptera; family Cecidomyiidae; genus Aphidoletes; species Aphidoletes aphidimyza. The sequence goes on from CM059999.1 coordinate 4,722,516, forward strand.
AAGTCGAAACGATCGTTAGAATATTCTTTGTAATTCATATTCCGTTCAGCTTTGATTTTATATGTTGTCTATTTGTTCATCAGTTCGGCTTGAGTGAGATGATTACATTATAATTTTGAACAATTTTTTTTTGTATTATTTTCATCGGTATCGTTCGTGTGTCGTTCACGCATGAATAACCTAATGCATTATAGCACTTTGGAAAATCTTCAGAACAACATTTTCTGATACAAATGTCCAGTAAGCGAGCGCAATAGAATGTGATGGAATCAAGAAGAGAAACGCTTGAATCATTTGAGATGCTCACGAAGAAGAAGAAGAAGAAGAAGAAGAAGAAATAAAACAATCATTCGAGTTGAATTAAATAGAGCGAGCTCAAGCCAGAATAAGAATAAGAATTGGTAGAAGAATAACAGAGCGGCAGACAAACGGTAATGATGATGATAATGTACGTTATTTCTACGCATACACGCATACACAATCAGCCACATCACACATATGGCTGAAACGTCGAAGCCCACGAATGGTAACGCATCATATCAAACAGATTGAACACATCGTATGATTATTTTAATATGGGATTTGATTCTATTCCGTTTGAATTTCGAATGAGTTGAGGCGTTTATTGTGGTGTGTTGTCCTCCGGTTAACAGGCGCACTACAAAGAGTTTTTGAAAATGATGAAAATAACAACAACAATAACAACAACAGCAACCAGCAAAGCAAGCAAGAGCCAGCGTACGATGCTTTGTAGCAAAGGCATATATGTTTCTATTCAGCCAAGCATCAACTTGATATTGTATAATCAATTTAATTACATATCTTTTGCGGTCGTGCAATTGGTCGATGTGTGTATGTGTGTGTGTGTTCGAATATTGCCTTGGTCGCGTAATAATTTATGTGAATGTCCATCAGCAGATGAATATTCTTCGGTCTGATCAGTTCATAGAAATTTGTTGATAAGCAACAAGCACACAGAAAGCTCATCGTATAATTGGATGCGATGATCGATTTGGATATTCATTTTCTTGCATCTCTCACGCCCGGCTAAATGTTGATGATGATACGAATGGATTGCCATGAAATTGCGTCGCATTTTATAAAAAAAAAAAAATACCTGAACCACACTATGTTCGCGATCATTAAACCATTAAAACAGTGAAAACAGAGTGATCATATTTATTGGCACGTTTGCAATTTCTTATATCCATAAAATTGAACCGATTACACAGAATTTCAATTACAATGGATTTGTGGCAATGACACCGTGATCACGCATTCACATTCATCACACATTGAATGGAGTTTAAGTTCAAACAAACGGTGATGATATTGAATTATGATTGAATGCGCATTACATTTTAGTACTTTTACATGTCACAATACAATGTTTAAGCGATCGTTGAAATTTTCCGTTTAGTCAATAATGGTGAAACGGCCTTTTCGCTCAATCGATTCACATTTTTCTTTTATTTCTACAAAATAGGCTGTAATAAAGAGCCAGCCACAGCTTGTAACACAAACATTCGAACATATTTCTAAATTTGGCATGAGAACATAAAAGCCTCACCTATCTTTTGTCATTTGTTTCCAGCTCATCTCTTTGCTGACTGTGTGTATGTGTGTGCGACTGCCGAGTTTATAATGATCGTATCAGGCATTTAATATATACATTCATCATTGTCATTCAGTGAGTTCTTTTTTTTATTTCCCTCACTTCTATTTTTTTTGGCTTTGAAATAAATTCGAATCTTCCCATAACATTGGAATTGGTATTTTCGTGAGGGAAGAATTTAATTTGTTGATTGTTGTTTTATCGGACCAAATGTAATATATGTTTATTTTTATCACGGTATAAAAATCAAAAGTAAATTTCTTCTGGTATTTTTGTTGTTGTTGGTATCTTTTTTATGGCCGCTTGAATTTCAAGACTTTGAGCTGTTTTTTTTTTTGGTTGAAGATGTAGTTTTTTTGCTGTTGTCTCCACGGATGATGGTTTGTTAATTGAATCACTGATAGTCCAAAAATAGACGACGAGGAACTACTAGACATTAAGTAGAGACCGTAAAGACCACCTTCGGCTCTTGCAACAACAAAAACAATAAGAGATAATCAAATTTTGGATTTGACTGTGGCATTTCATTAGGCGCATCTTTCAATGTTCAACATGATGATTCTATGAATCTTAACTCATGAAATCTATTTTTTTTTGAGTGTGTTTCATTTCTTCTTCAATCAACCATCAAAAATCATATAATTAGAGAGTAAATGTGATGAGAAAAGCTAGAGTGCGACATACACACAACTATAACAAATTAATGAAATAAATTGAATAATGCTCTTGTAATTCCGAAATGCCGCAATGAGTTGATTAAAATCAAATTAGAATACAATGAGTCTGAACAAGACATCGAAAAAGAAAATGAAAATAATGAAGATATAAATGGTATTCCGTATGAAATGTCATTTATGATTGTGACGGTGACCATGAGTGGTACTTGTGTGTTGCGTCTCCTCATCACACATTGAAATGACGCTTGTTTGACGAACGTGCACGTGTAAATCGCAAACAACAACGAAACACTGGAATAACGATTGAGAAAAACGGCGCAAAGTCTCTTTTCAATTGAAAATCACTGTCCATAAATTAACATGATATCTAGTCTAGTTGTAAGTCATTTTATCCCCACAGTGACCATTTTTTTCTTCTTTTGCCCCATATTTCTTGAAATTATTATTTATATCTCTATTTCTCCGTGGATAATTCATACCTATTTATTTTTTTTTTCTCCATACCAGAAAAAAAACGCGCTCGTTTTCTCGTTTTACCATTAGTTTGTTTCTCGTTATTTAAACTTTTAAAATAAGAAAAAAACACAAACTATCTGAAAATAAATATTGAAGAAAAAAAAAAGAACAAATAGACAAATAAGTATGTTTAGTGTGTACTAATTGAATCGTTAATATACCTACACAACGGGCACACACACACACACACACACACACACAACTTCCAGAGCCACACGATCTCTCATGATTGCCGTTTCTCTTTTATTCGGTTCAAATGCGAAACGACAACTTTGTTTGACTCGTTCAATCGAAATGTGCATTTCAAATGGGTATTTATAAATAATGTATTTACATGATGAAGAAAATTGTTGGAGAAGGAACAACAACAACAACAAATGCGGTGTACATGAAGTACCATGAATAGAGCGCATTTAGCGGACTATTCCTTGCTATTACATTATGACGCACGGGAGACCGATAAGCGACGACAACAACTATTATATCATCGCACATCGTGAATCAGAAGTCTTTTCTTTTCGTTTCGTTTTTTCTTTTCCATTTTGCGTTGTTTTTACAGTCAGCATTGAAAAAAAAGTCAAAACAATAATAAAAAAAAAAAAATAAAGCAAACACGATGATTTGTTTGTGTGTCAGGTCGAGTGTAAATATGAAACATGAAAACACAAAAATACTCTTTTCGTTTTCACCGTCGCTCGATAACGGTTTTATTGAATTGCGTTTCGTCGCAATTCTTGGCGGTAACATGCAGATAGACGAACAAAAAACAAACAATCTACATAAATTTTTCCACACACAAATAAATTCGCCGTTTTACGTTTATTTTGCATGTGAAATGTGTCGAAATTCAATTTAACACCGTGAAATGGGTATGGCCACTTGATCACACCATCTTTCTTTCTGGCTGGCACACACGCTTCCCATTATTATTGACTTTATTGGACGGAAGTGTGCAGATAACGATTGTCGTAAAATATATTTGGTTCTTTTTTACGATTTTTAAACACACCACTGACTAATACGCACTACGCTGACTAATTGCGAACATACTCGACTGTTAACATGCACAAATGATAATTTTTTTTCATTTGTCAAGAGATTGTATTTAAACCGACTTGCTTTATGTGAATGATGGAATTCAATCCAATTAAAAGTGCTAGAAAGTCAAAGAATATCAAATTGGTTATGCCATCCTAATAAAGAGTAGGAGTCGAAAGTCAAAACGGTTAAATTAAATCCATATTTGGAGGTGACATGACAAAAATTGGCGAATACTAATGGGTTGGCGATATTCACCTTTAACCCTGTGCATGACAAACCGATCGCTTTGATAAATTGCTGAATAGCATCCATAAATCAACTGCTCTGTAAGAGTATAGTTATATTTTGAGTTTTCATTCGATCGAACTCATTCAACAAATAATCATCAATTATTGAAGGTCGATACCGTGTTTCGCTTCATTTGGCACACTCGGTCATTTCATTAATATTTGTTATGTTATTCATCGCTGTTTTTGTTATTTTTTTTTTTTTTTTCTAAAATCTAATCGCACCAGTAGAGTAAATATCAAATGTCAATTTGAAACAATCATTATGAATGGTAAATATTTGGTGGCCTGTTGAAATGATGATTTCATTTTGAAATGACATTTAAATGTCAACAATGTTTACGAGTGAAGTAGAACTCTTTGTGTATGCTTGTGTGCACATTCGATAATTAGTTTTAAAGTTGTTTGATAGAATTGAAAGAAAGAAGCGGAAAAAAAGATAAATATATATCACACAATTGATTGTCAACATTGTAAGTTTATATAGTCCGTGATAGAGCGGTTAAATTTGCACGGTCACCTTTTCTTTGAGTTACATTGAAATCATTTTTCACACATGCAATTGAATTGAGTGGGGGGCGGCAGCAATTGATTGGCCATTCGTGACACGTTTCATTGCACACTATAAAATCACTCTGGACTTTATCATGTGATGACAGGTTCAATTTTTTTTCGCGTGATAATGTTCAAAAGCAATAATTCGATTTATCGACAGCTGTCAGACACTCAATAATCCGATTTTAATTAAAAAATGATTCGATTGCATCCAGTTTGTCTGTTTCATTATGTGCGCACACTCATTAACTTCCAAATTGAATCATACGATTATAAAGAGTTTATTTTTATTTTGCTTTTGTCAGCGGGAAAAAAAAACAGTTGTGTAGCAAAGCGGTAAACAGCAAAAAGCAATTGGATGCTGTTTATTTGTCGTTCATTTTGTTTGGATTCGTCTGAACAACGCAACTTAATTTATATTGCGCATTTTCTGCGACCGCGTTCTCAATTTGAGCGATTATCTCACGTTTTTGAATATTGCAAAAGAGCACGCAACAAAATTGTTGTGTCGTTTTTTTTTTGCATCGCACACACGACCAATTTTTAAATAATGGGAAAAAAAAACAATTCTTGGACTAAAAAAACAAACCGGATGAATAAATAAACCAACGCATCGAAATAAATTCGTTGCCGATTCGAACGGTTGTCATAAAATCGACTTACTTTAATCGAATCGGTTTTGTTTATGTTCGAAATTTATTTTTCCGTTAAATTTGAATATTTGCACGTATTGACGGCATTTGACAGGCCAGAATATGGCCATGTCATGCTGTACAATTTTCATATATACATAAAATTCATCGTGACACAAACACAAAACATTGTGTGTGCCTTGATCTCGATTTTAAATGACATTTTGCACGAAAAAACAAAATACAATATCAAAATGTTTAGACACATTCGAATCGATTGCGATCAAAAGAAATGCAAATTTATAAATCTCAAGCGATTTTTTTGTTCTCTATTTAACGAATTGAATTTCTTAAAACGTCACAAATTTGCTCACACACACACACACACAATGTTTGGCAACACTTCAATAAACAAAAGGCTGAATAATCTCAATTTCGTCGACATAAATTACGGGGTAAAAACCCCGTATAGTCTAAACACAATTAAGCTCCATTATGTGAGACGACAACGGAGCGTTTTGTGCTTGTGTGTGAATTTTCTTCGGGTGTTGCTTTTTCTTTGATGTCTAATTGATATTCTCATTTGTTACAAGTGTAAAACGAAACGAGAAGGAAACAAAAAACAACCGACAAAGACCGTGTGGTATTCTTTAATACAATTTTCATATGGTTCGAGTGTTAGCGGGCATTTATTTATTTAACGTTTGGCCTCAGACATCGTAACACTGACAAATGAGTAGGTTTTCAACATTTCCATCGAAAAGCACACTCGTGGGATCCATCGAGCGCCTATTTTTCATGCATCTGGTTGGATTTGCCACAATGAAAGTCCGATGCTTAAAAGCGGCTAATACACCATTTAAATTAGCGAATTGTGGTAAAGTGTGTAAATCACCAAATAAATAGTGACTTTCTTTAGTAATTAGAGTGAAAGAAACGATGCAATTTTAGAGTTGGTGGATGGAAGAGTACTAGGTCAAGTAAATCTGTTGCCTGTATCTTTAACCAGTTTTATCACGTATGTTTCCGTCGGTTTTTTCTTGTTTGCTTGTTTGTCTCGCTGTCAATGCATTTCTAGCGGAAATATTGATTGAATGCCATGCCCATGATAATGAAATACGATACAACTCTCTCGAAATCGATGTGTGTCGAGACATGAGACACAATGAGATACCATTTTCACAAATGCAAATGATTTTTTCCTATTTTTTTTTTATGAACTAATTTCGCTTCGACATTCCAACATTTTCGATCATTAATCACATGGAAAGCGTTATCAACATCGCATCGACATCACATCGTGTCCGCTAAAAAATGATTCAACCGGCCATCGCAATCGGAAAACAAAATGAAAGGAAATCGTACGACGAGACAGCAACGATAGCCTAAACCAATTATATTCGCGCTAATGATTCTCGGTATGCGTTGATAGGCAATATCAAGGCTCAACCAAGATTAACGCAGATATGCACGCATTGCATCGATCACTTTTCCTATACGAAGATTAAATTAGAAAATAATAATTACACGCAAATTGACGGTGTGCACTCGATCAGTCAGCCAATCAATTCAATTCACGTTTGAAAGATCAAATTAATCTTCTTATTGGATGCTTTTGTGTTGTATGCTAAAAGGTTTTTTTTATTTAGGCTGGGCGCTCTTTGTACATATCTGTGTTGTGCGCTCACGCTCGCGCTCGCAACTTCACCACACTCTAAACAATAACACACAGCAATATGGCAAACGAGATCTATTGATGGCTTTATTATTCTCTGTTGAATTTTTGTTTTCTGTTTCGCTCGATACTTCCAGCCCATAATTCATTGAGAGCGCTAAACTCGATGGAGAAAAAACAACAACACACCAACGTTTTTTTTACGTTTTTGTACTGATGCATGAGTGTGCATTCTTGTTTTTTGTTGTTGTTGTTGTTATTCGCGATGGAAAATGGTTTAGCGCAAGCGATCTGCCAAACTGTCTGTCAGCTTTCTTTCCGTGGCAACGTTGTTGTGCTATGTTTTTTCCTTCTCTATTTTGCTCTCTCTTCATTTTTGCTCCGGTTTTCAATTGCTTGGGTGTTTTTTTTTTGTTGCACTTCACATCCAATGCCCATGTAAATCTAAACCACAATTTCATGTTTTCTTTTCATTTTCGCTTGACTTTAGATTCTTGATTGGTATACCAAGACCAGGTACTTTCTTTCACAGTTTAGTAAAATGCATTGGCTTTTTACTGTAACTAACATCAGTTTCGTTTTTGTTGTTGTTGTTGTCTGTGTTTGTGTTTGTATTTGAATGTTGTTGTTATTCCAACAACGATGCCAACAAACCACATCAATGATGATGATGATGTGAACACAGATGCTGACTGATAAATGTGCGTAACAATTACATTACAATGAATATGAATATAATACCAAAACATCGTACACCAAATTGAACTAAATACATTTTTAAATAGATGCATGTTTTGATAAAGCCCAGCAAACGAGCCGTCTATTTGTCTATCCGTGTGTCTATCAGTGGCACATTCACATTTTAGAATTTGAATTGCATGCAAAGGAAAACCGATTCAAATTCATCCAAGTCATCATTATGGTGTGTGCATCGATGGTGGCGCGAACGTTGGCGGCGCGCAATCAACATTCTTCTTTTCATGACTTGCGACTTCTTTCGAATCTTTTCGAAGATGGAAGTTTTTTTTTGTTTTTTCATCTGGAAACGCAATTTAACTAAACTAAAGTTGTTTGTACAACAAGCAGCACAGCAAAACATATATTCCACATTGAAATGTGTGGCGCGGTGATTATAGACTGTTTTTAACATAAACATTTCACACTGAACATTTTATCGTTAAGCTGTTTGTGCTTATGATTTGTTGTATGGAAAATAATAATTACACACGAACACATTGAAAACGAATGGAGAGATAGAGACGGAATGAAAAGCCACAGCAACACACGAAACGAAAAATAAAATTGTCTATTTTAACGTGCTGCATTTATGGGAATGCAGTAGAAAGTTCTGTAGATCGGATTGCAACAGTTCAGAGCGCATTGAATAATAATTATAAAGTCTTTAGACTTTGGTTGCAGATATGAATTCCGCAAAACTGTATTTGGAAGAGAGCCGCAATACTCAAACCAAATGAAAGAAAAAAAGAAAAAAACCAAAAACAAACAAAATATAGTAAGACCAAAAATAAGCAAAATCAAAACTTTCAAACGAACATGGTATCGATTTATTTATGCCGTTTGTTGCCACATTGTCTATATGTTTCGTGCGGCGAATACGATCGATTTCGATTTATTGGTGGTGAGCGCGTGTGCGTTGTGCTTGAGCCAGTCAAACAGTCAAACAATCTAACCAATCTATTGAAATTTTCAGCTGATGCGGAAAACATTCAATCGACATAACGAATATTATGGGCTGAATGTAAATCGCAATTTGTTTTGTTTGGGTCTATGAAAATTGGCTGGGGATGCAATAAACGGAAAGTACAAAGTGGAGTGCGAGAGTGTACGCGATTTTGGCAGGCGCGCACCAACGCGCCGTACCAACTGCCATCGATTGCGATTTGTCGATGCCAATTTATAACGAAAAACTATCAATTTGTGCATGGGCACGTGGGCATTTTTTTTATTATGTTCAATTCCATAAATGATGAAATTCCGATGCAGATGCAGATGTGTTGTGCAGCGTGCCATAAGTATTACACTTATTTTGTTTTTCTCCACTTCGATATCAATGCCGCGCTGTTGCATTGTTGAGCACTTTTAAGTGTTTTGGCGTGGAAAAAAATTGAGGTAATTTTTTTTTTGCGCTTTGCTTTTTATCTTTGCTCCAAAATTAGAAATGCAACAAACACACAAACATAACGTCATTGTTGCAACGACTTTCAACATGTTTGATTAGGTTTGTTTTTTTTATTACAACAACTAAAACATTTACCTGGTTTTCCGGTCTTTTGTTTTTCTTTTTGGCACTTCATGAAATCGACCGATGTCACGAAGCGACACCACAACAACATTTTTATCGAATGAAAACATGGAATTTTTTGATATTTGTCATAAAATGTAATAAACAATTGTGTTTCCGAAAAATAAAAACGACAACAGACAGTGAAGTGAAGAAAATGGCAATAAAAGCAGACAATTAAATGAATAATTAATTAAATAATTTCGAAATTCATGCCACGTTAATTACGGTGTCTCTGTATTATGATACTGTGATCAAGTGAATTCATGTGCATTTTTTTGCGTATATTTTTTGTCTTTTTATAAAAAAAAAGAAAAACATTTATTCTCACTCTCGCTGAGCTCACCATTGTGATTTATTGCCGTAGTTAATTCAATTACACAAGATAATTCACATGCAATAAGACCGAGCAGTCACTGAAACAAAACAAAAAAAAAATGCAACTGAGATGCAAATCAAGCGTATTCTTACTTCATCTTGAGCGCCACCGCTCAAAATTGCACCAGTTTTGATCATTGCATTGCAAAACGGGGCGATATAAGTTTTTGTTTTTTTTTTCGTTGTTGTTTAGTTTGAGTCCGTTGACTTTTCTCACAATAATCATATATTACCCATGACAACATTCGTAATTTGTATGGTGCGTTCCGTATTCTGATACGCATGTGCATTATAAAATGGTTGAATAGATGGGAATTTAACGCCTTGGGTTGTGCAATGAACGCAACAAGCGCTAATTGTGTGATAAAATCAACAGCCGTTTGTTTTTTTTTTCTCCAAATGAATCTACGTCTTAATTCAGAGAAATTCAAACAAAGAAATCAACACTTTTGGATTTCTTCCGATACCGCAATAGAGAGTGATATGAAGGCGCATATCGTTTTATTGCCATTTTTTAAAGTAAATAGAAATAATGCCGGCGGCGGCAACAGCGACGGTGGCTGCGACCGCATCGATCAAATATTGTATGCAATTTAATTGTTTTAGCTTAGCATGTAGGCTGCTGGCTGCTTTCGAGAATACATCCAATCAATGACCTTTAATCGTACAAATGAATATAACGATTTACTGAAATGAATTGCACCCGTACACAAAACGACACAAACACACACACACCGATGCAATTGATAAGAAGAAGACAATTTTAATAACAGTCATGAGCACATATTATACTATTTACGGCCGGATCATATGGTAATCGACTGGCCACCAAACTCAATCACAATCGCAACCGATCACAGTTGTTGATCGCTGATAACGTTTGGCTTCATCTCGAGATGCATATGGGACTTTGGTGTTTTTTTTTCTTCTTTTCTCTCTTTCTCTCTCTCTCTCTCTCTCGCTATAATATCTACACATTGTCGTTATTTTCCAGTGCCTGGTTGCCAGTGCATGAGTTGAAATTTTATAGGTTCTTTGTATTCAGCAGCGAAACAGATAATAATCGTTTTAAATGTGCACTTAACTTAAATATAAGGTAATTGTGCACCATCATAGCACACCACCGAGAGATAGAGACCTGACAAACAAAGTAAAGCGCATATTGCGATGCCTTGTTCATATTTGGCGAGGCAGATTTCAGCCTGAAATCTATGACTTTTCGAATTTTGTTATTTTTCGTTTTGCTGTTGTTATTGTTGTTGTTGTTGTAGCTGTTGTATTCGTTTCTCTTCTTCCTTCATCCATATGCAAGTGGCTTGTGTTTTGTTTTCTATTTCGGTTTTAAAAAACCCCAATAACATCGTGCATTGGAATGCAAATTTCATGACAGAGAACCAGGCACACGGTTAAATTACAACGAAAATAAACCGGCCTAATATGATACACGTTACCAAGGTAAAGTGAAGTGAACTTACTGTAATTTGATGTGAATTTATGAACGATGCAATGATATTTACCGCAAAAATATTCGTAATTGAAAACACGAGTAACAATAACGAACGAAGGGGAAGGGGGCGGAAAATAATATCGACAACGAGAAACAAAACAATCGAATCAGTTGAAATGCATAAAATGTGCATAGTTTTTGTGTGATGCAGAGCACATTCGAGGTATGCAAACCAAAAGAGACGCAATTTGCTAAAGTGGATGTGATTGGCAGTGGGCGCCAATCACGAATTTCAAATGCATGCCAATGACACATGAATGTTGATTATTATTGATGTATTTGATGGTTTCTGGAATAAATCGTGTGGTTTTGGTGCGATGCGGTGCGGTGCATTAACCCTTGAATGTCATGTTCAGTGGCTGTTTGTGATATCGATTAGGTCAACATATCTTTTTGCACTGATAAACGTGCGCTCACATTTCTCATGAACGCTTTAACTACCATTTGAACTTAGCTTTCTCTTCATTACTGGCTCGTTTTTTTTTTTCTCTCCTCGGTCCGGCCATAATTTCTCGTCATCAAGGAAATTAAAAACCCTTTAATTGCCATAATTCTTTAGGTAAAAGTAGTAAAATGGCAACAAATCATTTACGATCGTATGATGCATGTGCCATCACAGTGATCACTGTGGTTGAGTGCTGCAGTCGATATTTTCACGTGAGATTTCTCGAAATTCTTTTGAATGTTGTGCGCGATCACAGGCAAGAATGCAATTAGTGCACCGAACAAGTTTTGATTGATTTTTTTTTCTCTCTTTTAAATCGCTATCACAATCTAGCATCGCATTCTCGTGCGTCTTCAATACGAACGATAAGAGAAAAAAAAAGAAAGAAATATACGACACTCAAAATTGATGGCACATCACTGCAAAATGCAAAGAATGAGCTATCAAAATTCTATCTTAAACTTTCTTCTCTCGATGATGATCATTTCATGCTTGTAAATGGTTATAGCAATATATTGATGTTTCGGAACGAAAGATACAAAAAAAAAACAGGTATCGCATGGCTGTGGCGATAGAAACTATGAATACGAAAACATAGAACTGGTTAATAACATCGCTTTGGTAAAAGTCGTCGAACGAGCAACACGTTTGCTATGAAAAAAAAAAACAAATTGTAATACTAAATATTACAATATCATCAATACATCAGACAGAGTGTCCACAATCCATGCTGTTTCCCACTTTTACGAGTGTTTTGCGCTATTTTAAGCGTTCGATGAAAATCGAAATTCATGAGTAAAGGAGAAGAATGTAATCTCCTTATTTGTTTGAATACAAAAGCTAATGCCGTTGTACAAGGCCTTCAGCTACCTCTATTACAAGCCGCTCATAAAGAGTCGTAATTTGGATGCCATCTACTGCTCTTCTCTCGTTCTCTCTCTCTCTCTCTCTGTATTTTCGTTTGCTGAATGTCAATGTTTAACAATTTTTGTGTATTTTTATTTGGTAAACGCAAAGCATTGCTGCTTCTACGTCGATTGCTGACGATGATCGAATGTGGACTGTGAGACACAGCGGCTTATTTAGTGAATAAATTCTAGCTCATCACATAACATCGAGAATCACATAAAGTGTAAATAAATTGAAAGAAAAGGTAAAATTTTGTTGTGAAATGCCCATAAAAACAACTGCCACAAGTGAATTGACTGAAGCGTTTTGGAATATTTAAAATGACATTGTTGTTTGCGCTAGTCATTAACCTTACATGCCTTTAGCCGTTGTTTAAGCATAACACCAACAATTGTGAGCTGACTATGACAGCGGCATCGGCGTCGGCGGCACGTGAAAACATATTCCTAACACATCTACTGCTGCTGCTGCTGCTGCTGCTGCTGCTGCTGCTGCTGCTGAATTAATATTTAACTCATTCGGTTTCATATTGTTTTTCTTTCATTCTTGACACTCTTTGCATACATTTAGATAGTAATTTGAACATAGTTTTTGTTTCACTCCCCGCTCGCTTTCGGTAGTCTCTGTTCTGTCGACCTTTTTGTATTTTTCGCTTTTTATTTTCCGTTGTTCATCTTAATTTGCACAAGCGCTACTTCGATTCTTATCTCGTTGACGTTTTTTGTATGATTGTAAGTGGCCGACAAGTTTTCTCACAGTCTCGACACACATTCATAGCTAGCCGCTGCGTTTTTACCTTTCAAATTCTCAGTTCGTTCTTCATTTTTTTTTTCTGTATCTTGTTTTTCTGTTTATTTTTGTTGTGTTTCTGCTACCTTTACATTAGGCAAACTCAATGCTCGACGCAAATGCGTGTGTATTTATGCTTATTAAATTTATTTTTTACATGCGATTCGTGTATGTGTGTGTCTCTGTGTTCATTTTTATCCATTTTATACTATATTTATTGAAATTAATTTAAAATTAAAATTGCTCATTTCAATGGAATATTATTGGTGATTGTGGTTGCGATTACGATTGAATTTTTCAGTGAGTGGCTGGTTTTTGATTGATTCAAAATCGTGCCAACTGACTTTTCAGTACAAAAATCACCGTACACGAATACTTTGTTGTACAATGGATAAATACATGAATGTGTATATGATTAGCAGAAAATTGAACGGGACATTCATTGCGACGGCAATTAAATGGAATGATTTACATTGAAAAACAGCTCGATTGGTGCTGTGAGCAGTCAAGACGACCAATTAGCAAGATCATTTATTTCGAATTTATATTTTCCCAAAGGGTTTTATGTCTTTTAATGGATGCGTTCGCATATATCTGTTTCTTTTTCAGAACTGTCGAATTTCAAATAAAACGGATTTTTTTTTCTTCTTCGCCCAAAATAGCCATAAAAATGAGTGGCATGTATCGGCACAACAAGAGATGATCATTACAAATGGGCTCTCATGAAAACCCCACAATCGATATATAAATAGTCATCAAAAACATGTTTAAATTGCTAATTTATTCAGAATTAAGCAAGAAATAGCTAAGCCACATTTCATCACTTCAAAAAAAAAAAAAAAAAAACGGTATTTACTCGGCCAACCAAATCCAATTCAATCAAATTCTCAATCGTTTGACCATTTTCAGTTTGATTTTAATTGCCTTAACGATGGCCTAAGTCGAATGTCTCGACAGTGACAAAATTCAAAATAACAAACGCACCATTTGGTTACATGAATGATCGCACTTTGTAGAGTCATCGATCTAATTGAGATATCGTGGTAAATTGAAATATTGGAAAAACAACACTGTCGACATCATCACCATGCCATGATATCGGCGGCGGCATCGGTATCCAGTCATCAGGCCTATTGTGTAATTTCACAAATAATTGCAGTGCGTTTGGAATTTAGTCGCGTCAAGTTGCTGGTGATTTTAGTCTGATTTATGCCATTAAATTGGAGATAAATTAACCGAAATGCCAATCTTTGCCAGATAATTGCAGAGAGTGAGAGAGAGAAACGAAAAAAAAACTGTCGTGTCAAACCAAAAATCATTACATATCACATTGGACTTTAACGCAAAAACTTTCATATTGCCGTGCAAAATTTAATGTATTGCACACGTTCGTGGGCAAATTGGAGCCGATAAATTCAATAAATTGTTGGACGTTTTTTCGTTCTCTTCTCTCATTTGATCGACTAAAATAACAATCAAGCCAATTTGATAAGTGATCATTATCGGATTGTGGATTTCGTGTTGCAGTTTGACCGCAACTCTCTATCGCATGAGGTACATACCAAATTCACATACACAAGATAAATTTATACCAATTTACACACACGAGCAAAACAATTTTAGCGTGAGCAAAAATAAAATTAAAAAAAAAAAAACCAAACATAAAATTTTCCTTTCAATCGATAGATTTGTGTCGTGATCGCGCGCCAAATCACCGCTCTCAAATCAAATCATCATACAACAGAAATTACAAGATTTATTTGGACCTTTTTTCTCTTTCTTTTTTTTCCCTCCAACTTTTCGTACCATAAAATGCCAGAATAAAACTTTTACTTATTTCAGACCGTGTACTTCGTCTTTAGCCGTTTAATTTATGATAGTCAACGCGTACCATGTACACACTAGGCATATATTGGCGAAAAAAAACTTACGACTCGAAATTCGAGTGAAAAAGAGAGAGAGAGAAAGAAAGAGAAAAAAAAATAAAAAAGCCACAAAAATTGTGCGCCTATTATGTATGAAATTGAATGGATTTACACTGGAAAGCGATTACTTCTCACTTTTTTCTCGATATCTTGGTATATTTGTTTTGTTGTTGTTGTTGTTGTTGTTTCTTTTCACTTAGTGACTCTAGTGCTGAACGAGAGAGTTTGTAACGGTTCCATTTGGTTCGTGTCGATCACAGTTTGTACCTTTAAATGTACTTACTGCAAAGCATTTTACATTTGTCCATGTCCCGATCGTTTTACTCTTTTTGCTTTTGTGTGTTTTGCCAATGTTCATAACTTTTTTTGTGTGTGTGTGTGTATGTTTTTTTTTTTTACTTCGCCAACTGTTTCGTCTTTCAGAAGGAGAAATAAAATGTGCGCACACAAAAAGTATCGCAATCGTTTGGTGCAATATTTTAAGTATTTTGTGTTTGGCAGCGCTAAAAACCAATTCCAAAAGACAGTTTTATGTGTGGAAACAGTGTTTTTTTTTTCTTGCTACGATTCGAATTTTATGTTTTGTTTCAAAACGTTCCGTTTTTTTTGGATGTGTGTGTGAAATATTATTTATTTATTTTTGATTTTGTTTTATGGAGGCGAATATGCGAAACATTTCTTACTCAAGTGTGCATCGATTGTTTTGTGTGTGTGTTGTGTGTTTTTTTTTTGGTTGACTGGGTGCGCGCACTCTAGTCAGAATGTCAGACACAACGATCATGCAATTATAACCATGTGTGCAATGCGCATGATGCATTTTTCGTCTTCGTTCAATTTATGAGTTGATGTGATCGAATTGGGCATGGAATGAGCGAACGAGAGAGAAACCAAATCACACACAAATTACGGTTTGTTTTCCATTTTTTTGTTGTTGAAATATTTATGTGATGTGTGCGCGAAATGTGCGCTCGCAATAAAAACACAAACCAAAAATCAAATAAAATTACTTGTAGATAGCAACGATCGCTTGTTTTGACGATCATTTGCAATTTCAAACAACAACAACAACAACAAAATAACAATAATCGATATTGGTATTTGTAATGGCACGAAAAAATAGCGTCATAATTTGATGGTGCTTTTGACCAAACTGGGAAGCCAAATAACTTTCTTTGTTTATTCATACGCGCAATTGGCATATTGGCGATTGCCAATTGGCAAATCTCATTTCAACTCAGCAATTCACTGCTTTTACGACGATATTCGTTCAACTCGGATTGTGGCGGTGCCAATTTCAATTTTCCAATTGTTTTTTTTTTTTCTTCATTTCTCATGACGCTCTCCGCCAGAATCGGTACCACATTCACATATCGCACAGTCCAGTGTCTGGAGTGCCTATGTCGGAATCTTCCTTTCCTTTTGTGTGGTAATAATATAGTTTATTTTTTATTTTTTATTTTTATTTTCAGTTTCCATTCGATTTTCTCTTCGCCCGTTCAAACAAGCACTGTTTTCATTTGTTACGATTTAATGTTATGATTGCTATTAGGACTGTTTATCGTTATAGGTTTATTGGCATTTATTGTATTCAAAGCCACAGATATTACACATATAACCGAACTGGTATCCATCGGACACATTATGAGATGAAAATTGAAATGGACGTGTAGGCTAAAGCAAAATGAAGAACACATTTTTCAATCTTGATCACACTCTCTGTGTTTCTCTGTCTGTTTTCTCGATAACCAACAATATTGGCGAATGTACCTCGATCACACTTCAATCCATTTCGGTGATATATTTTCGTGTTTCCGATCAACATTTTCTCTTTGTGTGCACTTTTTTTGCTCGGCAAAAACCGGAGCTCAAGAACAAATGCATCACATGCAATGGGTGATTACACAATAACCGCAATGATAATATCGTATCAAAGCAATATCTCGTTCGCATATTGCATATATGTAATAAATAAGATTTCCTTTAAAGCCCGAATAAAAAAAAACAACAACAACACGACGGAGTAAAATGAAACTCCTTTTGTGGTACGGTCTGCAGGCATATTCTCGCTTCACGTGTGCGTGTGCGTGTGTGTGTGTATTTGATTGTGTACATTTTGCTGCTGAAACTCTCAGCCAAACTGGCAAAAACATGCAAGCTCAATTATCTTTCTTTGACTGTACCGTAGCCAAGAGTCATTTTCATGTCTTGAAAACAGTGAAATTGGTCGATGCCATTTTATTTCTCGATCGCATCTCGTCGAAATGTTTTGTTTTTGTTTTTCATTTCTTTTCCTTTCTGTTCGTTGTAATTCGTGCATTTTGTCTATTGCTTCTCATTCACTCGCATCAAAAGCCAGAATTAATATCATCAGCGATTTTGAGATGCTGTTTCTCTCTCACTCTCTCTCTCGTTGAGTGAGTGTGAGTTTGTGTCACATCGCATAAGTATGCATATTTTTCGTTTTTTGATACGACAAAGACACACACACTCACAAAATAAACCAAGATCTCGGTCTCGTTCTGGATAAAATTAAACGGAATATGTTCGAGGCACACACAAAAAAACCGAAAAACGACACATACACACACGACACCAACAACCAGAAACCATGAAAACGGAGTGAACAAAAAAAAAAACACGTATAATCAACAACAACGTGATGCCAAGCAAAACAGAACAAAACGTAAGGAGAACTATAAATAACACTGAGTCAGCCCGAGTGCGTTTTTACTCTTTTGCTCTCTCTCTCTCTCTCTCTCTCTTGCTCGAGTGCGACTATGTGTTTTCTTTTTTCTCTATATTTTTTTTGTGGAATAAAAAAAAGTTTGTGCGATGCGCTAGAGTTGAGAAACCTCTTTACATTTGGTGTGGAAAAGACGACAACAACAGCAGCAGCATCACGAGCGCCAAGCAAACCATCAAAAGCAATCTGTGTGAGTGTTGTTGTTGGATGTTCTCGACGATCGACGATTTGTACAACGCATGTTATTCACTCCCGAGACCATCACAAAGTGTAATAAATACTTTGCAGCGCGTTTGCAATATCGTGTGTTTATTTGGGTGCGCTCTCTCTCTCAGTTTACGCAAACTGGCCAAAGTGAGACAGAGGCATTTGACGGGCGAGAAAGAGAGAGAGAGAGCGGGAGAGATATAGAGCGGGAAAGAGTGAAATAGATTGGTTCGAAAATGATGCAGGCACAAGAACATCGCAATATTTGATGAGATTGAATCGGTTTGGTCACACAGAGATTCAACGAAGCAGCCAATTCTTTTTGAGTTCAGAGACGCGATAAAACAGCATCAGCACACATGAAAATTATTCATCATTGCTTTCATGCTGTGGCTGAGATATTGAGTGCAATTACATAAGTTATCAGCTCCCTTGCGGCTAACACGCATACATGCAACGACAACAGCAGCAGCTTAAAAAAAAAGCAACAACTAAAAACAATATACAACCGCACTAAGGCCCGTCAATCCATTGGCATTGCTCACGAAAAATCGGACAAGGCAATCGAGTTTTCGTTTGACTCCGGTATATGTTTTGTTGTTTTTTTGAACCAGAGTCCAAATTCTTCTTTTTGTAAATGGCCAAGAATTATGCACAAGAATTCCAACGCACACTCACACACACACACACACAGATCAAGATGGTGTGACTAAGGCTGAGACTTGAACTGAAAGCTAAAGTCTCTGTGGTAGCTAGTGTAAATGTACTCGTTGAACAAGATTTTTTAGAGGTTACCTCAGCGCTGGCTGTAGCGCCAATGTCCGATCATAAATACTTTTTGCAGCTAATTAAAATTGCCATAAAACATAACAGCATCGAAAACTATAACCAGATCGGCATCATTCGACCGGTGCTCAATGTGTGTACGATGTATATATACATTGTACACTTTTGTCAACCGATGAAAGAGTAATAAATACACCAGATTCACTTAAATCACCATTTTTATGAGCATACAATGAAATGAAACGAAGATTTATGCGACTAAATCACATTCTAACATTTAACCAAAACAAAAGAAAAAAAATATGCACGCTGTTTTAGCGACTGAATGTTCCTATATTTGCGTAGAGCCGACCAAACTTAAATCAACTGAAATGAGCATTATGAGCAGCAATAACAGCATCATTTTTTTTTTTTATACATTCGCCATCTTTTAACATATGGTTGCGGTTACACTCGTTACACTTTTATAAATCACCAATGCTAAAAAAAAATCTCATAATGAATTGTAGCATTTTCGCTCTATGTGTATGAGCGCACACCATTCGATCTTCTGGCTAGCTCGGCTCATTTTTCGGATGCTGTGCACCATGCGGAAAATTACAACTGTATTGTTGTGAGTATTTTTTTTTCTTCATCGTCTGTTTGAAACCGCTCAAAAACACTCACTTCAGTTAGCCTCAGTAACGCTGTTCGCGCTATTTTTTTTTTTTTTTTTTTAATAGTTACGGATTATTTATTCCAGAGAAACCGTAATACTCGTTTATGCGAAGACAATCAGATCACTTTTGTGACATGCAAGACTGGTCTTGCTGTGTGCCTGTGTGAACTGTACACGCCTTGTGTCTATTATAAATGCCATATTTAATATAAACTAAACTCTATATGGTCGCTTGGTGATCATATTTTGCAAAAAAAAAAAAAACGTTTTCTGTTTTCATTGTCTTTGATGTATTTGATTTTTTTTTCTTTCGTGTGTACGTTGCCGCTGTGTGTTCGATGTTTAGTCTAAATTGATTCGAAAACAAATTATTGTGTGAAATGAACAACACACAAAAAAACTGGTGTAATATTTGCTTTTGGCCGTATGCGGTGTGTATATTTCGAATGATTGGAGCTATACGACCTAGCCTCGATCATAATATTGACTTTTGTTTTGAACATTCGTCATATTGTTTTGTGAGACTGAACTGTAAATGGCGGCGAACGAATAGGCAATTTGATTTGTCATTATGCTTGTGTGTTTTAGTGTCTATGTGTATAAAAGTATTAAAAATAGACATTGTATTTTCGACTGGTTATGTTGAACAATAAAAAAAAACAAAACCTCAGTCGGCTCTAATTTGGTTGAGCAATCGGTGAATGATTGAAGTGAGCATTGAAAACTATTGTGAGCTCAAAAGCAACTCACAACAACAGAAGCGATAGAGAAATTAGACCACAAAATGTTCCACAAACGTAATATTGTATTGATCCGTTCAGTTTTATCCACTTTTGCTTTTTTTTTTCTCCCGCCTCATTCGTCATTGCGTTCGAAATCTAGCGGTCGCCATCAACAATTTTCCATGCATCTTTCGATACTCATACTCGATTTTGATTGCAATGGGCCTACATTAAGCAATAAATGGTGCCGTAAATGTCCGCAAGATGTGCCTTTTTTTTAAAAAAAATCCATTGTAGCTGATCATCGATAGCAGATCAGGGAATAAGAAGAGTGTTTTTTTTTTATTGAAACCTTTAAACCGATCATGCAATTGCTGCTTTTGCTGTTGATCTTTCGGTGGTTTTGTTGCTGTTATGCTATTGCTGTTCCGTCGACTCTGACCTAAAACAGACTCTTAAACATGGCGACGACCCGTTTATGCATAGTGTGGCATGGACAATTCGTTCGGGATGAACATCATAAATGCGGTAGTTTTTTCGTTTTTATTGTATACCCATTTTAAATGTTCAGTGCTGAAGGTAAAGTACAGACTTTTTTTAGTGCAGAGAGTATGATTTTTTGTACCATTGCATGCGATGTCACTTTTTCACTTTGCCTTGAACACTAGTGTTCAGAGATCAGAACAATTTTCTCATTTTGTTTTGCTACTTTTTTGTTTTTATTGCTGGTCGATGTCGTGCATACGAAATTGGAATCGCTGATTCTTTGTTCTTGTGAATAAAACAAAAAAAATAAAAGATTCACTTGAGAAAATGAGCCGTAAAGTAGAAGAAAAAAAAAACGCAACACACACCAAATTGATACATTGTTTGTTGTTAGCTACTGTTTTCAATTTGGATGTTGTTTGCTTTTGTGTTACCATCAAAGGGACGGTTAACGTTTTTCGTTTTTGTTTTTTTTATTTCTTCTTTATTTTCATTTCAATCGACAAACATATACTAAAACTGATCGTGCGATGATTGTGCATTACATTTATATGGCCGGTCACCGGATAAAATGGACAAATGAAACGATTGAATCAGATCAGATGCTGCACATCGGAAAATTGTGAAATACGATGCGAACCAATTTGTATTCAGTTTCATTGGCGTAGACACGCGAAAAACCCATCACAATATCTAGGCATTAACGTGTATAACGTCTTGATTTGGATTTGTGCAATGATTTTGCACAAGATTTTACTTAGAGCTGCGCCTGGCGATTGTAATGTGCTGTCATTGTTGCGTCGCGTGAATCACACTGGTTTTTGTTCTTCATGTGTGTGTGCGTTTTTTTTATATTATTTCTTCTTTTCTTTTTTTTTTCATTCACTTCATTTCATCATCATTTTCCATGGAAGGAAATTGCCGTTTATTGTGCATTTACTTGAATTTGTAAATGCAAGCGATGAAGAAATCAACGACGAACAACAACTACAACAAAATGAACATTTTCTCGACCAACTGTTTATTACTTAAAACCACTAGAATTCCCGTTAGTGGAACAAAAATCGCGTTTGCAGGATTTTCACTGAAAACAGCGACGTTTGAATATGTGTGTGTGTTTTTTTTTATCGAAAAAAAAAACACACACACCAACCAAAAACAACAGCAACAGCAACAGCAGCCGCACCAGAAACAACAACACATTTTATAACGGATCGATTTTTTTTATGTTCTGGTTGGCTGGGTTATCAAGATAAAAAGTACTTAAGAAAAATATGCAAACGTCTCGAGCAGTGGCATAAAAAGGCGATTTATGTCGTTCATGGTTTGCTCCGTTCACAACGGCAAATCGTGTACAAATAATCGTGCCAATCGATTTAGAACAATGTTAAAAGTTGCAATAAATTGAATTTAAGAAAAAAAAATTATTGTATTCACGGCGACAATGCGCAGACAATGTACGAGACAAACGACGAGTAAGAGCGAAGAATTGCACAAAACAAAATAGAAAGAAAAGCAACACGACAAAAAAAGAAAGAACACATGTGATGGAAAAATAGAACGAAAAAAGTCTTTAAAAAGCAAAAGCTCTCGATTCGAATGCTATCGCAGATTACAAACAAAAAAAAAATGACAAAATTGTGATTGTTCCAATGTTCATATATCATTAAGATAATAATTGATTTTCTATTTGACGTTTGATGTTTTCGATGACAATGTTACAAATTCAAGAGCCATGTGGCTGGCGAGGCATTCGTAGCCTCAATTCAGTCGACACAAGCACTTATAAGCCTTGGCCATAAAAGATGAAGCAAAACAAAGCAGTGCACAGACAATTGAAATAAATCAACTTTCATTGAGCAAGGCCCGAGTTCTGCGTCCCAATTCAAATAAATCGAAGCAAAGCAAATGAATTGAGTGACAATTTGTAATCCATAATCGTTTCGACTGAAGTGTAATTCAATTAAAGACAATTTTGTTGTTTTTTTTCTTTTATATATCATTATCCCAAGCTAAATAAACTTAAGCGCATTTGTGTACGAAAATTGTGTTCAACTTACCTTTTTATGTTTTAGCTTCTAATTGGTGAAGTGAAGTAAGAAGCACAGATTCACACATACACATACAGCAAATGGATGAAGACAACGTTAGCAAGATGGTTTAAATCCAAAAAAATAGGTCAACTTTCAATTAATATCTATATATGTTCAAATGAGCTCGATAGCAAGTGTTTGATGCACTGTTTAGTTTTACAGTGTAACACACCCAGCAAGAGATGCACAGTCTTACTAGTCAAATGAAAGCTGGAAAATCCGATCCAAAAAATAATAAACGTTCCGCGCGCGCGATGCAATCAACAACAAAATATTTTTTTTTTTAAACGGCACAAAAACTGCTCTTTATGGTAATAAATTCGTCAAACAAATTGTTATTTTGTTTTCAGATGAATATTAACAGCAAGTGTAAATATTTTCAATTAACACATTCCAACTAAACGTTCCAATAGTTCTGGTTCTGTTTTTATTCCTTCTTCTTCTCCCCTTCTTTATTTCGTGGTTTGTTGAGGTGCATTTACAGAAAATGCCACCAAATTGAATTTTGTTTCGTTTTGACCAATTCCAAACAGCAACTACAATTTGTATGTTAATATGCAATTTATGAAACTGCTATTTATCTGAATGTTTTTGTTGTTGGTATTTTTGTTGTTGTTTCTTCTTTCGTTTGCCGTTTGTTTTTTGTTTCTTCTTGTGGTCTCTTGCACAATTTTTTTTTTTTTTTTTTTTAATTGAAGTCGACACGAAACACTGGCAAATCAGAACTACTGTGGCACTGATTTTGAAATGAACAAAAAATAAAACTGTTCAAAGAATTGCGTATTTTTGTTTGTTGCGAGTGTGTGCAGTTGCGAACGGGCAATTGCATGGAACAGAATGACAATCGATGACAGTTACGGCGTCGGCGCACTCGGAGAAGCACCTGAACACAATCTGTTCTGTGTGTAGATTTTTGAATGCAGTTTTTATTTGGTTTCGTTTAACTCTTCGCCACTTTACTTAATTAAAATGCGATTGCAGTGTTTATGTTATGTGTGAATATGTTATGATTTTTCCCTTTTTTTTAAATGTTGAACAATTTCACATCAGTTTTGTCGTTCGTGTATTGTAAATATTCTGCAGCGTTAGCGTGACGATGATTAAAACAACGATCACAATTGTATGCAGTCAGACAAACATAACAAAATATTCAACACACAATTTTTTGTTCTTGGTCGGAGGCAATTGCATAAAGCGGGAACCACACAACGGATCGCTGAGAGAGAGAGAAAGAGAACCGAAAAAAAACAACAACAACAGCAACAACAAAATATGAATGCACACAATTAAAAACGAAGAGGGCAGCAACAGCAAACACAACAACTACAAATTCGTTGTTGTTATTTCTCAATAAAAGCATTCGTTACGTGCGCTGTGTTATTGTTTTTATCCCTTGTGTTCACTCACTTTGCACCGGAATGAATGTACTTGCACTGAAATGACTTCAGTCCGTCGATTTAGTTAGTTTTTTTTTCGTGTTATTTCTTCACTCAGTCTCCGGCCGTTCTCAAAATGCTACAATACACTGGAAGATGCTTTCTTATATGATGTGATTGTGTTTTTCGTGTTTTGGTGTGTGTATTCTTTTCCGTATATGTTTCGTCTTCTATCTTCGACGGCTGATGCTTTGGTTCATACGTTTTTTGTTGCTTTGTTGGTGTTATTTTGTTCCTTCATCCGAAGTTCATGTAATAAGTTTTTTTTTTATTCTTAATTTACTTCGGCACTCACAAATTGAATGGGATGGTCGTTTTTTTCCGTTTCTATTAATTCAACACGGCTATTGCGTACATGCGTATGCCTGGGAAAATTGTATGAAGAATATAATTTTGATTCACTTTTTGGCCGCCTCTGTCTGTTTTTTTTTCTGTGTGTTTCGATGCACCTTTTATTTTCTTTCTTCTGGCTAACAAAATTCTTTACGCCGCACACAAGAAATGTGGATTCAACGATTGATTAACCACACACACACACACACACACACACACACACATACATCCACAAAAATTGCTCTTTAATGTTGATGCTTCTGTGTTGTTGTAATGAAATGTGATTCTTTTGCTCATCAAAATAACCTCTTAATGATATTTATTTCACGTTATTTTTCACATTCAATCACTTTTCGAAATCAAAAATCTCTATCAGATCAATTTAGCATGTGCTCACTGATTCATCGCTATTTAAATTCCAATACACGTTTATCCATAGACCAACAAGTGGACAGCGAAAATGACACTGAACAATTGTGACATTTAACGTTTAATGTTTAATGCAAAGCAATTGCACCAGATTGACTCATCTAACTTGGTTAATTTGTCGATGATATAGTTGCACGGTGCAACAACGGACCTCAAACTGTTCACATCGAAGGTTCTCGTTCAACTGAGAGCGATGTTATGCATCATGCCGCTAGCACACGGTTACTTTTCAGTTGGTTTCCGTAGCACAGCAAATAATATTTAAAAAAAAATAAAAAAATAAAACAACAGAAAACAGATACACCAACAACAGACGACTGCTGTTCGAATTCGAAAGGTAGGGTCCGTAACGTGTGTTTTTGTTCGTACATTCGTGTGCAATTCACACACATTGATGGAACTACGAACGGTGTATACGACAAGTTTGAAACAAGTGAGTGGTCATTGTGTGTTGCGTGCACCGCATGCATCAACGTTACGGCGTTCAAAATCTAACGCAAATCAACGCAATCGAATTGACAGCGCGTTTTTCGCAACTTGCATGGTTGAATGGTGCAAACAAATGCTGAACAAAACAAATCCCATGTAACATTTTAATGCGGTTTGAAATGAAAATGATTGTTGGATTTGGAAGGCGCTATAGGTTTAATACTGCAGAAATGATTCCTAGCTTGGAGGAAATAATTTGTTATAATTTTCTCTATAATAAGAAATTTTTGAGTAATTTCACAGAATTTAGATGCGAAAAGTTAAGAAAAGCCACTACTTTTTACACTATTTTTTTATATAATAAAATTCCATCCCTTCATCATAAGGTTTATTATTGCAATAGAATGTTCCGTTTTGGAAAAGCCCAATTTCACCAGAAAATTTCACGTTCAAATGTTCAATTTTTTCACAATGTCTTTTAAATGAGACTTATCGTCAAAGTTAAAGTATTCTGAAAATAATTCAATGCAATATATTTTTATCAAAAATAAAGCGATGACAAAGCGAAATCGAAACTGACTGATCTGATTAGTAATCAGTGATAACACAGTATCGTACACTTTTTCAGGTATTCTGTCGTTATGACTCATTCGAAAGCATATGTCAATAGGAGCTGATAGCTAAATTGTCATCCAGAAAACCCAAACACATTTTTCTTATCGACTTTTGAATTTTTCTGTTTTCCATTTCACGGGCCTCACCCATTTCATTGAATATCAAAAGAATTCGAGTATTCGGTTTTTCTGCTCCAACTAAAATATGGTTGTAAATATCTCTTTGCAATCTTCAGCAATATTGTTGCCCGAGTTCGGATCTAAATCAAAATATCCTCGGCTGTTATTCATGCTACATATGAGAATCCAAAGAAAGTTTCATCATGCACAATGCACCAACAGACCTTAAACTTATCACATTGAAAGCTCCTGTTCAACTGAGAGTGATGTTATACATATAGCGCTAGCACACGGTTGCTGTTGTGTTTGTTTCCGTAGCACAGCAAATAATAATAAAAAAAAACAACAGAAAACAGATACACCAACAACAGATAAATGTTGTTCGAATTCGATAGGTAGGGTCCGTAGAGTGTGTTTTTGTTTGTTCATTCGTGTGCAATTTACACAAATTGATGGGAGTACGAACGATGTACACGAGAAGTGAGTGGTCATTGTTGGTTGCGCACCGCACGCATCAACGCTGCAGCGTTCACGATCTAACGCGAATCAACGCAATCGAATTAAAAAATAACATAAATCAAAGGTAATTTCGGAACATGTTAGTAAAACGAGATTTTAAATTCATCACAATGAAATTTTTAAATCTTTGAAGAAACAAAAATTGAATTTCCAAATTAAAACAAAATCAAACGCAAAAGCAGAGCTAAATAAATTTATAAGATCTTTTTTAAAACGTTCGAAAACCAAACATTTGAGTATAGTTCGATTTGGCGCTGGCAACACTTAAATGTCAAACAAAGACAACTTCAAATTGATTTCAGCTTTTAGCTGACAACCGTGAATCATCTACTCTAATTCTTATTTACAATCAAATCGAAAATCGTCGACCATCCAAACGAATTCCTTTTGTTAATTGTTTCAATATTCCGCCGTACAAGTGAATAGCGAAAATTCGAAAAAATGTCTCACTGTATGAATTGTAAGAAAGACGGTGTAGTGGTTCAATGTCTGCCTGGTATATCAATTATTATATGTGCAGATTGCAAACGAAAGCTCTTTGAAGCAATGAAGAAAGAAGAAGAAGAAGAAAAGAAAAAAACCGCGCAAACATCAGATAGAGCTGGAACGTCAGGCCTTCCAAGTGCGGTAAGTTTTGATATGATTTTTTTCCATTTTTACATTTAATTGTAATTTACATATAAATTGTTTTGACAGTTTTCGTCAATGAACATCAACAATTAATTCACGTCCCGCATACATCGATTTTTAGGTTAATTTACGTGAATCATCGGGTGACACTAGCTCTACTTCAAGTTTGCCAGCCGTAGTCAACGCTCCATCTCCAGCAACTTTAGAGTCAGACAATGCGGCAACCGGATATTCTAGTTCTCCACAACCGTTTTCCGGACCATTATCTGCACAGCATAGTCCAACTGAATTTGCGCCCTACGCTGCCACAGCAAATGCACCGGAAACAGCACCACCGTTGGGTCATTTCGCAGCGATAGCAGAGGCAGGTGTAGCGTCAGGTGTAGCAACAACATCAGCTCCATCGGACAGCCCCACAACACAGGTTCCATCGCCGCCATCGCAGGATTCCACATCGCGTTGATTTGAGCATTAACAATTCACATAAAAATGCAACTGTATAAATGAAATGCCACGGTGCTTTACAATTTACTTAGGAAATAAAACGCAATTTGTGTGTGTGTGTGTGTCTGTTTTTTATACAAAAATAAAACGATAACAAAGCGAAATCGGAATCAACCGCTCTGATTATTGCGTTTATTTAACTTATTTGTTGCTTGTTCTCCAGTTACAATTGGTTTGTTGTTTTCTTTTAAAATGTCATTTCAATTTATCGTGTTAACAAATTTGGATAAAAACTAAGGGTCAAGATCAGGATCTGTTTATCTCTTAATATGCACTTAAATTCACTCATTTTTGAAAAATAAAGTGGCTAAAAAAATATAGACATTGAACGATCAAAAATAAAAGAGAGTTAGAGGCAGGATGGAGCGTCATTTTTTTTTCTTTTGATTCGGTTGGACAAAAAATCTGTATTGTTCTCTTGGTGTCTTATATTGGTCTAGTTTTGTGAAATGATTGCTTGCTCGATGCTCATAAAGGAGGTGCATTTTCAGATTTAAAAAAAAAAATGGGTGTTGTTGCACCTTGCGATGTCTTTACATTAACTAAACTGGACTGGTTGTTTACGTCAATCGAATATTGCAAATATTGGATTAATGTTAATTGTTCTTTAGTTCACCGTTAAATCAAACTTGATTCACTCATATGCAATCTAGAGGGTGTGAAGGTTCACGCGGTGGTTTTTTATCAGCTTCATTCTGTTGAACGGCAAAAGAAAGAAAGAAATAAAATAAATACGAGAATAGAATAGAAATGAAATCGAAAGTGACCAGTGAAGAAATTCACCCACCTTGTGAAAGAATAGTGATGACAAATGTGTTTGTACGGCAATTCGTTCCATAAACCATACCAAATTCCAATAGATAATCGCATGTCCGTCAACAAATTGCGATTTACATAAAACATCATCACCGTACTGTGTTAAAATATTTTCGAGCTCCTTGCGCAACACCAGCGGATTTAAATATGGTACATTTAATTGATTCGTTTGCTTTTCGTTCGATTGTGTACGATCGATGCTGATGATTTGAATGCTTAACAGTGGTACGGTGGCTTTTTTGCATTTGTGACATGTTGTATTGAGATTGGAATCTTCGGCTGACCATCCGGCCATAATGTCTTTATCGTACATCATTTCGGAGCAATTGTGACATGGTGAGCATGTACTCAATTGAATTTCAACATCTGAATTTTTGCTGTATCGATGCTCAAGCGATACTTGTGGATGTGATTCGGGTGAATATGCGGTTTGAAGTTTTGCATACTCACCGAGAAACAGTAAATTATTGAAACTTGATTTACGGGAATCACTTAATCGGCTCCATAGATCAACGTCACTTGAAACACGCCGTGAATGTGCAGGTGCTGATGTTGGTGAATCAACCTCTAGGTTGTCGTCAGATCGATGAAGTCCTCTATCCAGTGTGGACGATTTGATTGGTGTATTATTCGCAGAGATTGCATCTTTGATTTCGTCCAACTTTTTGGCCATCGATGTTGCGGCACTCTTTATACTGCTGATACCACCTTGGATGATTTCATTTGATTTCTTACCAGTTAGACTTGGACTGAAACATTTGGGCAATTGTATAAAATCATTATTATTTTCACATTTCAATATTGTATAGAATCTGTAGTAATTCAATTGGTATTAAAATAGCTTTTATAAAGTGTTTGAAATAAATGAAAAATTCTTAAAAATTAAATATTTAAATCGTTAAAAAATCGTTTCACGCAAAATCATGCATTTATTGCATGACAGACCAATAGATGAGGCACAAATGACACAAATATTGATCCGCATTTGTGCGTGCAATCCATGCAATCTTCGTAATACTCGTCATTGCTAAAGCTAAAATTTCGGTGTATTTACACAGCATATTTGCCTTACCTAATGCTAGAAATATTTTCAATTATATTTGCAGGGATAATGGAATCTTTTTTAAAATTCAATCGTGCAGGTGAATAACGTCTATTTTAAAAAATGGAAATAAATAAAATGTTTAAAACAACATAAGGGCTTCAATGTAAATATATATATATGGGTCATTTAAATGGGTTTTCAAATGAAGATATAACAAAAGCAAAATGATAAACAGAACAAAAGCCATTCAAAATGATAACAAAAATGCAAATACGGTGTACGGAATTTTAAAAAGCAGTCTTGCGACAGTGATTTTTCGAAATTCAAATGAGGTGTACGATAAACTAAATGAAGTGTCAACTGGTGCTAAATGGTGGATAGATAAAACTGTGTGCATATTTACCCAAAACTTAATTTAAATGACTGGCCAAAGCCAGCAAAGCTTGACGTAACCGATGATGGTGGCATGGTCTTTGACCGTTGCATGCTTTTGTACATTGGTGTTGATTCATCGAAGGTGGCACTACGTTGTCCACGAAACAAGATTGGTTGGTCCGTATAAATGGTGTTGTTTTTGATTAAAAATGCATTTTTCGTCTCGACACTGGTTTTTTCGATTTTAATGAGTTCTTCTTCTTCTTCAATTAAAGCGCCCAATGGATCATTTTGTGTGACTGGTGTTCGTGGTGAGACTCTGTGATAAAATTAAAACAATAATGCATTAATTTACATGTAATTTTTCAAACTCATTAGAAATTTCAATAGCAATGCGTACTTTTTTGGGCTTGAATTGTCGTCATCATCATCATCATCATCATCTTCTTCATTAGTGCCGCCATCGTCTGTAATGCCGTTCTTTCCATGGTCTGTATTGTCTTTTATTGCATCATCAGCTGAATTACCATTCGTCACATTTAAACCGTCCTGGTGTTGTAATTGATTTTCATATTGTTCGGGTGCTGGCTCTTTGATCAATTCAATATTTTCCGCCGTAATTCGTTCCATCGTATGTGGATCAATTTCTGGTTCATGATCTTTGCCATTCATATTTTTTGTATTATTTTCACCGATGCCAACCGATGTTAATGATCCAGCACTAGCTCTTAAATTCAAATCATTTCGTTCACTTTGTCGTCCAAAATTGCCAAAACGTCCCCTCAACTTATCGAAAGCAAAGAAATCTATCGAAAAGTAATTACTTTCATTTTCCAAGCTAGTTGCTGATGTTGCATCATGCGCATCTAATGTATTTAAATTTTGTTCGGATGAACATTTTCGTCCACCACGTTGAATGCCACGACGAAGATGAGCAGCGGCAAAAATCACATTTTTCAAACGATTCCATCGCAATTTACTCGCCGTTCCATTATCCGATGGCCATTGAGCTTCTAAAACGCATTTATTGTAAAATCCATAAGTGACCGCATTCGGTTGAATGCCAGAACGTTTCATGAGATAGTATAAACGAACCGCAAGTATGGGCAAATCATGAATGCCACACAATTGCATCATGACACGATAACAAACTTCATCACAGGTGATTCGCATTTTATGGGCCTTTGACAGCACATCATAAGCGGCCTTTAATGTTGCCTGCTCATTATTATTCGCATCGAGCAGTATGCTTGGTAACACCAAAAAATAGATGGAATAACAGGTGGTTAGCAAATGATTGGCCCATTGTTCCGGTGACGATTGACATTTTCGTGCAATTTTTTGTGCCATTTTGATTTCGTATTTGGTACGCCGTGCCATTGGTGAACCAGGCGCACATGCAGCATTTTCCACCAATTTGGTTAGTTGATTTTTTGGTGGATGAAGTAGAGCCGAATTTAAAATGAACAATGGATACGTGTACGTTTCATCATTAGCACCTTGTTGACAATCTAATGGTAAAATATATTTTGTGCGATCACTGCTCGCACCAATGTCCCAATCAACGAAACGAATTTCATTTGTTGAATCATCGCATGCGCTCACTTTTTCCGTGCACTCATCAAAAAAGGCCAAACCCTGATAACCACTATCAGTGACAAACGAACGCTCCTCGATGAATCGGATGAACATTTGTGTTTTCATTAAGTAATTGTAAAATTTGTGATGGGCTTTGTCTCGTGATCGCAAAAATGCATTCAGTTGGAACAGCTAGAGAGAGGCAAATATTAAATTTAATCAGTATATCAAAAAAGTTCGTAATTTTAGTGTTGATTTTAAGTAGACGCGATGAAAATGAGCAAATTACCGCATTTGGATCGGTTGAGCCAACAGTGGGTGCTTTTGAAATGGGTACTAAATAATCTCGATAACCTCTTAAAATGGATGCCATAAATCTCAAAAATGCTTCTTGTATCCGTAATTCCAGGCTTTGTTCGCGAATTTTACGCTTAAAATCACGATCTAAACTATTGGTAGACGAAACGACCGGTGTTTGTGCTAAATCCTCCAGTTCACGTAATGTCTGTCGTAAAATCCTAGTGGCTCGCTTTGGCAACAGTTTCACAGTCAACTCCTTCTGCGATTCACATAACTAAACGATATACGGGTTTAATGTACCATGCAGACGCAGGTAAATCAGAGAAAATACATGTCATTTGGGACATAAAATGATGACATGAAGTTTTAAACTCACGCTAATATTGTTCGTGTCCAAATCCACGCATGTCACATCATTTGGTAGATCACAAATATCAAAATAACGCGAATCAACGCCAATCAAAAATGGCAACGGTGCATGCAATACTTCAGATAGACCCAACGGACACAATGGTATGTATGGGCATTGCCATTTGAATGGAAATAAAAGTGTAACAACAGCCTCAGCAACAGCTGTTAATGTTGAAGGTCTGAAAAGTCATTCCGCACAAATCACAAAGAGAAGAGAAAGACAACATACACACACATTATGAAAACAAAATCAACGACATGAAATTAAAAAAAAAAAAAATTGGTTACGTCCGTAATTGCGGTAGTGATTATTTGCGTTCATGCTCGCGAAAATTGGAATGAAAGCAAATAAAGGCGAATTAAAGCGATAAGATAAATCGCGGAAAAAAAATTAGATGAAAGTGAAAATAAAGAGAAGCCTGAACAGAGCGGCACGATTTGTTTACCTAAGCGAATGTATGAGAATTTTTTGTTCAGCTAAAACTAGTAAAAGCAGATGTAAGCAATTATCTGGTCCTAAATTGGTGAGCAATTGCATAAAACCAGCTCCGCTTCGTGGCATCGGCGAATCTTCCGGTTGCGTTAATATAATTCGTTCATTCGATGAATTGGACAATTGAATTAAAATGCTAGGCTGTGATGATGGAAACGGCACTTCGTCAATCAATTGTGTGATGTAGCGTTCAATGGGAACGGTTAAAGGTGTTTCACTTTTTGACATTTTCTATGTTCGGAGTGAAATGAATAAAATGTTTAAATTTAGCATTTGAAATCAATTACAGAATGAATGTGTTCTGTGGCAAAACTTACATAAATGAATCGCAACCATTTTTCAAATGTATCGCCAAATGGATGATGAGACAGCAAACAAATTGCTTTATTCACGTGTAACGAACAGTTTGCCGGTGAGTCATCTGTCCAGTTAAGCATTTCCTTTTGCTTATCGTTGAGCTGTGCCGAACTGTAGACGCAACAACGCATTAAAAAAGACGAAGAGTGGAAACCGAAGGACCGAAAATAAATATGTGAACATTTTGAAAGTCAGAACAGATAGTCAACGGCCATTCAAAACAAAAACAACACAACAACACAACAAAAAAACAAAATAGACACAAAACAAATCATGTTTGCGCAAAACGATATAAAGTTAAAGGTCTCTTACTCATATTCTTCGTAAAATGACAACGCTGAACCGTAGACCTTGTACGCACCATCGCTAACGGTCAACACAAATGTACTAAATACTGGATCTATACTCTTTCGCTTCACCTGTATGTCAACAAGCAAAAAACCACATGAAGATAACGTAAATTTTTTTTTAACAATATTCCAATTTAAAAATTAAAAAAAAAAGAAATCAAGTAACTGTTAAATTTGGACGGTGTAAAATGTGCACTTACATTGCCTTCAACATTTGGCCAACATTCTAGTGTACTTCCCATGGGTAAGCAAAACAATGGAACGCTTTCACATAATTTCAATGGAAAATCACTGTGATCAACAAATGGATAACGATGCAAAATGTCCGGTTGATAGCTTATCAATTTCGGTCGATTCATGGATTTTTTGTAGCATAAATACACATCACTGCCGACAATCCCTTTGTTGAGAGTTTTGTGAATTTGGCAAAAGGCATGCGGTGGCTCTTCTCTCGCTACAATTATACATAATTCACTAACCACCAATTCATTGCACGGCATATCATCTTTGGCACGACGATATGTCATAAAAATTTTCGTCGACGAATTATTTATATTCGCAACACGTTTGCCGGGCGTCCATTCCACCATTTGAGCGTCCGGCATTATGCGTTCGGAATTCTCATAGAGAATGCCAATATCAACAAGTGGTGGTTTATCATGTCCACGTCGATAGTATATGAAGCATGGCGGTGTTCGTACGGATCCATGATTTAAATCCGCATCCAAACCAGTCGGTGTTTTATCAAGTACTTGATGTCCATCGGGTACAGTTTCGCCGAGCGTTGGAAAATACACACCAATTTCAACGATCGGATCAACGGGCTCCACTGAACGCCGATGACTTGTATCGTTGAAAATATTTTCTTGCAGTAGCCGTGGATTTTTTGACAATCCAGCCACTACAAAATAGTCCGCTACACGATTCTCATCCATTGTGTTCAGTCAAAAACTGTATCAGGTCACAATGACGCATATGCAAAACAAACGAGAAAAGAGAAACGAAAGAAATGATAAATAAAACTATTTGAAGAAAAAAAAACAGATGTAGCTACGCAGCAATATCCAATCGAATAAAAACCAAATGCATAATATATAAACAAACGCTTGCTCTGTTTTCGTTGTCGCAATAATTATCAAGCTATGTGCGGAACAAACAGAGATATAAACACACATACAGTGACAACCATCCCATACACATCACCATAGTCAATACAAACTGAATCTATCGAAATAATACACACACAGCAATTATATATTGAAGGGGCAAAACTGATCAACCAACGCTCAAACGACGGAATTAAATTAGCTGCGACGAAGTTAAACAAAAGAGTGAAAAAATGCAATGAGAATTGTGAACGAAATAAGAAAAAAGAAACAACAACAACAACAACAACGACGACGGCAAGCAACCAAGAAAAAGTGCATGTGCCGAGATTTTCTACATGTTAAATTTCAAAATTGCAATCGATTTTGTGCATGTCGTGTTAATATTCGATGTTGCAGATGAAAAAAAAAATGATTCATAGATAGATTGGTGTAATTTCGCAGCCTCGGTGCGAAAGCTGGTGTTGCGGTGCAATGCCTAAGTAAATTAAGCGCATATTTGTGAAATTGAAAACGACGAAATGGCCTTAGCGCGCGATATTTGCGACTATTCTGA
Source organism: Aphidoletes aphidimyza (assembly GCA_030463065.1). NCBI lineage: Eukaryota > Metazoa > Arthropoda > Insecta > Diptera > Cecidomyiidae > Aphidoletes > Aphidoletes aphidimyza. The sequence continues at coordinate 4,757,865 of CM059999.1, forward strand.
TATTTGACACGAACAGAACGAAGAAAAAAAAAATGTGTTTTTGATTTGATTTCGTGTGTCGTATTTTCGTTTCGCCATATCAGAAAACATGTACGATGTGCTTGCAATTCGTTCAGTAGCAAAAATGTGTGATATTGTGTGGAAGTAATAGAGTACAGTCAAAACTCCTCCAGTCTTTTTTTACTACAATTACAACTTTATCACATCCATAAAACCCGTAAACCGTAAACGATTACATAAAGAAGTTGTACAATTGCACCACTAGTCGTTTAGATGTTATGAATGCATTCACTTTTCTCGGTCGTATTAGGTACACGCTCATGAAGCCGATGATTGTGTACGACTACGCAAACGATTCACAATTTTAACATTTTACACACATATTTTATCCATCAATATTCACACACAGAGAGAGAGAGAGAGTGTGTGTGTAACCAAAGCTGGAGCAATTTCACAGTGGTTGAATAAATGAGCGACAATAAAATCGTGCATTTGTAGAGGAAATAGATAGTTTGAATAAGATGGGCCTGAGGTGATTCAATTAAGGAATCGTAACGTTGGTATGAATGGAAGGAAGGCCACCAACACTCAACAATACTCATAGCACACCATATTTGGCTAATTTGACCAATGAACAACGAAACCGAATCTATTTACCACACAATAGCTTACAATAAGCATACTAAAAAACTTGAGATTCATTGGATCAACTAATTTACAGTTCACATTCAATATTCGTCGTTTTGATAAAAAGGAAAAATACGAAACGAAAAAGGGTAAAATTTAAAAAAAAAAACTGTATAGAGAGCACACACTGAAAATTCCGTTGGCAGTGAATAAGCAACAACGACTACAACAACAAACATGAATTGTCACCGTCATTCGTCGATATTATATTATTCACATTCGATAGCATTGATCTTGAAGCCAGTCACAACAACAACAATACCCCAGTCTCATCACATAATCATAAAACATACAGAAATAAGCCCACCACAAAAAAATTATGTGTACCGTCATGCATACATAAACTGGCTCACACACATGTCGTGTTTGTATATACATTATTTATTTTTTTTTTTTTCATTCTCTCTCTTTTCATTGACACCACAACAGTTACCGAAAGTAAAATATGTGTAAGGAATCACAGAGTTTTCCACCGTTTTCAATTTCATTTGTTTTTATTTCATTGTTCACTATAACAACGGAATTCGGTAGCTAAATGGAACATGATATATGAATGTATTCTTGAATGGTTTTTAGGTAAATCACTTTGAAATGTGAACAATGTTCAGTGCTATGAACAGTGACACAAGAAAATGACAAACAACAATCGCAATTGAATTTTTCATACGATTTTGTATATAAAACATGAGAATTTGATCGAAACTGCAAAGAGAAAACACACACACATTCATTTAACAAATTGAATTTCGGCAATATTTGAATTGATGTGTACAATTCAATTGGGTTTGACGGAATATAAATTGAGTAATAACAAGTAACAAAAAGAAACGAAATAAACGCAAAACCAGCATCAAATCATCCATATTAAAGTATCAAACTAATACAAACATACGTGTTAACCAATTTTCGATACATAAATTCGTAAATGTAAAATCCAATTGCCATGAAACCATACAAATTGACGGCTACAGCAACGGCAACATTGATTCACAACAACAACAACAACAACAACACAACTAAAGTCATACAACACTCAAAAGAACGAAGAAAAGCGAGCGAGACAGAGAGCGAATGAAATTTTAAAAAAAACATCACACACATCACTAGTAACACTTTTGCTCTGTTCACATCTCATTCTCACACATTGTAAGAATGTTTCGTTCGAGCTAATTTCGCATTCGATTAGTTCTATTTGATGTTCTTGATATTTATTTTCTATCGTTTTTTTCCCCATATGCACTCATTTGTTACGCCAATTTACGCATCAGCGTTTGTTCATCGAAACAAAAAAAAAAAAAAAAAACCAACAAACATTCGAACACGGAACAATCAATCGACAATTCAAGGAAAAATTTGTCATTTTCTTTCTTCAGCTAGCAATAAAAATTTGATTTCACTGTACAATTTACAACATTTTTTTCACAATGAAAACCACTAAACAAATTGAAACAAATTATTCAGGTTTGCCTCACACATACACACCATTTTTTTCACGCTACGGGTTTAAGTTTTCCTTTTTTTTTTTTCGTGTATGTGTTTAATGTTCCTTTAAAATCTACAACTAAACAAGTGATGACAAATATAGGTTTCACGTCTTTCAACCACCGGATTCATACGCTAACTAAACGAAATGCCATTTGTTAATATTGTGCATTTTTCGCAAACATGCTAAAGCATTTTGTAACTTACACACAAGATTATAAACCAATACATATATCGAACAGCCGACCGTTGTCGATGCTGTATGACGATTGACAATGGCTAAAAGCAAACCACACACAGTGATGCGCGCGTGTTTGTAATATGTCATGAAGTAGCGTTTGATGTGTGTGAGTGTACGCGTGTGTGTATGTTGTGTTTTGGTTTTCGTAGTCCATTCACTGAAAGAATTTACTCATGCTTTTGACATTTTACCGCGTTGACATTTCGAAAAATGGTTTTCGAACAACAAACCCCATTTCGAATAAAACGTAACTGTCAATGCGACACACCGTCTATTCGGCTCATAAGCCGTTTTGTAAATATTTACGAATGAGGGGGGGAGAGTGAATTGGCAGTGGCGAATATATTTTCAAATTGCTTGAACTGAGACGTAGATGGAGTGTATTTGTAATATAAACAATTTTAATTTAAAGGAAAATGAAAATACTATTTAAATATAGACGTTATCATTGTCGGAATTTGTATTTCATGCGACGAATATAAATGAGGAATTACCTGCCGAAACACACGTTTGCGGATTTGCATTAGTTTTACTGTTTTGACAATTTGGCAAAACAAAAAAAGACGAAAATCCGTATATTTTATCAAATTCGATAGCTCAAGTGACTCGGCGTCAAGTCCATCGTCTCATTAGTATTGAGCTCAAGTACAAACTGTATGCTGAATCGGTCTTATTTATATATCCATTAATTTGGAATGCGTTCAGCATGATGATCATCAAAATCTCATCACTGAGCCCTCATCGCCGTATTTATGTGTTATATCGCACTGTGTGTCGTTGTTCGCAATGATGGAGAATGCGTATCAGAGCCGCACCGTTATTCTAGTGTGTTGTACTACAACACTGGTCTGAATGCAATGCCATGTGTACTTGTACAAAATACACATTTGTCACTGGGTGCGTTTTTTTTTGTTGGTCGCTGTGCACATAAAGGACAATAAAAATGGGTAGTTATGATGATCTCGGCTTTTGGTTGGGATACATTTCCTGAATTAATGCCATCTAAAGTAGTATTTTATACGGAGACGAGGAAAACTTTGCTGTTGAAAAGCGACACTTTACTCTGTGACATCGTTGTTTTTTCTTTGATGAAATCAAAACTATGGTGTGAGATATATGTTTGACGAATTTCATGCTGTCATTCGACACATCTTGTTACTTACTCCATTTCCTCATTTCCAAATGTATTTTTTATAAGGTATATATTGAAATAGGCCACATTTTATTTTTATTTTGGCAGATGTTGTTACATGGTTGCATGAATTTGTTATGATTGCTCGTCTCTACGGCTGATAAAAATAAAGCGCCTTTGGATTTTCGTTTGCTGTTGAAACACACACACACACACACACGAACACAGGGGGAATAAATTTCTTAAACTGAACGAAATAAAATGAAAAAAAAAATAACACGAAAACATACATTCGGTGGCATTTGGTACCAATCGAATTACAAATATATATCAAAGCAGATTCCATTTATTTATGAAGAACACGAACGAAAAAAAAACAAGATTTGAAACAAATGGCTTGATAAATTATGTATGATTTTGGTAAAGCCGCTGTGCAAATACCAACACAAATCATATTTTTGTTCGTGTGTTGTCTGCAAAATATAATTTTCATTGATGAATGTATTTTGGTTTCTGTTTTTGTTGTATTTTGTTACGCAATTTTTTTTTTATCTTGGTTGAATTGGCCACATTGCAACCAACTATTTGTTCACCCCCAAAACTCATAAAATCCAATTAAAAAATGATCTGTTGCGTAAGCCGATTGTTTTGTTTGTTTGTGTGAAGTAGTTGCACAATTTAAAAAAAAAGCCATCTTCCCATGAGAATTTAAGTAATGGGGGAGTGAGAAGGAAGAAAAAAAAAGTCACAAAACTTTAGATGATTTGAATGAATTGAACGGAATTTACCATTCTTCGTAGAAGAAGAAATGCAGAAAAGTTTACTTGGCTCCAAGTAAGATAAAAATAGACGGGGAGAGGAAAAAAAAACACGTAACAAAGTTTGCAACATAATTTTTCTTTTTCTTTGTATGCTGTTAGCTATTGTTCACCAATTTCATTTCTGTCCGTTCACTTGAGCTCTCGCTCTCGAACCATAAACTCTTTATTACCGTCAAAGCGAATTTACCATCAGCTAGATAAAAAGCGATAAAGAATGAACGAACAGCGAAACAGTATCACGCTGCTTGGTTACAGACAAGTTGCATCGAATGTAAAATGGCCTGATAATGCTCACACTTACAAATTGTGGCCGTATGTGAGTGGAGATAAATAGCCAAAGTTTAGACAAACACAGCGGGCACACACGAACCAAAGCAGCAGCCACAACAACAACAACAACAACAACAACAGAAAACACCATCAATGTGGTTTACAACGGCAAAGGAAAAATAAATCTTGTGTGGAAAGTACAAAAGAGAATGGTGATCAAACTCAAACACACACACACTTGGACTCTCATACTGGCATACAGATGAAACGAAAAAGTTAAGACGATTTTTAGCTGGTTGCGAAAATTGGAAAATATGAATAAGCCATTGTCAATGGACAACTAGAATGGAATCAAAAGCTTTCTTGAGCATATCACGATTTAGCTTTTGTTGGCCACTTGTAAGTCCATTAGTTTGTATCAAACACTGTTGTTGACCATTGGTGGCCTCTTTGAATATTTGTTCAACATTGATGCTCTTGTTTGCACTCATGTAGTTTAGCAAATAACAAGTCAAAGAACAAAAGTCACAGAAAAAAAAATTCGAAATGCAAAAGTACTAAAAATATGGATATATGTGAATAACTTTTTTTTTCCAGCTCTGTCTTCCTCTTGCTCTCTTTATCCCTGCAGTTTGTTTGTCGGTGCCAAAAAAACAACAATTTAACACAGCATTGAGCATTGTATATCATATAGCATGGGTGGCTTTTTAGCTTCGATGCCAAAACAGCAGAACATTGAACGGTTGTTGTTAGCCCTTTTCCATACAAAAACTTTTCGTGCCTGGCAGATTTATGATAATTGTGATTAGATGCTATCGTTGGTGTTCTGCTATTGTTTTTATTTGCCTTTCAAATAATAAAATGTTCGAACAACACAAGCATAAACATTGAACCGTAACCTGTCATAGAAAATGGCAAATGGTGTATGCGTGTAAATGATAGCACTTTATGTTTAAGCCCGCCAACAGTTCTCATACAGCATCGACTCTAGCATCGACTATACATTTCCAAATAATAGAAATTTAACGCCAGCACACTAGATACCCCGGCCAATCGACAACGGGGTGTAAAAATCCGATGTGGTTGGTTTAGCACACGATTAGAAGCGAATTATCAGAGGTTTTAGCATGGGTTCAATAAAGAAACAAACAGTGAGACAGAGTGTGAGACTCACACTTGAATTTGCTGTACATCAACAACAAAATTACCTACCTATGCATTGAAAATGGATATGGTATGTGTTTGTATGAATTCAATTTAGACCAAAAGTACCTCCACATCAGGTTACCGTTTTCCATTGAACGTTATGGTAACTATGCAAACAGGTAACCAGCTGATATTTATCCAGGATCGCGACATCCGTTATTCAGATTGGATTTATCGAATAAATTCGCTGACGACCTCAATACCGTTTTGTCTCGCACTCTATCATTAGAGTGTCGAAACCCATACACGCTCTTTGCCATCAATTAATTTTTGACCTGCATTTTATATGCCGATTTTATGTTATACAAATATAAAACCGAATGGATGATAAAATATAAAATTGGGGAAATGTCACTAATCAGTGAAAAAGTTTGGTTCCAAATAAATACCATAGAGGCGAGCCACACATCCTTTTTCCATTTTACCTGCATTCTATTTATAATTGACAGAGGCAGACGCCATCCGATCTAAAAATGCTTTTTACAATTTTGTGCAATTTTATATCCGTTTTGTGTCTTCACAAACTACATTAGAATCAATAATTAAATAACAAACGAAAAGGGAAAAAAAAACAGAAATGATAGCTTGTTTTTCTCTCTTATCACATAAATTGAATTGAGCTTTTGATGCGAAACACAATCCCAAATGAATGATTTGTCCCCTGGCAATGGCACGCGCGTTCATTCGTTGGTGTTTTTTCTTTTCGTTTTATCCTCTTCATCTCTCCTGTTTCGATTTCGTCATGCAGAATGCAAACGTTGCGAAAAAATATTTGTCCATGATTTTTCGATGTGTATACGAATATATACACTATTAGACCATTTAGTATCCATCAATTTCAGCCACAAACGCACAATTTCTATTTTTATCACGGCCATATACTGTAATGACAGACATTGTAGCGCGTAATGAAAAAAAAAAATTGTATAAATGTGTACGTGTGAGGGTAACGGCATTCACACATGTCATGCCAACTGTGAATGCTATTGCTATTGCTACTGCTTCTGATGCTGCATCCGCTATTACTGTTTTTTTTTCGCCTCGTTCATTCGTTGTTGTATGTGCTTGAAACACCGCGTGTGCTTGTCACACAGTTTCAAGCCGATTGAATTAGGTGGAAATATATCATGAACAGTTGGCATCAACCATAGCAAAGCGGTCGATGATAACCGAACTGAAAAACACACAATATTCTGGCACATTAGAAGCGAGTCATGTTTTCAGTTGACTCATATGCTACCCCCATATTCATTTGGATAGGCTGATGCCAAACGCAGTGCACAGGAATTTCCCATTCAAAGACCCTATGGTTAAAAACAACAGCATTCACAATCGGCATTTCGATGTGACGCTTGTACGCTAGCTTCAACGGTCATGCGTTCATCTCATGGATCATGATTATGTAAGCAAAGCAAGAGATTTTCTCGTTTTTTTTTGTCTTTATTTCATATTTTCGTTTTCATTTATTTATACCCAACCGAACTAATTTATTCGCTTTGTGGGTGCGTGTGTATACCACTTTCGTTGTGGATTCAATTCGGAATATTTTATGTAGACATTGCAATAATCTTTGATGGTATAGTGTTTTTGATGTTGCAAACGACTGAATTGAACGCCAAAAATTTTCATCATCAAACGCATGATAGCTGTTTTTTACGAGACAGACGTTGGCCAAGCAGTGTGTGTGCTATCATTGAAAGCATAGAGGTTGAATCGAAGCGACGGAAATCTGCCCCACCTTCATTTGGATTTTCCACTCTCTTGGCAAACTTGCGTGGCACTCTCTCTTGCTCTCTGCTACTCTCCCATTTTCCCTTTTGCCTCTCAAGCTCTGCGTCTGGCGATGTGCTTTCGCTGCGAAAGTGAAAACTCCTGCTGATGTTACTCACCATTTATCCAAACCATTATAACGAATCGAAGCGAAACGTATGATAGAGAGTGAGTGAGAGTAAATGGGAAAATGGGAGCAAATTTGGCATTTTCCACATTGCTGATGCTGTGCATTGCTCTCATTTACTCTCTTTTTTTGCGCTCTCTATACATCTCTCTCTCTCTCTCTCTCCGTTTTTGTGTGTGTAATGACACTGGTAAAATACCAGATGTATCACATTTGGCTGTGCGAATAGCATTTTTCAATGCATTCGTTTAGTCTGATCTAGACATCGTTTTCCTTCGGCAGCAAATCCCTTTTGTTTCTCTTTCTCAATACGCGAATTTTCAATTCCAATCTTCATTAATATCTCCCAAATGAACGTGATCAAATTCAACACAACAAACACATTTTGCAAATTTAAAACCAACCATTTTCCAATGGAATATCGTTTAGTTTTGTGGCGCCAGATGAAGGAATAGATAAGTGTAATGAACATTCTAAAAATATTAAACAAAGTTAAATAAAATCCAATAAGAGAAAAATAAGAGGGAAAGAGAAAAGTTTTACGAAATTTTTTGGGCAAAACAAATAGAAGTGCACGAACAAGAGACGAACAACATAAAAACGAACTCTTACATAAACGAAACAAAAAGTTAAAATAAACTGTTTTTCTATATATATGTGTGTGTGTGTGAGGAAAATATAAATAAAATTCCGGAAAAAGAACAACAAATTAATTATTTCATTTGAGTAGCATTAGTGCAGAGGAATTGTTGGCACCGAAAAATGAATATCCAGCTCACATTTTACGATTTGCAACAGCAAAATGAATATCCAGTTAAACGACCATAGACATTCCATTTCGATTTGATTCACTTGTACATTGGAAACAACATAGTGGAGAAACGACGATTGTCGAACATTGTGTAAGTAAACGAACATCTCTGTCGGTGGCTGTTATACTCTATCCATTGTACATAGTGTGTCTGTTAGATTTTGCCCAAGTGATGAAGTAATTGGCAATATTTTGCTGTCGCGAATGCCACTTAAGCAGAAAATAATAAGAAAAAGCAGAAATTATTGGCTTACAATGCGAACAAAAAATAAAGGGTATTAATTCAGGAGAAAAACCCAAGCGTTATGTTGTTGTGTTGGTGCACAATGAAACAAAAATTTATCAAATAGAAGAAACAGCACGGACAGAAACGGAGGAAAATAAACGAATGTAAACGAATGAACGACTCAGTAATCAAACAAAGAAATTCAATTTATTTTTCACCATCCAAACCATTAATGTGATACAATTGATACGCACAACCAAATTAAATTTTGTGTGTGTGTGTGTGTGTGTGTGTGTGTGTGATGGTTTGAGCGCACATCGAGCGGGTATTTCACGCTCTAAAACCATATCATCCAAATGATACCCATTGCATATCAGGCCGGATCATACTTAATAGTGAAAAAAAAGACAGCATAGCGCGAATTTCTCTCGCGGCAATCGAAAGCAACGTCGTGATGGAAAAGATCAAAGGCCAATCAATTGATTTTCTTGCGTCGCTTTTACTATGCTTCTTCATTCTTCTTGGTTGTTCCATTCTATGCGCTTTCGGTTTTACCGTTGATAAATGAAAAAGGCCACTTTCAATTGAATGGCATTTTCTTGAAATTGAGGTGGCTTCTACGTTACCTTTTTCTCGAAATTTTTTCATCAGATACTTTGACACGTAATTTGAAACATCAAAACGTCGACTTTTCACTTTATAAAAAAAGAAGCCAAAGATTATAAAAAATTATACCAAGAAGAAAATACCATAAAGAGACTTAGAGACGAGCCACAGAACAACAACAACAAAAACAACAGATGAACATTTACAGAGACCACGACAACAGTGTGACAAACGAATTTTGGCTGTCCAACGATATCACAACGAAGCGAACAAACAAAAAATAAATTGACAGATATATGAAAGTGAAAAAAATGAGCCCAATTGAAGTAAAACCATTGAAAAAAGAACAGATCGAACCAAGAAAAGAAAAAAAAAAACACAGAGAGAGAGAAAGAGGGGACGAAAAGCAGTCAACAAAAAATCAAGCGAAAAAAAACTCGTTTGTGGGGTGTGTTGGTGGTATATGTACAGAGTGTTATTGTAAGTGAATAAGGTCAAAGCTTTCTCCGATACACACCACCATAGCACCACAGAGTATAGTAATATAGTGGAATGTTTCGCATCGGCAATGCGTGTTGTTGTTGGTGTCTGCAGACGAGCGAAGCATACACACTTGCTTGCTCGTACCAATTTCAGTGATTGTCATCATTCTATCGCTTTCCAACTTATTCTTTCAACTCTGTACATTTAATCCATGCGTTCGTTCGTTCGTTCGTTCGTTCATTTTCATCCATCCGTCTATCCATCCATTGCATCGTTTCTCTATCTCTCAATTCGCTTTAAGTTCGGTCTGGCCTTTAATCTCTTTACGGTACATTTGGTGTTCTTGTGCCAAAATAAATAAAAATTAACTATTTGCTGCCGCCTAATAGCAACGATGAGATGCTTAAACAGTGGTTGGGAAAAAGCCCCAAAATGATTTCAATGCCCTCTCTCTCTCTGTGTGTGCGTGTGTAAGACTGCGCTTGTGAGATGTTCTCGTGATGTTTTGTGTGTACGGTTTGGGTTTTTGCGCTTACACAAACAAATAACAAACGAGAGAGAGAGAGAGAGAGAAAGAAAGAAAAAAAGAGCCCACGAATATTTTAAATGGCACGTTATATACAATTTTCAAACCAATTCACCACTTTTATTTCGTTCAATGATGTTGAATGAGCCCAGACCTTATCTATCACGATACCCACATCGTAATCACATATGTATTTTTTGGCAAAATCGTGCGTGCGTGATGCAGTAGCACTGGCCAAAGAGTGTCGAATGCCAATCGAACACAACATGAAATGTTCCATGTTTCAATGATGTTTAATGGAGTCTTAGAAAAAGCAAACGTTTGACGATTGCTTTCAAAAAAAAAAAAAAAAATACAGATAGCACACATAGCACACATCAAAACACCAATTCTAACTGATTTCCAGATTTTTCATAGCTTTTATATCGGTTTTTGTCTTTTCACGTGTAATTCTTATTTATCGTTCAGCTTAAGTTAGTTTATGTGATCAATGTGAGGGAGTGTAGCAAAGCATAGGCAGCAATAGACGAATAACAGTTGGAAAAAATCACGTGATGCTCTACAAAAGCGTATAAAAGATAAATTGGCGGCAGCATCAGTATTAGCCGCGGCATGTTCGACTAAATACGCCTAATTCGCATCAAACATCATTTTTCACACACACATATATATATACACTTTTCAACCTTCATAAAACGACCACCCAACATTCAACGTCATTGAAGAAATCCATTGAGAAATGAATACGCAATCTGCAAACGTCGCCGATGAGTTAAAATCATAGCAAAATCAAAATGAGTGGAGAAAGCGGATGAACGAATGTCGAGAAAGAAGCGTAATCGTATATTGTGTACTGAAAAATAAACCTCTCTAGAATGCCGTTGAAACGATGTATTATGAACGAGAAAAAGAAGAAGAAGAAAAAAAAACAGCAAAAAAAATAGAAAAACCCAGAGGAATGTGACTGTGTGTTCTGGGAAAAAAAAGCTCAAATGTCGAGTTAAAGCATTCATCAATTCATTGAAGACAAGCAAATAAAAAAAATGTAAGCCACCGAAAAAAAACACACAAAAAATGCTACCAAGCTAAAAGAAAGAAGGAAAAACACAACAAAAATATACGAAAAATAAATGGTTTTCCTTCCTTTATTTTGTGTCGTTGTGGTGGCGCAACTTTTCCGAAGCAGATCCAAATAAGTAACGATTGCCAGGTACGACATCCTCAATATGTAGAAACAATGTTGAAATTGGATGTTGTGAATATGGAAGCGAACAGAAAAGAGCAACAGACATTGTACAAGCACAATTGAATTGGCTTAGGGCAAAAAAAAAAAATGATAAAGATTTTAAGGGCTACCCATAACCAAAATATACCACATTTTTGCTCTCGGGGTATTGTATAAAGTGTACGCGTATTCGAACGAATGGTGTTACTTTCACGTCAATTGTTCGAATCGAATGATGGTAAGCAAGTGAACGAACATTTCAGCTGATAAGTCTTTTGCTCTCATCGTTCGCGCGCGCGAATAACTAAAGCAATAAAAACAACAACAAAAATGTATGAGGGTCGATGTATACTTGAACGAACACAATACGTTTATACACACATATATTTGGTGTATATGCCAAAACATTATGCTTATGCTTATGCTGATACTGGATACAATATTATAAAATGCCATACACTCGTCCATATATCAATGGACTAAAGCAACAACTTCGCCTCGAAATTCTTCTAGCGAAAATAATTTCTACTTTTACTCTCTCTCTCTCTCGCTCTCTCTATTGTCGTGTTCCCTTTTCCTCATGCCAAAAAGACAACGGTGTTTAGCAGCTCCGTTAGAAATAGGCAAATATTCGCCCATTTGAAGAAGTTGCACGGTGTGAGTGTAAATTATTTGAAAAACCAGTTTCGGATCGTATTGCGCCCTCTCGCTCAATCCACGCATATCCTCTGTCATTTAGTTCAAAGGCTATTCGATGCGATGCGATGTGCTGTGCGTGCAAAGACATTCTGTGTATCCCACTGGTTTTATCCATTGTATTATTGTATTAGATGAGCATAACAAATGAAAGCTGAATGAAAGACAACGCAAAAATTTTCGAGCAAGCAAACCGAAATAGAAAACGGAACACGTACGGAAGCTTAAAACAAAAGCAACAACGGCAGCAGTTACAACACACAAAAGCAACAAAAACAACGATACAGCGACATTGTATAAACCAACAAAATAACATCATATTTTATATTGCACGCAATACAAAGCAGAAAAAGTAGCCTCAAACGCATATAAACAAGGGTGCACACAATAGCGAGCAAATAGTCAGCAAAATAACACATACATACAGAATATATCGACGGTTGGTTTGACGGTAGGCAACGATAATAACAAACTGAAAAACAAAGAACACAGTGAGACTGAGCGTTTATATCGAAAGCGGAAAGGACGACAAAATGATGTGGGTTACGGAGTGAATGCTGGAACAATTTTTAATATACTTTTGGCTTATCTCTTGGCACGCTTCTTCCGTATCCACAGGCTAACAGTGGCCGTATTACATTAAGTGATGGAATGTTTGTGCGTGTATGCGCAAATTTTCCAGAAAACAAATGTAACAAGAAAAACAACACTACTCCATCGTTCATAAACATCAAGCAATTATCTATTCGATATCAGTGGGTTGTACGGCAACAGCGCTAATAAAGTCAAATAAAACTAAACGATTTACGGAGAGTGCCGAGAGTACAGAAAAAAACACATATATAAACACACACACACACACAAGAGAGACGAACATTTTATATGACGATTGTGGAACGCAAACACTTCCCGTTTAAATACACAGACTTACACACTCAAGTGAAATAACATACTGACGCATACGTTGAATTTATTTGCTGTCTATTTTAACTGAATCCATCCGCTGTTTATCTGTCTATTCTGCTGAAGTCACTCATTTTCTAATTCATATTTTTCATGAAAACGACATTGACGTAGCAAAGAGAACAAAAGTGATATCATTTAACAGCAAGTAAAAGTGGCTACACATGAACATGCATATCATACGCACAACAGGCATAAGGATCTGCAAAACACAAGCCACACAATAACTAATTCCGTTACAGACCAAGTCTCATGACATTTCGAAAGTGCGTGAATTTACATATTTCGGAATGTTTTAAATGTTGGGATGTTGTTACGCACATTTTCAATGTCATTGAATTGTTTATTTCCATTTTCATGGCGCTTGTTTGTTTATTTATTCTTTCTTTCTTTCTTTCTTTCTTTCTTTCTTTCTTTCTTTGCTTTTTGTTTCTCCATTTTTTTCACGCTCTTTTCAACCTCTAAATACCACTTCACGCATTAACATCGTTGGAAATGTTCATCAGGCCCAGCATCAACATAGTTTATGCATATTCAGCGCTGTGTTTTGTGTACTGGAATTTCATAAGTATTTGGCGATTATTTTTCCTTAGAAGCAAACAAATACAACACGTAAGTGCTACTGTTTTTTTCTCTCTCTCTCTCTCTCTCTCTCTCTCTCTCTCTCTCTCTCTCTCTCTCTCTCTCTCTCTCTTTATGATGTATTTTCTTCTTGTTGTTTTTTCTCCTTTTATTTTCATCATACTTGAGCAAACTCAACCTTCCCTTCCATACATGTTTATGTTGTCTGCATATTTCGAAATATTCCGTTTTTCTCGTTCTTGGTGCATGTTGTTGGGCGTGTACGCTTCGAAAATTATTCAGTTGTGTTGACAGTTTCATCGACATTTCAGCACCTACATAAGGTTTCCCTTGCTACACACATGCCTTGAATGCTTTCGTTCTCTTTATGCCATAACCATTTTCACTTGGTTAGTGCTTGTTTGTTGTACTTCCTTTTTTTTTATACGCTCATTTCATTTTTATTTACTTTTGTACTTCATTTTCCATCAAATCGATGCGCGCCCGTGCGAGCGAGCGCGCAATGTATGTGCGAGCAACGAACATGATCAGAGCGAAACGCATAACATGGCACCGAATTTATGTTGGAATAATTTTTGGTACAAACAGTATTGCACAAGATGTGTGCAAATAACAAAAGACGATATCGAAGTGGAAGGAGAAATAGAACGAAGCAAAGCGAATACGAACAAAAAAAAGAAGAAAAAAACAGTTTCAACACCAACCGAATTAATATATGACTACCAGCGTAGCGTCTTAACCAAAAACCATTTTTCACCATTGGACCCTTTTTTTCGCTTTCTCAATATTCACCATGAAAACGAGTAAACGAACCAGCAATCGTGTGCACATAGCATTTTTTTTCTCGCTTTCTCTCAATATTTTATGAACGAGTTTATTCACATTGGGTATTCATGCTTGTGATGTTCAGGTGTTTTGTGTTTTATTTAACTTTTTTGTGTGTGTGTTTTTTTTTCAAAAGCAAATTCTTTGAATGTTCGCGGATCGGTCCCATTTCCCGCATACTTGTTTTTCCCTAGTTTGTCTTGCAACAAATGCCTATTTATGTATTGCAACGATTCCATAAAAGGCTATACAAGGTTTCGCATTCGCATTTCGGGTTTTTTTTCGTTACACATTTCAAATCAAACCTAATGGAATGAAAAATCGCTTAGCTCAATAGAAATAATTCGAAAGTGTGTCAAATAAGTTTCACAAAATCAAATAAAAAATCGAGTTTAATGAATGAAAAAGTTTTTCGATGAAGTTCATTTAGGGTGATTTGTTTTTTGGCACTGATCACAGCCGTCCCCCCTCCCCCAAACAAAAAACGAACAGATAAACAGACAAAATCATGCCAGCACATTTAAGCCATCGTTCGTTGTTTTGCTGAACAAGTAAAATTGGAATTAAAAATGTTTTGCGACTGCGATGGAAAATCATAATGTCTAGATACTTTAATCTTAACGTTCAAAATGCACACAATATGTTTGGAAATTGTTGTGCGATAGAGAGCGTCAGGAACATTATTCGAGAATTCCATTTTACAACAGCTTTATAGAAGCCGAAGAGAATATTTCCAAAAAAAATTTCGAATAAAATTTACACAATTAAATTAAAATGGATTTACTGAAGCCGTTACAAAGAGATTAATGTTACATTAAAAAGTTGAAATTTCTCTTGAATTGGTGGTGATGGTCAATTCTCTGCCAGCTAATCATGTTTTCATTTGAGCAAAGCAGAAATTAATTACGCTTTTAGGTCGAAAAGTGTTTTTCGTTTTATTAACGTCTTGTCTTAATTCAGCTTTCGGTTGCTATTGCCGTTGGCGTCTGGCACACGAATAAATCCATTGTTTTCTTTGTACTGTGGGTTTTGTGCGTGCGTGTGACTAAGACTGGACCCCCATTTTCCATTATCAATATAATGTCATTTTCGATCACCTTTCGTCCATCCATTTTCCAGCAGTAACTTTTTTGTGTCCCGAAAAACCATTCATTCACTCACTCTTCACCGCAGTCAGACATACACACACGCACACACACATTTTGAACCATCGTCACAACGTCACATTGCCACATCATTTTATACAATGAGGCCACACAATGCATAGTTTTTGCCATTATTCAATGAGCGTACATAATAGAATTAGAGACTACTTTTCTACAGCACGGATTTTATCGTAAATACTTCATATATGGAACAACGAGATGCCAACGTCCAACCGTATATAGAAAAAGTAATTTGTCCTCTAAACTCATTCATTCGGATAATGTGTGTCATGCATATCGGGCAAATGTGAGGTGGTAAGAGAGTGGTGCGCACGCGAGACATGTGATGCGAGACATTTTCTTCTGTCGTTTAAACATTTACTTGTTTGAAATGCTTTTTGTTTCAGGTGTGCGCTTCCGGGCGCGAACATCATTATTCCATATAATATGAGGAGCAGTCAATCATGGATGATAGTATTTTTCGTCTATTTTTATGTGGATTTATATTTGGCTGTGCAGATTTATACAAATTGTCCTGATGCGATGCTCAAAAAATTCCAACTTTTTTATTCACACCGAAAAATGGAACAAATAAGAGGAACACAAAGAACAATGAAATGATACTAATTGAACGAGAAAAGGCGACGACTGCGGTTGTCTGCTGCTCACATAATGTACACAAGTATATTTACTTGGTGATAACAATTTCGCATTCACTGATTTCAGATTCAAATGCCTGAGAAACGGTTTTTCTTCGCATTCAATTCGCCACTTCAGTGGTCTTATCCCCATTAGAATCATTCTGAATGTTGTTTGCCATAATAAAAGTGATAAAATATAGATAATATTTCCTGTATTATCGGGCACACTCAATCTTTCACTCTGTTTTCACACCAAACAACATTCCACCCAACAAATGTATATACGAAAACACACAATCACTCAGTAACTGTGATGCGAAACAAAAGCCACTTGTGTGAGAGACGATGCTTTCAACTCTCTGTTCATCCAATTTCCCATTGTTTCTTTATTTATTCTCGGATTTATTTTGGCAGACATTTTCGCATTATTATTCACAAAAGCTCTGATGATCTATGTGTATGATACAGGTGAATAATTTAAATATTACTGGTGTGAAGACAAACTGATTCAGGGGAAGTGTGAATCCGAAGTGAATAGCGATTCATCAGGTGAATTCAAGTGGATACCGATTTTTATTTTATTCACATTTTATCAAGCTCAATGCTTTCGGAATGTGCAGAGAGAAAAAAAAGCATTTTAATTATATATTTATGTTCGCCTGGCACCAATCGTTCACTCCAAACTACACTTCATACCACACAATCCGCACACCAATATCAGATCGAGAGAGAGTGAGAAAAGAAAAAAAAACCGTAAGCCACAACGACTTATCGTTATCGTGATATCGTTTCAAATATTATCCTCGTAGTATGGGTACAGCCCAGTTTTATCAGTATGATTAGTGGCCGATGTTGGTGGTTATGCTTCAATAGAATAAACACAAATGAGAATCCAGTTGAATGGAATGGCTTTTGTGAAGTACTTCAAACGTCCCAATGAGAAAAACAAACCAATAAATTGTTTGCAAGTTTTGTTGATTCTTCGTTTGTGCTCAATATATCATTTAAGAAGTGTCCGAAGTACAAACATCCAATATCGATGTTGGTTTTTTTCTGTTTGTGAGCCTACGTACCTTATGTATTTGTGTATTTTTCTACTTCAGACGAATGAAAAAAAAAAAAACGGAGCAAGCGTGCAAAAAAACGATAGAAAAACCATCTTGAAATAGGAAATGAATTGTCGAAAGCAAAAAATCATGCCATTACATAATGTAATGCACACAATGAGTTATCAAATAGAGAGAAAATGTGAGGTGTTGATGTGAATTCGTTGCTCTATTTTAATGATATTTAGGTGTCCGGAAATGGGCAAGCAACATGAAATGGAAACCACATTGTTACTTAATCTTGGGCACTTAACGTAATGTAAAGAAAGCACTTGGTACAGTAGTTGTTAATCGGAACAGAAAATATGTAGAAAAATGGGAAAAAGGCGAGTAAGAAAAGGCTGACGTTGAGTGTATCATTGTCGTCGTCGGCCAATTGTATCTGTTTTCTACGCTGCCCGTTCAATCGATCGTTTGTATCAGTAGCAACGTCGGCGCCTTTTTGTTGTTGTTGTTGTTGTCAAATGTAAGTTAAAATTGTATACAAAGCCAACCATTTCTCGTTTATAGCATAAACACCTAAATTTTATGGGCTATTAAACGTGCGCTCGCATCAAATATATATGGATAAAATGCATGATAAACTTTCTTCATATCACAATTTCGATGTTAACTTGAAAAACATTTCGCCATTTTATGTTCGCTATTGCATTCTGTATGGCGTGGTTTTGTCTGGAAAGAGACATGAATTTAAGAATGAAAAAAAAAACAGGAAGATCCATTTTACAAGCACCATAACCAATTTCAATTCGGCTGACAAGAGCACAGCACAGCACACACACAATTTCGATCCAGATAAATAGACATTGAGATACTAAATATACAATAAACTGAAAATGCAAACAACACATCGTGTCTCACGACCACTCAAATCGAATGGAATATTCACCGCAAAAGCGATGAAACGGTTTCCGACGCCGATGCCTGAGATCAGTTGTCTAGATTGCTTTGACTGAGTAAAATGGATGGGTTGTGCTCTGAACTCTGTATTTTGAACACTAAATTCCTTTAATAAAAAAAATATCACCCCTAACCATGAGCTTTGTTGCTGTTAAAGAACTTTTTAAGTGCCGAAAGGCGTACGGTTTCAGTTTTCAATTCAAATATGAATTCAAATTCCATCGTTTTTGGTGTGTGAGTGTGTGATTATGTGTGTGTGTGTGTGTGTGTTTGCTGTACAGAGGCGTAAAGAGCAATGAGAGAATGACTAACTTCAAAATGAGTTCACATCGACAAATGAAATAGTGTGAATGTACGCAATGTGATAACCAAAAAAAAAAATAATAAAGAAATACATTATTTTGTACATGTCACATTTCGCAATAGATTGAATGTTTAAGTACGATTATTTTCCCTGTCATTTTGCTCCCTTTTCCCCATCTATGATTTGATTCGTGCTGTTATGCATATGAATGGATTTTTCGTGCGATTGTTAAGCTTCTAGACTGTGTGTACGTAATACTGTGTTTTGTTTGCAACTCTCTTTCTCTTCCTCGCTCAATCTTGTTTTTTCTGTACATTTCACATTCGCTTGATATGGTTTTGTTTTCCTCAAACCACTTTCTTATTTCATTTCTCGCGTATAAGTTTTTTTTTCGTTCTCATTCATTTTCCCATTCGTTTCTTCGATCATTTCATCGAATCAAGTACACACGTGACATCATATACAGACTCTGAAATTGTATTTTTGTGTACTCGTTTTTACTCGTCACCCATTTATTTTTTTTTCTTTTCCTAAACCCTCCGACCATCATTTTGGTTGGTTTTTATCATCTTTAACCATTTTTCTGCTTTTATTTCAATCGAAAGCGTTCTCATTTCATACATTATTATGTGTTCGTGGTGTGTATAGATTGAAATGATATTTTTGTTGTTGTTGGTTCACCAAGTGTTGAAATTGCTACACACTCATTTTGGGTTTTTTGGCTTCATTTCGTTTGATTTGGTTTTTTTGGTTTTTGGTTTTGTCTTGTTTGACACAAAAAAGTGGTTGTACTTTTGTGCACACAATGGATATTTTATACAATGGCATTAACCCAACATCAATTTCATATTGAAATCGCTGCGGGACTTCATTAAAACTCTTTACCAGAAATCAAACTGAATGCATTCCATTGAACTTTCAACATCAGGGTGAAATAGAACAATTGCTTCCTTTTTCGCGCCAATTTCAATACGTGACAAACAAATGTCGTCATTGAAAATCACTTGTGACTTGTTCAAATAAATGAAATAAAAACAACGCAATTTCAATGAGTTTTCACCGAATTGAATCGGTTTCAAGCAGTTTATTTGTTGTCTTTTTACCACTAGCCATAGCTAGGTATTACATTCAGCAATATGTGATGGAAAACAAGAGTTGCGATGACAAAAAGTGAAATTGGGAATTCAACACCCATTGTGTTGGCAGCTGAAAAAAAAACCACCATTATTTCATAGTTTCCTTTTATCGTTCGCAGACGGCGACACTCGTAGTGTATTTCCACGATACTTGCAAATACAGTATTAACATTTGATTGTACGATTGGTGTGTAGCAAAAGTTTTGACTCGTGAAAGAAAAAACAAACAAGCACAATCTTCTTTTCAAACAGTCAATACTTTACTTGATATACATAGACATATTAATGTGGAATAAAGTTTGTGCTGTCAAGAATCCCTTTTACTGTGACAGTACGCAATTTAACATTCGAATTCTATTGAATAGCAAAAGTGTCACTGAAAACTTGCTTCAACTTCTTTGTGAGCTTTTTAGTTTCTTGCTTCTTTTCTTGTCTCTTCTTTAACCAAATAAAGTGTCAAAAAAGAGAAGTAGTTGGTGAACAACCACCGCCCGAAAATCAATATGGTTCTCTCATTCCAATATATTCGATATATGCATCGTTTATATCTCCAGGCGAACATTTTTGCAAACGAACAAAAAAAAACTCACAAAAATGTGTAGCATGTTGACCCAACAGTAGCATCAATTCGTTTTTCACATGCTCAAAAAAAAATGCACAAGCAATTAATTACAATATCGATTGGAATGCTAAATTCTCCAGATACTTATGGTCATTGTTCTCTTGGGTACACGATAAAAAAAAGCTGCCATTTATTGCTGCCAACAAAAAGTTAAAAGCACCCGAACAGCAAACGGTCAGAACTGAATTCGATCGATTTGTAATAGTATTCATCATGAATATATTATGAACACATGTTCTCTGTATGAATACATCATCAAAATCTCGACGAATTATTCACGAACAGTTGTGATTCGGTTTTGTGTGTGTGTGTGTGTGTGTGGGCTATGTACACGATGTGTTCGAATGCAGAAATATGTGAGCAAATCTAAATTGACGGCTTGATTATTGGCACGTTACGTACGTATGTGCAATTGATTTGTGTTTAGTTTACTTACTTTTCCGCTCATTCTCTCTTCGTCTATGGACTTCTCTTGTGAAAATCAAGTGCGTTGAATTTGGTTTTTTTTTTTCTCTCTATTCTATAACGAGAGAATGTTGTTTATGAAATCACGTCGCAAACATTCGACAAGCATACATTTTGATGTGCTCAACGCTTTTTTCCCATCGCAATGGTTGGTCGAGCATCAAATTCTCGACATTTAATCAATGTTTGCTCATCGAAATATTTGTACTTCTGACAAAAGTTTGTATACCGTGTTTTTTTTCTGCCAACATCTCTTCTGCTTGCATCACATTCATACCAGACCACCATCCGAATTCTTTGTATATCGAAAGAGTGAAGGGAAGAGAAACGAGACGGGGAAAAAAGCAAAAAAAGAATAATCAACGTTGTTCGACTTCGTTATTTCCAAGTCGATCGAATTTCAACACCACTGATGTCATTTCCGAAATATATATTCGCTTCAAGTGGCGCTACTTGACGACTCATAAATTGGCAAAAAGAATGAACGATGCCCATCAAATTAAAAGCCAACATCGTGTCAGAAAACTCGTGATTTTTCACCAGCTTCGGTTTTTCTTTACTCAAATTCTTTGGCTGGTATTTTTTTTTTTCGTCATAATTTTCTCCCTTCTCTACTTTATCCGGCCTTTTTCATATCGCATCGTTTTTTTTGTTGCTGAACGGAGAAATTCTTTTCATAAATTTTAATGGCATTCGTGTCATTCAGCAAATATGCGACGCTATCGGATGTCCAAATTATAACGGGTACACAAAGTTTTTGACGAATTTTTATTTAGGTTCATTTAATCAATTTGTTTGATCAGTTTTATGATTGGGGTGTGTACAGTGTAGAGTGCACAGATTACATTTAGCAAGTGCGATATCTGAACCTCGGCAAGGTGTTGTGTTGTATCGTTAATCTCACTTTAAAAGTGGCAAACCCCTTTTACAGCATCTTATTCAATCTGTTCATTTGGTTTCACACTGTCGGTGATCAGTCTTTTGTTTAACATAACTTTGAAATCTTAGCCCGCTTTTAAAGCGGGTATATCCCATCCACTGGCATACCATTTATACACTATTGTTTGAATAAAAAAAAAATGGTATAATACTTGAAAAACTTTATTCTGCGTTGAATGCTGTCATGGCGCATAGCATGCGTTCACTTATGCTCCGATTGTGTAACGCTATTGTGTGTCTGTGTGTGTTCACGCTGTTCACGCTCACTGTTGAGCTCATGCATAACCTCTTATTCACTTTCTTCACTTTCTTGTCTTAAGCTTATGCTGGATGATATTGTTTTGCAATAAAACTTTTGCAAAACAATATTTCTTGCTGGCTCGTTGGCTCTCCTTTTCAGTGCATTTTTTTTTTATTTTGGTCGTTTTTCAACTTCATTGAAGTCGTCGACTCTTCCGATGTTCTCTCATTCGTGATGGTACTTGATAACTCGGCGAGCGAACGAGCGAGCGAGAGAGAGAGGGAGAGAGAGAGAGAGGTTAAGAGATAGAAGAACGGAACCGAAAAATAGATGGTCACACGCAGACATATTCGTCCGGTTGGGTATAACAGAGAAAATGGTCTCCCGAATGAGTTTATCAAAATGTTTAAAATCAAAGAGAATAAAACGCTTAGAAAAGTTTTTCAATGCAATGTGATGCTTCCTACACAATGCGATGAAAAAAAAAGAACTTTAAAAACATAAAGTTTTCAAGCATCTCAACGTATATACAAAAGCTCCCAAGAAACGATTTTTCTAATTTTTTTTTTTCGAGAAAAATAAAGCGAAAGAAAAACGAAAATGACGAAGAAAAAGAAATTCGAAAATAAAAGATAACTATTTATTTTTCCACTTTTGAGTTAATTTATAAGAACAAGCGAAGCACTCAAGGAATAGGACCAAAGACGTTGATGAAATCTGAGGAAATGAAGCGAACACGAAAAAAAATCGCTTGACATAATTCTTCTCTTCAACGCCACAGACCAAGACCTAATACCAAGCATTCATGGGAGCTAAATCATGTTGATCTTTAATTTACCGATAGCTAAATGCACTGATTCCCTTTTCTTTTCAATTTCGACCACTTCGAACAAATCATCAAGCAATTTGTTTGCTTTTTTGTTTTGTTCAACATTTCGATAAAAAGTGAGACTTTTGTTAAAATTACCTACTTTTCCCTAGATTATTCGAAATGGCAAAAAAAAGAGATGATTAAAGAGAACAAGATAATTCGTTTGAATGAGCGTTCTCCTCCTCATTCCGCACACCTCATTCCGCACACACACATGAACTCCGGTAGTTATTTTCTTGTTAATGACTTGATTTGCATTTCACAGAATAATCCAGGTAACCTTGTATTAGGCTTCAATGAGTTTAAATATTCATCCGTGGAAATCTCTAACACATTAGAAATCGATACGATAACATGCCAATGGCATAGTTCTCGTGGGAGTGTTTTCAAGTGGAAAATCCGGTTTCGTTTTTTTTTTTTTTTTCTACGGTTCTCTGATTGTGCATTTGGGCCTTCAATCGAAATGCTTGTATCAAAATGTCGTTTAGATGTGATGCATTTAAAAAGAAAAAAAAAATCCGATTTAATGTACTATTCAAAGCAGAATGCTGTACGGAATGAAAATGAATGAGAAAAAACAGAAAAAAAATCAGAACGGAATTGAGCGATGGAAAAAGTGATAGCAAAGCAACAAGAACACACACAGATATAAAAAAAAGCGTCGGTGAGAAACAAGATAAATAGCTTTGGAGCGCATAGTTTTAACTTAATGACAGCATCAAATTGGAAACCATCAAATCCTTGTCGCACACACGACTAAACCGAATAAAATAGGAAAACATTTCAAATACTATCACGAACATGGAACGTTATTCACGAAATACAACGAAGACACACACAGAGAAGGAAAAAAATGAAGGAAAAAGAACAAAAATGGAAAAATAGCACAGCGTAATATAAATTCAGAGTCTCAAGCGCGTTTTTGATTCTATATGATAATTTATATAGATGTAGAGATGTACCGGATAACTGTACCCAGAATTCGAATAAAATTTATGGAGTCGTTGAAAATGATGATAATAATGACAGTGATATACTTTGGGTGCGTGAATTTCAGCAAAAACCTGAAATACTGAAAGGCAATACCATTTTCAAGTGTATTCGCATCTTTTAGATATTTCACATATTCAAAGCTCATTCTTGTCGTTCGGTTTATACGGTTATTCGGTTGTACAGGCTGTTTGTTGGGAGCGATGATTCCGGTCATGTTTCGTTGAGATGGTAACGAGAAATTGCAAAACAAAACAAAACGAAAAAAAAATCGCAGTCAACGATATAAACACAAATGTTCGGAATGAGAGCGATTATGTGATATTTTCACTATTCATTTCATGCAAATTTATTACAAATTTACATCAAAATATCTGTTACACTTTATGGCCACCCTCCTCTCCTTCTATTCATTATCGTTTCATTCAATTCTGTAATATTCTCTTTCTCTCTCTCTCTCTCGCGTCTTAACTTCTACTCTCTCATTTCATCTCATTTCATTTGACTAGTTTCTTATTCACTATGATCTATCTCTTGCTCTACACTCGATTACGCGCAATTTTATGCGAAATGCTTTCATCCGCCGCATATATTTTATACACATGTATCATCTAAGCGCGAAGCTTTTGTACAGAACAAGTGTCCAATATGAAAAATAGCACGCATACACATAGCACAAAAGAAACGAGACGATATCTGGAAAATCTCTTCCATACAACAAAAATCTATTATGAATATAAATTTAAATAAATTTTTAGTTGAATAGGACGAGTTGAATATAATTCGCGTATAACATGATACTCGACTTAAGTGTATGAAGACGACTGTAACGGAAAAGAAAACCGACGTCATTGCCTAGAAGATATCATGATTTACAATGGGGGGGAGGAGAGCGCACTTGTATTATACGCTCGCCGTATTGTAT
Source organism: Aphidoletes aphidimyza (assembly GCA_030463065.1). NCBI lineage: Eukaryota > Metazoa > Arthropoda > Insecta > Diptera > Cecidomyiidae > Aphidoletes > Aphidoletes aphidimyza. Next base: position 4,782,829 of record CM059999.1, read on the forward strand.
CGCCCAAACACTCGATCTACTCGAAAATTGAATAAACAAGTGAATGAAAAATTGACAACGCTCAGACAACTCAATTGAATAATTTTCGTCGAATACATCCTGCCATTAATGATGTAAAACAAAAAAAAAGAAGAAGTTTGTAATCAATGGCAAGCCCGTCATTTACACACGGCACATACAACAACAAAAAATCATATAATATATTTTGCTATGATTTTACGTGGGCCACGTTAAATCTACTGATTCGTCAAAATCTCGACATTTGCATGACACACCCAAGAATCAACACTGAAAGTGCGATGTGGGTAAAAAAAAAAACAAAAAAACAAAACAAAAACAACAAAATGCTCGACGTGCAGAAAAAAGATTCCAGAAAAATGGAAATACCGAACAAAAGACCGTGTGCTTCATGAACATAAATAGATTATTTTTTACGCTTGACGCTCTTTGTATTGGCATTGATTCGATTCGCTAATGGATGCGTTGTCGCACGACGTACATTAAGCAATATGTCAATAAAATCACATTTAGTGCCTTTCACTCGCATAAATTGTATGCTTGGTGCTTCGTTAGTTGTGTGAAGCTTTTGTGCTGTCGTTAAGTATACTTTCTTACTCCTTCTGGTGGTGGTGGTGGTGTTGGTTCTCTTGCTATTGCCGACAATGTTGACAATAAGCCGTTTTCTTCGATCGAGAAATTAGACACTCGCATACAGACGAACGAAAGTGCTACATTTTCGGTTATTATGTGACGTTGTTGCCAACATCGTCGTCGAATATTTTTTTCACCACCATCTTCTCTCCTAGGCTCTTTGTCCGCAAACCACATTGACGTCCGTTTGTGTTGGCGAATCTGTGAGATATTCTAATGCATAAATGCCCATAAATGTGTGCGGCTGACAAACAAGGGCACGCATAACTTCATAGTCCCCAACCGACCGACAAGATTTAAATGTCAATACGACAATATGATCGGATCATTATGGGGATTACGTCATGGAAATTGATGGTTTTTTTTTTGGTTTTTCTTTTTCCAAAATTATTTTTATCGATATGGTTATTATTATTTCTTATTTCGTCCTCTATCACACTGTTTCACGTTCGCTCTCACTTCCCATGAGGCTTTTGTCCAATTTTTACGGGCTTTTGTCTAAAGCCCGTTTAGCCAAGTGTTCGGTGTTCGTTTGTTCGCATTTTTTTTTTTATTGTATTTCATTATTACTCGGAACATTTTACGACAAATGATAACATCATACCGTTAAAGGTAATAGATGTAACGTCACCTCTGTTGAATCGCTTAATAAACGATACAATTGAGACTCGAGAGCGAAACATACGTAAGCGATAGGGTAAGGAATTTAATATCCATCAATTGTGTATCAAATAATATGAATGTATCCAAATCAAGAACAAAAATTCTGATGGTTTTATGAGATCTCCTCATCTGGAGCTCATCAGCGATATTGAGAAAAATCACCGAGATGAAGAGAGAAAGATATGATTTGATGCGGGCAATTTCGTGCAAGAGTTACTTCTCAATTTCAATTTCAAAATGCTGTTTGTTTCCTGTATCGTTTCCCCCGTTGTATTTTATTTCATTTTCTTCATGTTTTTGCTTTTATATATGAACGGTTTTCATGTTTGGTTTCCATTACTCAGCAAATGGAAAACCGCACATCTTTTTTCCCCATTTATTTTTAACTTCACACATAGAACACGAATTTCCAATACACAATAAATAAATGTTAAAATTTCAATGTAAAACCATTGCCATATATTTATATTTTGTAAAAAAAAAAATTAAACAATAAATTTGATGAGTAAAAATTTGCAATTTAATATCCGTGCACAACACACGGACATTGGCGAGAAAATAGAATTTTATTCCAACTAAAAAGTTTTCTTTTGTATTTTTTTTTTATGATGAAAAATTCTCAAAACACAATCAAATAAATGCCAGACATTCGTAATATTTATGTTGAATGGGATTGGCAGTGACATTTCAACAATCAGTTAGGTTGATGTTATTGTTTTGCGTATAAAAGCAATCCTGTGTATCGTTTGGGGAATTTATTATTCCAAAAATATTCCAAAATTATCCTCACAGAATCTTATTTATGTGTGATATTGAGACTGAAATCACCATTGCAATGTATTTTAAACGGTGACATAGCATCATAAAACACATATTATAGTACATCCAATACTGTTGTACAGTGTGTAAACACCATATAAAATACATTGCGATTTATAACACATTTTGCAACAAAACATTTTCTTATGATAATTTCGAGAGGCGAGAGATTGAAATATATACATTTAACCAAAGTAATTTTCTATATGACGACAAATATTTATTTGTTTTAAACTCCATGAGGAATACATGATACAACATCATACAATTTTTATGGCGATTTCAGCCCAGAACCCCATTTAGTTTAGTATTATGACCTATATTTGTAAAATGCAAACACCGATTTCATTATTAGATAGAGAGAGAGAGAGCGTACCACCTAGATGTATCGGGTAAATTCTATTTCGGTAGCTATTTTCCAAGTGAAAGCGTTCGTTTGTTTCGTAGACTGAACATGATCCTTGATCCATGGCTTTGGATTTTCGTTTCGTTCAATGAAATGCATTCAATGAATTATAGATCACCTTTTCCCCCCCCTAAAATACCCATCATTCATTTGGCAAAGTGAATCCAACTGACATTCATGGTCTTGGTTTCTATTTAGAAATGTAGATGGTCAATTTAAATACAATATTGCGGGCATGCAGCAGATGCAAAAACTATTTGGTTCAATGTACCGAATGTGCATTATGGTTACATAGGTGGAAAAATAGATTTGTGGTATGTTGGCTTATTTGTATGAAAGTAAGTGTTATTCAATAGATGCATTCAGTTGAGTGTACACTATACAGTGGCTTGGGTGGTTGCATGTACTTGGCAAACATTTCAATCTAAAATTAACTAGAACTACTGAACGTTGGAAAATTCAGAACACAGTAAAAAAATAAATGGGCTTACATGCGTAAGGCTTACTTTTCTGCACTTATAACCATCAAGTGATTTGTAAAAAAAAAATTGATGTGAAAGTAAACAGCGAAATAAAAAAACAAACGCCATCCAATCAGCCTCAGATTCTGTAAAGACCCTTTTTTCTACAAACTGAGCAGCTTATTTGGGTTCGGAGCAGTGAGTCAAAAATCAGTGGTTCCACCTATTTTCTGAATCGAATCTATTTTATGACCACAAATATGGAATGATTGTATTTATAAATCTCAGAACCAATATATTTTGGCCCAGGAAAGGCATATGGGCTCGCGGAAAACATTAAGTAGGCTTATTTGTGGTAATTTCGTTCAAAAATGGCATTTTTAGGGCAATAAACGTATATTTACTTGAGAGCATGGCGCGCCAAAACGGCTGTACCACTATTGCTCGAAATTTAATGGAATAATCATTTCCAAAAAATGGTGAAAATTTGAAATCGTGGTTTCGTTTTTGAGCTATCGTGGTAACAAAAAACGTGACAACTGACAAAGGACAAAGGACGGCGGACAACGTGCCACAGCCCGACATCAACATGACCTAAAAACGGTTCCACCGCATTCTTGTGGCTGTTCCAAATGTATTGAAAACTCATTTTTGGGGTTTCCAAAATTTTTACCGATCGTAATACTTTTACGCATCACGTGGTGTGCGGAAAAGTAATTCAGATCCCAGATATGGAACATTCCAGCTAACTAACATAATTAAAAGTTTCACTTCTCTGTTTTATCACCACAAACTTTTCAATGCAAAAACACATTTTGCGTTAGTAAGCGCCCATTTGTTCATCTCTCTATTCATCAATCAAACACACACAAAAACCGTTTTCTATTTATCCTTTTTTTTCATTTTCATTTTCTCTCGCTCTTTTTTTCACAATTAAACTGTTCTCTATTTTTTTGTGGGTTTTTCATTTTTAATTGTGGTTAGGCTTTATCGTTGTCGTCACTTGGCATTGTTCCTTACCACTTGAAATTTATAGAAAATTGTTTGAACCAAAAAAAAAAAAAACTTAAATTGCCAGCGCACAAATCTGGTCGGGCGACAGAGGCAATCGTCTCGTTTACATTTGATGGTTTTTTGTTTATTGTGCCTTTTGTATTAAAACGATCTTAAAGAAATTTCTTATTGTTTCTTTTGATAGAGGCGGCCTCTCAATGGCAATGACAAAGATGATGACAGCCGACAGCATATTTCCATTCGAAGACATGAATTGTTCATTCAAGTGTTTTTAGGGGTACTTGTTGAAAATGTTTAATGCATTTTACATTTAGCTGACTACCATTCTATTATCGTTTCTGTATTCGAATGACTGTCTAATTTAAAACACACATACATACTCGATCATTCACACACAAAAAACCGTTGCTAATTCAGTATTTTAATTGAATTAATTAAAAATTCTTTTGATGCATCAAGCCAGCGTCTGGAATTGGGCTGCTTTTTTTGTGTGCCTCCATTGAGCTTTGCTGAAGAGCGTGTACTCTATTGCTTCTGTGCTTTATGTTCGGTAGCCAGGTTTTTTGTTGTGAGCTCAATGTACCAACTTCTGCTGAACAATGGATGAAATGGTACTCATTTGAATGAAATACAAAAACTCACTGTCGATAATGGTGTCGCTTTGTTTTAGCTGCTGAGATGTTAACCTCGAGACAAAAATGGAAATGAGCCCGTAAATGCTTGTTGTGCTACACGTTCCATTTTCCTCATATTCCATGAACGCGCGTAATCAATTTCATTTGTATTGACATTAAAATAGACGAAAATTAAAACGCTATTCATTTGACAATGTTTATTCATTTCACTGAGACAGACTGAAGCAAAAGTAATTAAACATTCCTTTTCCATTTGCCCAATACACAAAAAAATCGTTTGAACCGAAAATTATGAGACAACAAAAAAAAAACGGCACCGACTGTTGACAGCAGTTCATATTTGATTTGTATTCTGCGGTTGTCATTTAATTATACTTCTTTTGTGGAATTTTTTTTTCTGCTTTCATTTTATCATGTCCATAGGAAATCACAGTCTAGATATTATACCAGTAAATCAACGATTCGTTGACAACGAAATAAGGTTATTTAAAATGCTTATAAATTCGCAATGGTTGCCATAATAATATTACGGATGAATTCAATTCAAGGAAATTTCAGTGCGTCTGAAAAATTCATCTCACATTTTCTACACACACTCAATTTTCACGCCAAATCATTTATATGTTCGATTCGAGGCCTCGCAGCGACTGTTTTGATTATTTTGACTTCATTCACCGTTCATACGTCAAACCATGAAATAATAATACACATGAATATGGATTGGAGAATACATTATTATATCATATATCAATGCGATTATAAAATTTTAAAAGCTTTCTCATCCATGAGAGAGCACTTTTCATATTCAAGCGATTCAAAGACGCAGGCACAAACGGTGACGCCAGCAACAGGAGCAACAGCAAAACCATTCACCAAGCAATGCTCGCTTATACTCAGCACGTGTGTCGTGTATCCTGTTCAATGTACTTTTTGGCTTGATTTTCTTCCAATTTCGGTCTTTTTTTTTGTTCATTCTATTTTATAAATTTGGCTCTATGGAGCGAGGCCTCTCGAGCATGGTTTAGATTTATACCTTTTTCATATGACTTGAATATTTTCGCTTCCATTTGCTTATTACACACACACACACACACATACATACAAAACATCGAATGTGTACACATTAAGTGAATTGAATACAGTTCATTGTGCGCTCGCAATACCTAATATTATATATTTACAATGTGTATACTGTACTTTTTACACAACAATAAAGACATTAAATCAAAGCCAGTATATGGTAAATTTTTTAGTTTTGACCCTGTGCCGTTTACTTGTGCCTATGCCCAAATGTGACTGCTAAATGTTTAGTTGGTTTTTCACTTATTTTTCGGCTGTTCCATTTGACGTTTGCAATTTCCGGCATATTTATTCAACGTCATTAAGCATTAAAAATGAATGAGAACATTCCAGTAGACTGCACATTAAATTGTTTGTTTGTTTTTTTGTGTGCTCTTATTTTCTCTCGGCCTTTCTCTCTTGTTCATTTTTTGGCATTTTATGCAGCAATTTCCTTTTGTTAATTATAAATAAATTTCCAAAAATAGTTTTTAAACCAATTTACGTCAACCAGCATCCGTATTCACTTAAAATGAACCAAACATCCGAATTTAACTTGGCCGTTGGCGATTTCCTTGTTTGCAATAAATGTGTGTGTGTGTGTGTGTGTTGTACGTATGCATGCAGCATTATTTTGATCAATGAAAATCGAACAAATCGATTGTTGAAATTCTCTGACTGCATCATTTGATATTTTCATTCATTGTTCGAAAATTCAATTGGAAATTTTATTATTCTCACACAGAGAAGTTTTCATACATGAAATGTGTGTATGGTATTTATTTTTGAGGATAAATTCTATTCGGTTTATATTTACTATTGTTCTCTTTTTCTATTCACAGAATTAAATTCTTGAAAGCATCATCCGAATATTAAGAGAGAGAGAGAGAAAGAGAAAGAGAGAGAGAGAAAGAGGGAGAGAGAGAGAGTGAACCGGAAACTAAAAGCTTAAAACGAAGAACAAGGCATATTTGATCGATTATTGAAATCGTTGAGAAAAGTTTTGTACGCTGTGGTTGGTGGAAATCCAGTAAAATCAAATCGTAAATGCTTTCAATGTAACCGACATTGATAAGTCGTTAAAGCAAAAATTCACTGCATTACAATTTCCTAGCCGCAAGCTCTTCAAATGTGAATGCAGAACCAAACAAGAGAATTGGAATAAAATATAAAAATCGAAATAAAAACGACAGAAAACAAACGCAAAGAGAAAGAAAAGCGACTACCCAGCAAATTGATGCACAACAGCTATAAAAAAAAAGAGCCAGCGGGGGAAAAAAAAATTGCATCGTCGGAGCGATTCACTTCAGTAAACATAAAATTGTTACATTGCATCCAATCGGACGGAATACGATTTCAAGCTAAAAACATCAACAGCATTGAGAAAATGCATTGTCGACTACGCCAAAACGATACAACAGACAGATAAGAGATTGATTGTGTCAACAAAAATGTGTTTGGGCGAATGTCAATCACATAAATTACATTAAATTTGTGTGTTGTGGATATCATTCAAACAGCAAACGACATTCTCATTTTTACATGCACAAAACACACACACACACACCCTCACGCTCACATCTGTTCACAATATTCGTGTGAATGTTATTCAACGGACAAAAAGCACATTGACGAAAAGAATTTGAGAACAGCAACAAAAAAAGAAACAACAACAACAAATAGCTGTGAGCTGAGTGCTGTGATCCAGAGTTAAAAGCGTTTGAGGTGATTTAATGTTTGGTGTGTGACGTCCGCTGCTGCCATCAGCGCCATAAAACCAATTTTTAACAATATCGGATGCAATTGCAATCCATATCAGAGCAAAACAGAGCCGGACAGTGAATATTCTCGGAAAATTGTGTGTGTTGAGCAAAAAGAGCATCCATTTCGAAATATAATAATAAAATACTGAAGCGAGAGAGGGAAAGAGAGCACGCACACGAACATAAAGAACAGATCGAACGAGAGTGAATAAGTTTGATAAAGCAAATGGAGAGAATATGAAAAACAACTCGAGGAAATTCAATTGAATTTACACAGCATTTCAATAAAGTGTTCCAATTTCCATTTTCAACGGAACGGAAGAGAATTTCCGCAAACAGTGTCAAACTTTAATTGCAACGAAGGAAAAGTTTTCGCGTGTCAAGTAATTCAAACAAGACGACAGCGCAACGTTAAGCGATCAAAACTTGTTTATATTCATTCACTCTCTCTCATTCATCCATCATCGATTCGCTTATTTGTGCTTCTCGGCATTTTGTTAACGCCTTCCGCCCTCCTCCCAATTTAGTCCAAAAAGAAAACACAATTTTATCAATGCCATACGACTGATCCATCGCCACTTTTTCTGCTTCATCTGTGGTTCATCAAATGAGAAAACGAAACGAAGTGAATTATGGTGAATAAATAAAACGATATTAATACACACAAAAAAAAAACAAATAAATAAATTGCATACAAAAGTTAACAATATATTACCTTACTAAGTAAAAAAAAAAAAACTTAAAATAAATAACGTAACATTTGAAACTTTTACTCCACATTAAATTTAAAATTAATACAAATAAACACAAAAAAAAAGATTCATAGCATCTACCGAAACTAAAAGATAAACAAAAACTAACATAATAAGTAGCATTTTTGTTCCAATTTATAAAAGTTTATTTAACCAAAACAAAACAAAAAACAAATGGAAAATTTAATTGCATTTTGATGAATTTCGAAAATGTTCATGTAAATTGTTCAGTAGATGACATATTTTTAAAAAAAAACGTAACCAAAACCACTCAAAGTCACAAAGATTTTAAAAGAGGAACATTTGAATGAATAAAGAATGGAGTAAATGTTTATTTTTTAGATTCGTCACATTTAAAACATGAAATAACATTCAACAAATCGAAACCGATTACACTTAACACAAGAAGCCATTTAATAATATCTACATAGCGACAAGTAAAACAAAAACAAAACACAAACACAAAAAATATATTTTAAGTCATTCTAAGGAAAACGTTGCGCTTAATCCACTCACAAATTGATCAATACCTAATTAAATTAATTAATATTAAATTGAAAATTGCGTCATAGTGAATTTTGGTTTATTAAATAAATATATGTGTAGAAAGTGAAACAGAGAGAGAGAGAGAGAGAGAGAGAGAGAGTCACACATGTTTGGGAAAACATTAAATAATTAAATTTAGTTCAAACAGCGATTCTGGAAATGGAATGCAACACAAATACAAACATAACATCAATTTATTTATAATCACGGGAGATGAAAGTCCATTGAATTTTGCATAAGTGAATTAAAATCAATAAATTTAACACTAAAAACTCTAAAACAAAAGCAACCGTAGAATGTAATAATTGCTGATAAAACATCAATGCAATACATTGTTGGAATTGAGAATTTCGTATGAGGCTCATTTATCTATTTAAAATCAAATATTAAACCGAATCATTAACTGTAACAAAAGAGATTTAATTAATACATGTGTTTAACATACAAACACACCAAATTTCCAAACAACTAACTCATTAACACCAAAGTGAAAAGAACATTGAATAATCATATTTAAATCTAAATAGAGTGTGCCAAGTGAAATATTATCTACTAGTTTAAAAAGAAAAAAAAAACTTCAAATCATTGAATATTTATTATAAATGAAGAGAATTATTTATTTTAAATGCTATGTGTTGACGCAAAATGAAAGAGTATAACATTTTAAAGTGGGTTGTAAAACCAAATTTTGACCGACAATGAATATGATTTGCAACCTGAACGCATTTATGAAAATATTTGTACGCTAGAGACCATTTTATGGCATAATATTATTAAATATTTACAAAAGTTCAACATTAAAAACGAATTTGCGGTGTGAGTGCGAGTTGTGCACACCAAAAATTTTTGTTGCGAACATTTTTCCAGCAAAAAATAAAACCACACGGCAAAGGAATTAAAAAAAAAAACCACAACAAAACTGTCAACTTAAAACGAACACAAACGGATCCCTGGTTGAAAAACATGGCGTTCACGCGATATATTTTGCTACATCTTATCATTCTGCTGTACATTAAATTTACCGTCATGCAAAAACCAACAACGGGAAATGACAATAATCCGACGGAGTTTAACATTGGCGGTGTGCTGAGTAATAGCGAGAGTGAAGACCATTTCCGTGATACGATTGCGGTAAGCAAAAGTTCTTTTGTTTCCATTTTGAATTTTTGATCTTCTATAATTCTATTGGCTCAAAAATCTTCAGCTTTTATCAATTTCATCATTTTCATCATTTCACAATATTAACAACAGTCTTAACACTATATCAGCTACCACCACTCTATTTACATAAAAATAATTAGCCTAGTGCACACACTATTCAGTATTCTGTGTTCAGAATTCCAAATTTTCTCGAAACAAATACTTCGAATCCAATTAAAAGTTTCATTTCAACCGAAAAACCGATTGTTAATCGAATTTTTGATGTGCAAAAATGTTTTACCGGAAATTCACACGTAGTGTCGTGTAATGTTATTTTAAGCGGGCCTTCATAAAATAGCCTGGAAATGATGTGAGCGCGTCACAACACTAACAATTAATCAATAAATAACATTTAAGGTCGTTCAACATAGAAGTTGTGTGCGTCACACAAATTTGTGTGGACACAATGTTGCAGCAAAGGCATTCATGCATTCAACACATCATTTCACATCAAATCATCGAGGAAATTTCTGTTTTAGCATTTGGTTCGAACGAAGTGAATGGATGATTTTTAACGTATAACCCACTCCATTTCAGCAATAATGCCTAGTCGATGTAACCAGAGTGGTATGGTAGCGCTAACACAACAATGCACCAATACAACAAATTTTCTTATTGATTAAATTATTGAAATGTTCTCTTATTTTTCGTGTTCTCTTTGTGTTCTCTTCATTTAATCGGGTTACTCGGTGTATGGCATTGGATGTGGAAAAAATTTCACGAAAACGAAACAACCATCATCATCATCGTCATTGTGTGAATTTTGATGCTATATTTTGTAAAACATATAGCATTTGAACTTTGATCTAACATACGTGCCACGTGGATACACCTACTACGATAAGAAGATTCGCATCGACCGAAATCCAATTCGAACGGCGCTCAATGTATGCAAACAGCTCATCTCAAAAAAGGTAGGATATATTGTAATTATTATTGTAATAATATTCATTCAACAAACTGAATTTTAGCTGACAGCAATCATTTATAAAATTAGATTTAATCATTTTGTTATTCTCTTGACGCCACTGATGAACCGGCGACGATGGCGCGCGCGCGCGCACGCATTTCTGTAATGGCAATATGAACAGTGGTTGGAATACTGTACCGTATTGTTGAGCAGCAAATTTTTCTCGTTCTTGTTTTATTTTTCACTGTGGTGCTATTCACATCTATTCGCCACCCTCCATAATACATTAATACATATTAATGCCATTTTCTCTATCTATTTGGATCTCGATTCGAAACCAGCACACCAATTCACAAACTCACACACACACACACATATCCATCCTTGTTCATATTGCGAACTTTGTAATTAACATGGAAATTTCTCGGGCCCCAAAACTGCTTCACAACGGATCAACAAATCCTGAAATTCATCATTGTGCTAGCTCGAACAATATTAAAATTAATAGTTTTCCATTTATCGTTTTAACATATGAAAATTCCTTAAACCAGATACAAGCACGGCTAATATTCACACACACACAAATCTGAATTGTAGATTGAATATAGAAATGATGTCAAGAGCAAAAACATACACTGTATCCTGAATGATGAGCACGAACGAAAAAAAAAATTAATCTTATTCGTTGATAGACATCTAGTACGTGTGAGATTGAATGTGTTTATGAAATAACTTCAGCGTTAATATATTTTATACATTTTGTTTTATATGATATATTCGAAAAAATATTTCATTTGGATGGTGTGTGCCACACACACACACTGTGTGTGTGTGGCTGTCATGCTGTTTGGTTTCCGGCCAATCTTCATTTCCATCACCATTTTCTTGCATATCCGAAAGGAAATCGAATTTATTTAAGTGGTGAATGTATAAGTAGCCAGCAAACTGTTTCCAACTTGAATAATGAAATTGTAAAGTTTTGGTATCTCATTAAAACTCGATTGCAAGCTCATTCGTCCATTTGCATATTTTCACACACGCACATCGCACACAGCATATTGTCACAATCCGATTAGATTAGGTTATTTTTCGCTGTCTCTCCTTCTACCTCTACATCTCTCTCTCTCTCTCTCTCTCTCTCTCTCTCTCTCTCTCTCTCTCTCTCTCTCTCTCTCTCTCGCTCTCTCTGTTCGTGTATGTCCTCTTCACATTCTCTTATAACCACTGGCAGTATGTGTTCTTGGATGTGTACTGTGTGTATGTATACGAGTTTATAAAGCAACAAATCAGACAAAGAGCCATGCACCCGGTCGCACAGCATGTGTACGATCCTATCGTTCACAACGGAATGTATGTTTATCATCACTCTGGTCGTCGCCCGAGCAGCAACTCTTGTCTTTTCGGCCACCGTTTTGACCATTGACAATCATACATAAATACATGAACATCACAGCTCAGAGCAAATACACGACGGAAATGTATATTTGCGGGCGAATGTTTTTTTTCTTCGGTGGTGTTTATTTGCCAACTGACTAATTACAAGTGTCGAAGCATAAATTCCCATTCTAGAGGTCACTTTTCCATATTTCTTCGTACATGTGAAAATTGTGAATCGTCCAAAACCCAAAACAGCATCCATTCTTTGCTCATCCTCTCATATTCTGCCGTTGGCCCACTTCCGCAATTTGCGTAGCATTTGTTTATGAAAATTACAAAACAATTCAATGAAAATGTTGCGATACTCAACTCGTTACTCATGCACGTTATCGTACATTCCGTTCAATTTAGAATGTGTGCATAAATTCTGTATCTCTTGGTATGGTTGAAATTTCCCCATTTTCCGTTTTCCATTTTACGCTCTCTCAAATCACATTCAATGAAATTCTGTTTATATTTGCAGCACTTCCAATAAAATCACAAACGAAATGAATGCGTGTGTGTGGCTGGCGGCAGAATCCATGTACTCAATTCATTTAATTCAAACAAAATCAATTATCATTAATTTCATTTCCATGGCATTTCAAAAGTGTGCGCATGGTGTTTGTTTACCAAACAATGTTTTAGGATCTTAAAGCACGTTCAATCGTTGACTACTTGATAGCTTTCATCGGAGCGCAATGTTGCGTGCGAGATATTTTGATCTGTATGTATTCCAAGGGAGATGATTTTTTTTTGTCTTCTCTGTCTTCTCATTTCTTATATCTAACACAAGCAGCATTCCATTCTAATAATTACACTATTATTTTAATGCTTTACATCGTTTGCACGCTGTTCTCAAGTCATGTCAAAATAAACGCGTAAATCCATCTTTCGTACACACATTATGTATATATATATATTACTCTATATACAGTTATTGCAATGCATTACTTTGAATTTGTGGTTTCGTTGTTAACAGTAACAAGAGTGTGCTAAGCTTTTATACGTACGTTTGCTCAAAGATTAATATATTTACCACAATAATCTAACATTCATCGATCTTTCATCGCACTTACATACACACGCACACGCACATGAAGTGTTAACCATTCATTAATTTTGACTTTGACACTCTGGTAGTTAAAAGTTGAGATGAGCCTCATATAAAATAATGCCAAAAAATTGGAACATAAAACGTAAAATGTGCCGTTTTTAAAGCTTTTCCCCTTTTCAAAACATTGTGCTATTTTCTTCATTGGATTGGGGCAATTTTCAAGAACTCATCTTTATTTTTATCGTTGCTGTCATAAATGAGGCGCATCAAAAGAAAGAGAGAAGAAGAAAAAAAAAACCAAATGTCATAAAACTCAAGAGGATAAAATGCAAAACAAAAACATAATAACCTCCATTTCGGAAAAAAAAAATGGAGAAAATAGCTAATCCAATCACTTTTGTTTCTATTACATTTTAATATTGCTCTCACATCCGGACTTGTTTCTGCTGCGTGGATATGGAACATGGTTTTCCTGCTTGTCATCCGAAATCCACATCCAAACATTTGTCATCACAAAATTTGGCAAATCACTTGGCAAACGATTCGGCGTCGCATTGGTGGTGGTATGTGGTGGGCATGTCTGTCTATTTCTGTTGAACTCGAATTAGGTTTATGCGGTGGTCGTTTCACACGAAGAAACCGGAGAACTATCACCAGCCGCTGTGAGCTACACATCGGGATTCTATCAAATACCCGTTATAGGCATATCATCTCGTGACGCAGCATTTTCCGATAAAAATATTCATGTATCCTTTTTACGTACTGTACCGCAGTCTTCTGCATAGACACACCGTAGTTGGGCGCGTTTTGCGGGACCTGGGGGTTGGGGTCGTTGGGGTTTTGGGTGTCTATATTTGAGTGGGTACGGGGATGGTGGAGTACGGAAGGAGTGCGTGGGACGTTGGGGGAGGAGGGGCGGGATGGGGGGGGGGAGGAGGGGGGAGAACATGGGGGGGGGTGTGGGGAGGTGGTGTGTGGACAGGGGGATAGAGAACGGGATAATTTTTTTTTGTTTGAGAATTTGTATTATTGAATGGGGGAGGTGTTGGTTTTTGGGAGGAGTGGGGAGCGCTGGTCGGTGAGGCGGGGGGGGGCTGGGTGGCGCGGGGGGGGGGGGGGCACGACGGTGGGTTGGAGAGGTGTGTGGGGATTGGAGTGTCTATTGTGGTTGTGTGGGGCATAGTGGATGGCAATGGGACTTGGGGGTAGTGGAAGGGGGTTGATGCTTGGGGGGGGGGGGTAGAATGTTATGATGAATGGGTGGTAGGTGTTTTCTTTGTTTTTGCTTTTTTTTTTTTCGGGTGTTGGAGTGGGGCCTGGAGGGGGTGGGTTGGGACGTTGGATGGGGATTGGCTTGGAGTACTTAGGTTGCGGTGGGGATTGGGGGTGGGTGGAGGAGGGGGCCTGAGGCACCGCCTGGCGGGGATTTTTTGTGTAGGGGAGTGGACGATATGGAATTGTTTGATAGTGGTTGGGAATTGAGTGGATCTGGCGGGGGGGCGGGTTGACGGTCAGAGATGGGTAGGTTGGGACATTGTAGTTGTTTGGGTGGGCTAGATGTGGTTTTGGGACTCTTTGGTTAGGTGTTTTTTTGTTTGGGTTTCCGAAGCGGGGACAGTTTGGGGTTGGTTGGAGTAAGGGGGGGGGATGACGTAAGAGGTAATGGGATGGACCGTATGTGGGGGGTGGTTGTGTATGGGTGCGCTTTTGGGGCTGATTGTTATATTTACATCTCGTTTTCTTTGCAATTTTCTCGTATTATTTATTGTATCGGTTCAATCGCGGTGAAAATAATGAAAATTGTCTACCACTCTTTGTCAGGTCATTATAATACACAGTTCGGATACAGATGGTCGTGCGATTTTAGGTCGATTTCAAACGACCTCACAAACCTACTATGATGACATTGAGGTGCGTGCAACAGTCGAATCTATTGTTGAATTTGAACCAAAATTGGACAGTTTTACGGAACAATTGCTGGAAATGAAAGCGGCTCAGTCTCGTGTCTATCTGCTCTATGCAAGGTAAGCGGATTTCCATGGTTGATTCAATTGTATTTTTGTATTTTTTTCTGTTTTCTTTTTGATATTCCTTGCATGCGGCTGAACGTTTCGTCGAAAATATGATTTGTTCCTCACTTGTTATTTTTTTTTATGTTCGTATTTTTATATCAACATTTCTTTTTTTTGGTTTATTGTTATTGTTGCTCGGTTGCTCGGGTGTCAAATGTGATGACACGGATAAAATGATGATGATAGTTAGCAACAAATTTATTTCGCATAATTTTTCAATTTAAGACTTTTGTCACGCACACAAACATGATTACAAATCACTTGAAAATGTCCGTTTCAATGTGTCATTTCGTGCACACAATTTGAATGGCATGCAATGGTTTGGAATTTTATTGACCGTAATCTGTTTTGATCTTATACAGCAAAGAGGATTCATACACGATATTCCGTGATGCAGCCGCTTTAAACATGACCGAATCGGGCTATGTGTGGATTGTAACCGAGCAAGCGTTAAATGCAAACAATACTCCAGATGGTGTGATTGGTTTGCAGCTCGTCCATGCCAAGAGTGAGAAGAATCACATAAGGGTTAGTATATGGAAATGTCACATAATATGTGATACACACTCCAACGAAACGGGAGATTATTGCGGCTCACCAAAGTCTCTCTTTCTCTCCATCTCTCTCTCTCTCTCAATTTCGAACTCTCACACGGTTCTTGAGACATTCCATTGACAACCGACGGCTGTCAAATCAATTCAATCCTTTTGGATTCCCCTTTTTAAAATTCAATTTATATTTTTAAACACTTTCAATTTACAGGACAGTGTCTATGTTTTGGCAGCTGCCATTAAGGAAATGATGATTAACGAAACGATAACAGTGGCCCCAAAAGACTGCGATGATTCCGGCGCTATATGGGACACAGGTACGTGCCATCAATTTGTTTCATGTGACATTTTATCGTGCTGTTATATTTGTTATTTTTGTTGCTTGTGTATGAGTTTCTGTGCCTATGAATGGCATTTTCGGTTCGCAAATTTGTGCATAACTTACGTGAAGGCTGTCACAATGACGGTAAAATAGCATTTTATTAAAACCGAAAGATATTCCAAATAGTTTTCATTGTTGTTATTGTTGTTTGTTGATGCGGGCGCATTTTCCATTCGTTCAAAGCATACCGGAGTCAACGTGTTTTCTTCTTGTTTTTACATCGAAATATTGTTATTACATAAGCGAAACTACAATTTTCAATTTTGAAAATTCAATTTTAAAATAAAGTTTTTACCTTGATGATTCTTCTTATTTTCTCTTTTTCTCTCTCTTTCTCTCTCTCTCTGTGTGTGTGTGTGTTGTATGATTCTTGCATATTTTGATGCTGGTAAATATTTAGGTCGTCGTATATTTCACTACATCAAAACGCGCAATATTCGCGGTGAAACCGGTCAGGTGGCATTTGACGATAATGGTGATCGAATGTTCGCTGAATACGAAGTGATAAACGTCCGAGATCATCAGCGTAAAAAAATCGTTGGAAAACTGCTGTACGATGCGGTACGTCAATTCTGCAGACGATTTATTGTACCCACAGAAATATTTTTTATCCTTGGCCAAAATAACATTAAACCACAAGCTCGCGAACCACACAAAATTCGAACGAAAAAAATAAAAAATAAAATCGATATGTTATGTTGCCAACAAAAATGTTAACAGATTTGTTGGCGTAGAAAAAAAATCGTTTTCATTTTCGTCAATTTCTCATTTTTCAATCATTTTATTTATGGTCTTTTTCGTTCTCTTTCTCCCCTTCTCTCTTTCTCTCTCTTTTTATTCCCATCATTCTCCTAACTTATTCTGTCATACCAAAACCACATCGAAATAGGAAAAGCAAAAAATGCGGTTACGTATCAACGATAATGAAATTTTGTGGCCGGGCAAAGAAGCAAAAAAGCCCGAAGGAATAATTATACCACGACATTTGAAAGTGCTTACATTAGAAGAGAAACCATTCGTTTATGTGCGACAATTGAAGGCTGACGATGCAGAGCATTCATCGATAGCATGTGAAGAGGATGAAATCCCATGTCCAATGTTCAATGCAACTGATGGTTCGGCAAATGAATATTGCTGCCGTGGTTATTGTATTGATTTACTGCGTGCCCTTGCCAGTCGCATCAATTTCACATACGATTTGGCTCTATCGCCGGACGGACAATTTGGCCATTATGTTTTGAAAAATGTGTCATCATCAAAAGGTTCGGGTGTGAAAAAAGTATGGACCGGTTTGATTGGTGAAGTAGTTGGTGAACGGGCCGATATGATTGTAGCGCCGCTTACAATCAATCCCGAACGTGCGGAATTCATTGAATTTTCAAAACCATTCAAATATCAAGGAATTACAATATTGGAAAAGAAACCATCACGATCGAGTACGCTCGTATCATTCTTGCAGCCATTTAGCAATACATTGTGGATATTGGTGATGGTGTCTGTGCATGTTGTCGCCCTAGTGCTTTATTTGCTAGATAGATTTTCACCATTCGGTAGATTTAAACTGACGACTAACGACAACACCGAAGAAGATGCGTTGAATTTGAGCTCTGCTATTTGGTGCGTATCGATTTTATTATGTATTCCGTATCGTAATTTCATTTATATGCATTAAGTATTTTGTTCTTTGTGCTTTGTGAATACACGAAAAAAAAAACCAGAAGCACACAGTTGAAATAAAGAACACAAACCCGAGACAGGTGACAGTACAATTTCAATGAAAATCATTTCCAATTTCAATATCCGACCACTTGACAGGTTCGCATGGGGTGTATTATTAAATTCTGGCATTGGTGAAGGCACTCCACGAAGCTTTTCAGCTCGAGTACTTGGTATGGTTTGGGCTGGTTTTGCCATGATCATTGTCGCATCGTATACTGCCAACTTGGCTGCTTTCCTCGTGTTGGAGCGACCAAAAACGAAATTGAGCGGTATCAATGATGCACGTTTACGAAACACCATGGAAAATTTAACGTGTGCGACAGTAAAAGGTTCAGCGGTTGACATGTATTTTAAGCGACAGGTCGAGCTATCGAATATGTACCGTACAATGGAGGCAAACAACTATGATACGGCAGAACAAGCCATTCAAGATGTTAAATCAAAGTAAGAAAACTTCTATTTCGCACAATGAATTTTAATTGAGAAACTTCAAACTTAATGCAATTAATTCAATCACTTCAATCACTTGACATACTTTGGTTGCGTTTCAATTACATTCCAATTTTCCAACTAAACTTTTGATTTTCGTATTCGCATATTTGCACAATGCACATTATCACACACACACGCGGTGTACACACAGCAAATTAATGGCATTTATATGGGACTCATCACGTCTGGAGTATGAAGCTGCCAAAGATTGTGAATTAGTAACAGCTGGTGAATTGTTTGGTCGTAGCGGATATGGCATTGGTTTACAGAAAGGTTCACCTTGGACGGATGCAGTGACTAGCATGATCCTTGAGTTTCATGAAAGTAAGTCGAATTAAATCAAATACCAGAATCATTAGAGAGATAAGATTGAAATAAAATCATTTCTGGGAAAACTTAAGTTGTTGAACAATTCACTTTCGTTGAGCTGAAATGTTATCGACAATATATATTTTACGATTTATACACTCACAACATTTCCCAGAATCTTGTGTGATACTCACAGCCCCGTAATACTTATTATATTTGTGTGTGGGCTGTCAATCTTTTTACTTCTGTGTGAGTGGGCAGAGATGTTTGAACAACAAGCGAGCAATTTGAAAAGAAAACCAAATCAAATCCAATTTTAATTGATTAATGGCAAATGTTTTTGTACTTTGACTTTACATCTCCGTAATACAGGTGGATTCATGGAATCGCTTGATAAAGAATGGATTTTACATGGGAATGTTCAAAATTGTGAGCAATTTGAGAAGACGCCCAATACGCTGGGCTTAAAGAATATGGCGGGTGTTTTCATTTTGGTAGGGGCAGGTATCGTTGGCGGCATCTGCTTGATTATCATCGAAGTAGTTTATAAAAAGCATCAAATTAAGAAGCAAAAGCGAATCGAAATTGCGAGACATGCGGCTGACAAATGGAGAGGAACAATTGAAGTGAGTACGAATTGGATGATACACTTCATTTGTCAATCATGTTGTTGTTGGCTCCGTTGCAATGCGAGTCGAATACATTTTTGCCATCGGATTTTTATATATATATATATATTTTTTTTTTTAAACTCATTTATCTTCCCCGCGCACAGAAACGAAAAACATTGCGAGCATCGTTAGCCATGCAACGTCAATACAATATTGGATTGGGCACATCAAATCCAGGCACAATTAGTTTGGCCGTTGATAATCATCGATATCCGCGAATAGCACAGACACGCGGCCCAGAACGTGCATGGCCTGGTGAAACAGATGCCGTTCTACGTAATCGACGCCTCGAAAATGATAGCAATAAATTTCGAAAACTTCCACCGCCCAGATATACATCGGCATACACAACCGACGTTTCACATTTAATTGTTTAAATTTTTCATTCAACACAACACACACACACACACACATTACCAGAAAACATTTAGGTCAAGCCAACGTTTTACATTTTAAGGACATTTATTGTGCAGAGTCATTAAATCGATGGACACTCACAATATGTGGTGTGCGTTTGGTTTTTTTTTTCGCTCTATCTCTCATGATCAGAACGACCGAAGCAGAATTTATTTTACAAATATGTATACAAAAAATCAATAACAACAAAGGCCAATATTGAACACAAATAGATATTTGAAAATTAATGATGAAACTACAAAAAAAAAAAAAATACAAACTCAAACATTTGAATTGCCTACTTCACTCTCACAATGTCAAAGCATATAATTTATAGAAGACCACATGCCAGTACACTAGCGCCTCTGATGATCAATGGAGAAATAAAACAACACATTTTGACAAAAACAAAAGGTTATTAACTCATTTTTGCAATATGTTGAACGTGAACTCTTATTTGCAAACGGAATTGTTTAACGTTAGCATAGAGATTGGCTGGAATCCATTGATCAGTAGATGGCGCTAGCGAACAAACAAACACTTGGACATTGTGAGATTGCCTATTTCCAACGATTTACAAAACTACAGTAGAATTTAGGATCGTACAAACAAACATATAATCAAGGTTATTGTTGTGAATCAAAAAAAAAAGTGTAAGAACTGTGACGACCGATTTTTTTTTTAAGCAAGTTGCGATACAAACCACAACTGGTTTTTTCTTTTGATAAAAGACGAAATGAAAGTCAAGCTTTCGATGAAATTCCACAATGAATCATCGGAGCGATAACATTTTGATGTAACTTAATACCGTTCTAAAGTGCGTGAAATCATCACAAACACAAACACAAACACACACACATTTGTAACATGGATGCTCGTGAGAAATCATAACATGATTTCAATTAATTTAAGAGAGCTATTTGTATTTTTAACATTTCCGGTGGATTTTTGGTTGGCTGGCTGTGTTTTGTAAAGACGATTAAGCAAGTGTGAAAATGGAAATGGGAATGACACGATTTAATGGCTTATGTTAGAAAGGAAAAATGTCCATCAAATCGACTTTAAATGTTATGTACTGGATTTGGGCGAAAAACTTTCGTTGAATAAACTTGAATGGCATTCAAGTCACAAAGCCTTCTCACATGTAAATCGCATTTATTCAAAAACATTTAAATCAAACGCATCATGGGATTTATAAATGATAAATCTGAGACAGATCCAAAGATAAAGAGGTGAAGCAGAGAAAGTGTGGGCAAAAAAAAGCTGGCAGCAAAATTTCGATTTTCGAATGTCATCAAGGCAACCTAAAAGGAATTTCGAGTGACATTTAACTGCATTTATATTTTATGTTGATGCGGTGGCAAGTTTAAATCACTCTATTTGATGATTCTTAAGTGTTTTTTTTATCCATTTCTGTTTATCATCAAGTACATGACACTTACGTTCATTGCAAAATATGTGGCTATTAATTTTTCAAACCCAAACCGAACGATTTATCCAACTCATAAATGTATATATTTATGCCTCTTTATAATCTCAAATCGGGTTGTTGGCTCCGAAGTTGTACAAAGTTGAATTGAAAGCGAATAAATAAATAATTAATGGGCGCGTTAAGTACTTTAGATGAGAACGAAAACGTCACTTTTTTGTTTGCCATAAACGGAACTGACTTAAATGAATAGCTTAACGTTGAAAGTTGATGAACATTTTCCACAAAAAAAAAAAAAAAAACAATTTAAATGAATAATAAATTGCTCCAATGTATTTCTTGACATTTGAAATACTGAATTATAATTGCGATTTAGCGCAGCCAGAACGCATTCCCTATTCATTTCATGCGAATCAATTTTTCTTGAACACACCCGAGTGATGATCATCACTCAACTGCCCCCCCCCCACCCCCACCATCGTTTATGATTTTACTCAGCATTTTTCCGTAGCAAACGTAAATATAAATATACATATTTAGTCTCTCTGTCACCCAAATTAGCCGTGATTTGCACGCCAAATTTTTCATATTCAATGCGCTTATTTTGAATTAGTCGAAATAAAAAAAAAAAAAAAATAGAGAAAAAAAACTCAAACAAAAAAAGAAGAAGAAATATATAAGAAACTCATCTTTTTAGAGCCATTTAGCAACGATATTAGCATATAATTTATCGATATTGAATATATGTAATTTAACAAACAAATAAACAAAAATGAAAATACAATAATGAAGTGTATGAGTCATCAAGTGCTATTGATGATCAAATCAAATCAGCAACAACAACAAAAATTGTACGTTGAACGTTTCATGTATTGGCCTAAACTCAAATGCTCTACCATATTAGAGTGTTCAATCTAATATTTCGTTCTTTCATCCCAATTTCTCTCTCACTCGTTTTCCTTGAGCTATAAAACCTATAGATTTTATGAAAATTAATTTTGATGCCCACCAACTGCCTATCGACCGTTTCAAATATCCTTTCTAACAAATAAAACAACAAATTCAACAGCAGAACTAACATACCCCACCCTAGATGATGGAAAAACAACACGCGTAATTACACCATCCCTGAATATATCGATTTAAAATCGCATGGAAAATTGCCCATCTTCTATACCCGTTCCAAATATCGTCGTCCCATCCCAACACAATTTTTATTCGATATATAGTTGCACGGTGTATAGTCAGGGAAAAGTCAGGGTATTTTAATGATCAAATTTCTAGATTAAACAAACTAACAAACAAACATGCAAACAAAACAAAAAAGATGAAAATATTGCCAAAAGCTTCAATAAAAAGCAAACATATTAATTCCAACAACTTCATTGAAAACTCTGTTTAACCGCCATTCACAGGCTCATAAAAACCTGCTAGAAATTTTGCTGCAACAACAACAAACAAAAAACACATTTATAAATATTTGTTGAACACATTTATGTGAGATGCGTGAATATACTTGTTTTGATGTAAAAATATTTTTGAGATGATGTAAATAGTTGGAATTTATTTGCTTGACCGAGAATAAAAAAATAAACAATCAGCAAAAATTATGGATAGAATAGAAATGCTGGGGTATAGTTAACAAGCAATACAGCTGTATAATGGCCGAATAACAAGGAACATCCATGAAAAGAAAATGTCAACAAATATCATTTAATTTTTGAAACGAAAATGGTCGCCAAATTTACTCGAATGATTAATTAAATTGAGTGTTATAAATGATGTTTAAAGTACATTTTTTAAATGTGTGGTTTTTTTTTTATAAACGGTATCAGCAATAAACCAAAAATGCTGTCATATTTTATTGCTAAGCCAAAATATGTATTTGTTGTTTGTTATGAGATTTTATTTATATGTATGATTCATTCCTTCATTTATTTCTGTTTTAAGATGAGAAGAACAGTGACATTTTATAAAATAGAATGGGAAATCATCAAATGCTAAAATCGTGCTGTGTTTCAATGGAAAATTAATTTTCAGAATGGTTTTTGTTTTGTATTTTCGGTTTCATTTCATTTTTAAGCCAAAAAATGAGAACAAAAAAAAACAAACAAAAAAAACAAACAATGTGGGTGAGTTGTGGTGCTAAAAAAAACATGCTAAACAATTTTCGAAGTGTGGACAATTTTTTTTTTTTCAAGTGGAAATGGTATAAATTTAAGGCCCAATTTAAGTTTAATATTTATTTTGGATGTGATTTAAAAAAAAATTCTAATATAAGATTTGTCAACCAACAAGATTGGTAACAATGTTAGAATAGACACTTTGTGTGTATAGTAAAACAAGATGCACTTTCAATGTTGTATGGACAGACTAACAAACACATTTGATGTAAAAATACAAACCATCGAAGAAAAAAACAAGCTAACAAATTTTCACTTGAAATTAAAACAACAACAAATACAAAAACCACATTGCATTTATTCTGGTAGTTGCTGTGAGAACGGAAATTGGAAAATCGTTTTTTTTCCGCAAATGGTTCAACTGCCAAAATCTTAAGCGATTTTTCGTTAGATATTAGTACATTAGATAAATAGACAATATGTAATTTATTTTATAAATAAAAAAAAAAATCATAAAAGAAAATCTAAACGAACAAAAAAAAAACAACAAATCTTGAGATTTAACACAGAATTAATGTCAAAAAATGAATTTTGAACTTTGATGGCATGTGTTTTGTTTTTCACTTTCTCTCAAACAAACTGTTGAGTAGAAATATTAAAATACCAGAACGAAAATCGAACAAAAGATTTGTGGTAAATGTCATGCGATATGTCAAATGTAAACGTAAAATCTCATGTGAATGAAAGAGAGATGGATACACCAATTTCCACAGGTTTTTTTGTGTGGCAAATTTTTGAAAATAATTTTCGGGTTTCGAACAATTCAAGTAGTTTAAATTCAATGTTAAAACAGCAACGAAGTGTTTTTTCACAACACATTTCAATAAATTCTACGCAATCCTTCAATTTATGAGTTGTTCATTTCGCAAAATATACCAGAAATCCACATAATAGCAAACTTCCTTCTTTACTCTTAACACAAATTAAAAAAAAAAAAAAAAAACACTAATACACACACTCACACAAAAACAAAAGCAAACATGCGATTACAATTTCAATTCTAATGACCTCTTTCAATTGAACAATTGTATAATTTTAATTGTAACGATCGGAACGCAAAATACCGATATTTATTTCAATAAACATAGAAATTTCGATTTGAAAACATTTGAAACCCATTCAACCCATTTAGTGGACTAAACAAGAGAAATATGAACAACAACAACAACAAAAAACCAGAACTAATTTTTGAGATTATTGTTAATTTGCAAAGTTGTTATTGTTATACAAAATATTTATAAATATTTAAAGAAACAAAAAAATAAAATAAAAACCAGAGAAATTGATGGAGAAATTAACCACACAAAAAAAAACAACAAATAAAACTTTAGATTTGGCGGGTTTCAAAATAATTTAATAAATGTTTAAAAAGACAAATCAAACTGATCAGAATGAGGCCTGAGGCCTGATGATGAGCCAAACACCAAACATTAAAAATAGACATTAATTTTAAATTTTATCGTTTTCACGAAAATGCGATAAATGTCATAAACCATAATCCGTTTGAAAAATTAACAATGAAAATCAAATGAAAATATTGGTTGCAAATTTTGTGCGATGGCCCGAAAAGTCCGAAATTTAAAATATTAGATCAGAATCAGTGTGGCCTGAATTAAACTAGAAATATAAATGAAAGCAAATTAAAAAAAAAAACACACACACACTCAAGAATATTTACAACCAATATAAATAAATAAATGTTATTTGAAGGAAAACAACAACAACACTAACTTGATATAGCACACAATTTCAATGGAATTTGTGTAGTTTAAACACACGACATCAAAATAAAATGTATCACAAAAGAAAACGTGAGATAAATTGTAAAAAGATTACATGAATCTTTGAATTATTAATACCGAACAAAAAAAACAATTGAATGTGAAAAATTAGCCGAAAAACCAGAAATAAAGAAAATTTTAAATGGGAAAAAAATCGAATTCAATGTTATAGACAATCTGTGCAATTGAATTCCAAACACAAATGAAATGCATAAATAAAATTTAAAAGAAAATCCAACCGAACATTTATATGTGTGTTTTATTCAGACTCTGGACATTATACAGCAGACGCTCGGAAATTAGAACGTTCACAAATTAGAACCGTCCAGAAATTAGAACCAGCTTCGTCGATACATTGTACGTTCTGAAATTAGAACCAAAAAGTTCTAATTTCCGAGCGGATTTTTTTTTCTTCTTTTCTTTCATTTATTCGCTCGAAAAAGAACACCACAATCCGTTTTGCATTCGATTTTTTAGTATTCTAGTTCATTTGTTTACATTTAAAAGACATGAAGAGTGAAGCGGCGAATTTACCGTTGCAACACAAGCAGTGTTCATGCATTGTTATTCTATTTGCTGTGCATAAATGGAAACTAAACTGAGTATCCATTGAAATCTCAGTCATATCGAATGTCGCTAGTATTCGAACAAGTGCTTCACGGAATTGGTTTCAATGCGCTATATTTTGATTTTTTCGTTTTTTTTTGTTTATTTTTAATATTATCATCAAAAAATGTCGGCAAATAATGACAAAAAACGTAAAAAAACAACGTTGACGTTAGAACAAAAAACAGATATTTTAGGAAAACTTGATAAAGGTGTGAAAGCGAATCGTTTAGCTATTGATTATGGTGTCTCCAAATCTTCTATATCGTACATCAAATCACAAAGAGAAGACATTGTGGCTGCAGTTTCGAATACATTCCAATTCGCCAAGAAAAAAACATTGCACAAGTCCGAGTATCCGGAGATGGAGAATCAATTATATGAATGGTTTTTGAAGCAACGCGACAGAAAATGTACAATCAGTGGTCCAATAATGAAAGAGAAGGCTAAACAACTGTTTGAATCGATGTACCCAGAAAAAACATCAAATAATTTCGTTGCAAGTGATGGCTGGTTTGGAAAATTCAAACGCAGATTCGGTATCCGTTTCTTGAAGATATGTGGTGAAATACTTTCAAGTGACATTGAGTTGATTACACCATACATACATCGATTTCGTGCCAAAATTGCCGAAATGGGGCTGACCAATGCACAAATTTATAATGCAATCCAACCAATGGATCAAAATCCAATAAAAATGACCAAATTAATATATCGGAATAAATTATTGAGTCATTTGGTTGCACAAGATGATGTTGATGTGCATGAATATCTAAAACAACACAAAATTTCGGATGCTATTGTATTGCTGAAACAAGCTTGGGATGAACTATCTCAAAGTGTCGTTGCAAAATCGTGGAACAAAATAATGAATTGGGATTCAAGTCAATTCGATGAGGAGGACGATTTACCGTTATCTGAATTGGTTCAGCAAGATTGCGATTACATGGAAATTCTCCAACAAACTCAAATGCTTTTATCGAAAATTGCTCCAAACAACAGTATAGCAGCAGGTGATATAGATGAATGGAATGATGACATATTCGAAGAAGATTCTGATGATACGGGTATTGAAACTGATGTCGATGATTCGGACAATGACGTCGAAATGAATGGTGAGATCAACGAGCCACGGATTTCATATTCATCAGCGATTGAAAGTGTTAACAATTTGCTCAAATGGTGCGGAAAAACATGTCTACTCTCAACCAAACATATGTCTAATTTACTGGCTGTTCGCTCTGATATAGTTGTTTCTCATTTGAATAAAACGAAAAAACAAAGCTCAATAACTGATTTCATGACGGAAAAATGAGTCACCTGACAAATAACTCATTTGATTACTGATTCTATTATAAAATTCCATTCATATATCAATAAAAACCAAAGATATTTCAACTGATATGACAATATATGTGTTGATTTTCTCCATTTTGACATGAAAAATCGATTTTCAAAATACGCTCCGAAATTAGAACCTTTCGAAAATTAGAACCAGCTGAAAAACCAATTGGTTCTAATTTCCGAGCGTCTGCTGTACAGCGTATTGGAAGTACGTGGATCAGCAGCGCCACGTACTTTTCATTTATGATGCATTAGAAATACGGCGAACTTCGGAACTAAACTTATTGATGTCCAGATTCTGGTTTTATTTCACAAGAAAATCCCCGAAAATCAATTAAATTTGTCAATAATTATTGAGCCAACATTTTCAAACATTTCTCTACCAATGTTAACGAGCAACACCAGAATATGCTCTAAACCGACGCATGTACTGAAATTAGTCCAAAGTTTTAGTTTTGCCCAGAAGTTACACCACGCGGCGCCACTGACAGCAGCAGAAAAATTCGGGCTAAGTCAATTTGACATTAGCTAAGCATTTGACGTTCACGTTGTGATGAAAAAAGTGCCGATGAACTAACCTCAATTTCAACAGAAACTACATGGAAAAAGCATGTGCACGAAACCCACACCCAAAGATGTCTCCACCAATGAGTGACGTTTCTTTGACTAATGCTTCCCATATATCATAAGACTGGGTTGTTAACGAGATAAGAACATCGAAGATTTTTGACTAGGGATTTTTTTCTACACTTTAGACGGCTTTAGTAGACTGGCAAACAAATTATTAATCGATTGTCAGTCATTTGCTAGCCGATGTTCAAACGGTTTTCTGTCACTTTTGGTCCAATTCATATTAGATACAATGATTGACTCACGAAGTTTGGCCGAAAATGCGACGGGGGTCCCAAAAAAGCTACATACCATGTTATTCAGACATGAGCCCCCAACATATATCAGTATCTGGATGAATGCACAATTACACTTTTACACACCTTTCAAGCTTAATGGATATTCATATTTCCTTACTACAAACCTAACTATTACAAAAAAAAAAAATTCATGTGATTAATTCAAACTAAATTGTCATCACTGTGATTTGATTTGAAATGTCTGAATCAGAAAGCAATGAAATTGATTGAATTGGATGCATCAAGAAAATCCACAAAATTACTGAGCACATTAAATAAATAAATGTTGGTGAGTTGAGCAAAGTTAAACAATAATAAAATCTGTAATATGACTTAATAGAAATCTGCGTGAAACTGTACTAAATATATTACGTATGAAATGATTGTTGACGCCACGTTCAACACAAGCAATCGATTTAGAAAAAAGAATCCCATTCCAGATAAAGCGACTTCATGGTGTGCGCCCGCATGTAAAATTCTTTCCCTTTCCGTGCAGCCTGAATCTGAAGAGGAACATAGTTGTTCGACTGGTTTCTTCGATTCGTCATTGATTCTTGATGTCAAGGTTAAGAGAACGAACATTCGTAGAATAAGAAAGATGACTGAGAACCAGAAATATACCATTAGAAAGAGAGTAGGAAATGGTCTGAAATTGTAAATCAAATGGAATTTCTTTAGTAAATCGATTAATCATGTTATTCAATTCCATAATTACCGCAAAATCAAGTACAAATGTTTGCAAATCGTTACCATATTGTTGAAAAATGACACCACAATCATATGCGCAACTTTTTCATCGATTTTAGTAACGAAATTGCACATTATTCCATATTGTGTTCTCAGGTTAATCCAGAACTCTTCAGGCATTTTCTTGAAAAAATGTAACAAATCGTATTTTGTTGTGTAGTTTGTAATATACCAATAATAATCGTCAATAGTAATCGTTTTTGTTGAAACTTTTACCTGAACATTTGCTCGTTGCATTTCAGTATTGAGCAGCTTGAAGTGTGTTGACAAGCCTATGCTGATACCCACTAGGAAAACATCCAAATAGTTCCATGCAAAGGTTAGAACAATCCAAATAAATTCATTTAAGAACATACATCCCCAAAGAAAAGTAGGGTCGTCTGATGTGACTCGGAATCTGTGTTGAAGAATCTTCTTCGCTTTGACAATATTCATTGGATATCTACTTTTGCTTAAGAGATGCTCAACTGAAACCATGGATGAATTATTTGCGTTGTTTTCATGTGCCATTTATGATAGACAAAATTACCCAATGCTAAAAATAGGAATGTGAATGCAATGAATCGAATTTTCAGCGCATAAATTCTTTTCTCTCTACTATTGGAAAAAACGGGCAAATTTGATTCCAATTCCTCCCAAGATCTCATCAACTCAGGCCATTTTAATGCTAAGCCAAAAAAGCTAACAAACGTTATGGTATTCGCGATGAGAAAAGCACCTGATGTTAAGAGTGTTAATAAGCCACCATCTAATAATAGTTGGCCATTATTGTCTCAAATTAATCGACTGACATTCTGAATTCTATAATTATATTCGACTATGTCTGTACTAACCGGACGTAAATCCGCTCCGTATAAATGCAATGTTATGATACAAAAGAAACATTGCTATGATCAAACTGTAGAATGTTCGAATGCTTTTCCATTTGAAGCAAAGATCAGACACTGAATGACTTGTCACACCAATCACCGGCATTACTCCAAACAACTGACCGAGTACAAGAACAGGCCCAATGGCTCTTCGAAATGTCCCATTGTTAGCCACATTTCCGCCTGAAATAATAGAGACATTTGATGAGTCTTGGGTGGGTCTCTTGGGAAGTTTTTCCATTGAAAAAGAACATAACCTTCCGTTGGGGGTGAGCAATCTATTGAAGATGACGGTGAAATTGATTGAACTCTACAAAGTAACAATAACACATTAGAATGAGGATCATTTGATTTAAAATGTGAACACTAACGTTTGTATATTTGGTGGTTGGATTTTCTTGTTTCGATTGAAACATCTTCTCATCGATCGCTTTATTGATGTCCAGTGTTGTTTTGTTCGCATCACAAGATTCATCATTTCGTTGTCCCCTGACACTGTATCTTTCAAAACAATTTCCAATTTTCCCACAAATAAGGTGAGGACCGAGTTGGTGGGCTGATAAAAGAAAACTGGAAATCAAACGCATTTACAGACACTAAACAGATATCCATTCGCTTGCATCATTCCGTAGTTTTATTGCCAATTGCACTCACACAAGTTATTACAGTTACGAACATTTAGAGATATTTCCTATCGTTGCATTGATTGATATGAAACACTTTATTGTTTGTCGTTCTACTGCTACCAAAATAGATGAAGGATTTTTATCTCAGTTGCAATGAGTCGGAGGTTGAACAACAGTCAAATGAGTCATTTTGCAATGCCTGGAAAAATACATTTCTTCACTTACACCAGCGTTTCCGAATTTTCAATAGCAACGGATTTCAAGGTTTCCCAAACAAACATTAAATTCAATTCGAGAAGATCAAAATAGAAATGGATATGTTGATTATCAGGATTTTATTCGATTTCCTTGATGGATTTAAAACAAAAACATTAAGAGCACCATTTGCATGTAATAAAACAGTCACAATATTTATTCCATAGAAGTCTCTCTATTTTAGATTTCTGATAACGAACGGCGTCAAAAATCTTCGATGTTCTTATCTCGTTAACATTGGTAGAGAAATGTTCACATTCTGATATCTGAAGTTTCTACATCTGAAGCATCTAAAAGTGTTACTGAAACCATATAAAATAAACGGATGTCTTGCAATTGCATGTCAATATTTCTACCTCATATTTCTCAGTTTATGAGGAGCAAAAAAGACTGCAATATTTTTTGTGAATCCTTTGTACTGTACTGTACAGCCATTGTCCTCTATTAAAGCATGATGTTTTTGTTTTAAATCCAGCAAAGAAATCAAAATGAAATCCTGATAATCAACAGATCCATTTCTATTTTGATCTTCTCGAATTGAATTTAATGTTTGTTTGGAAAACCTTGAAATCCGTTGCTATTGCAAATTCGGAAACGCTGGTGAATGTGAAGTAATCGATTTTTCCAGGGATCGTAAAATGACTCATTGGACTGTTAATAAAGTGTTTTATATCAATCAATGCAACGATAGAAAATATCTCTAAATGTTCGTAACTATAATAACTTAGAGTGCAATTGTCAATAAAACTACGGAATGATGCAAGCGAATGGATATCTGTTTAGTGTCTGTAAATGCGTTTGATTTCCAGTTTTCTTTTATCAGCCAACCAACTCGGTCCTCACCTTATTTGTGGGTAAATTGGAAATTGTTTTGAAAGAGACAGTGTCAGGGGACTACGAAATGATGAATCTTGTGATGCGAACAAAACAACACTGGACATCAATAAAGCGTTCGATGAGAAGATGTTTCAATCGAAAGAAGAAAATCCAACCACCAAATATACAAATGTTAGTGTTCACATTTTAATTCAAATGATCCTCATTTTGATGTTTTATTGTTACTTTGTAGAGTTCAATCAATTTCACCGTCATCTTCAATAGATTGCTCGCCCCCAACTGAAAGTGATGTTCTTTTTCAATGGAAAAACTTCCCTAGAGACCCACCCAAGACTCATCAAATGTCTCTATTATTTCAGGCGGAAATGTGGCTAACAATGGGACATTTCGAAGAGCCATTGGGCCTGTTCTTGTACTCGGTCAGTTGTTTGGAGTAATGCCGGTGATTGGTGTGACAAGTCATTCAGTGTCTGATCTTTGCTTCAAATGGAAAAGCATTCGAACATTCTACAGTTTGATAATAGCAATGTTTCTTTTGTGTTATAACATTTCATTTATATGGAGGGGAGCTTGGACCGGTTAGTAACAGACATAGTCGAATATAATTGCAAAATTCCGAATATCCGTCAATTAATTAGAGACAATAATATCCAACTATTATCAGATGATGGCTTATTAACAGTATTAACATCAGATGCTTTTCTCATCACAAATACTATGACATTTGTTAGCTTTTTTGGCTTTGCATTAAAATGGCCTGAGTTGGTGAGATCTTGGGAGGAGTTGGAATCAAATTTGCCCACTTTTTCCAATGATAGAGAGAAAAGAATTTATGCGCTGAAAATTCGATTCATTGCATTCACATTCCTATTTTTAGCATTGGGTAATTTTGTCTATCATAAATGGCACATAAAAAAACGCAATTAATTGTCCATGGTTTCAGTTGAGCATCTCTTAAGCAACATTAGATATCCAATGAACCTTATCGTAGCGAAGAAGCTTCTTCAATACATATTCCTAGTCACATCGGACGACCCTACTCCTCTGTGGTGAGTTGTTATCTTATATAAATGTATATGGATCATTCTAACCTTTACATGGAACTATTTGGATGTTTTCCTAATGGGTGTCAGCATAGGCTTGTCAACACACTTCAAGCTGCTCAATATTGAAATGCAACGAGCAAATGTTCAGGTAAAAGTTTCATTCATACTGGAAGGGGTAACATTCCTCTTGTAAGTTGCCGAATAACATCATTTTTCATTTCAACAAAAAAAATCACTATTGACGATTATTATTAGTATATTATAAACTACACAATAAAATACGATTTGTTACATTTTTTCAAGAAAATGCCCGGAGAGTTCTGGATTAACCTGAGAACACAATATGGAATATTGTGCAATTTCGTTACTAAAATCGATGAAAAAGTTGCGCATATGATTGTGGTGTCATTTTTCAACAATTTGGTAACGATTTGCAAACAATCATACTCGATTTTGCGGTAATTCTGGAATTGAATATTATGATTAATCGATTTACTAAAGAAATTCCATTTGATTTACAATTTCAGACCATTTCCTACTCTCTTTCACATGGTATATTTCGGGTTCTCATTCATCTTTCTCATTCTACGAATGTTCGTTCTCTTAACCTTGACATCAAGTATCAATGACGAATCGAAGAAACCAGTCGAACAGCTATGTTCCTCTTCAGATTCAGGCTGCACGGAAAGGGAAAGAATTTTACATGCGGGCGCACATCATGAAGTCGCTTTATCTGGAATGGGATTCTTTGTTCTAAATCGATTGCTTGTGTTGAACGTGGCGTCAACAATCATTTCATACGTAATATATTTAGTACAGTTTCACGCAGATTTCTCTTAAATCTCATTACAGAGTTTATTATTGCTTAACTCGCCAATATTAATGTATGTAATGTGCTCAGTAATTTTGTGGATTTTCTTGATGCATCCAAATATTCAATCAATTTTATTGCTTTCTGACTCAGACATTTCGCAAATCACAACGTTGAACATTTTTACTAAGTTTAATTCAATCACATAAAATAAAAAGCAAATTTATTGCAATGAACAATTTTTTATTTTTTTGTTGTTGTAATAGGCCAATAGAAAGGAAATTTGAGTGGCTAGGCTTGAAAATATTCATAATTTGTCAAGTAAGTAGTCTCGAAAAATAAAGTGGGAGAAAATCGAATGCAAATGGATGTAAATTCATTTTTACCAACAATTTCGAGGTAACAATTTCAATATTCATTCTGTTCTTCGGTTAAAAAGTGCGATGCAAATTGAAGAAATTGATGATAAAATGCCAACAAAGGTCTAGTTTGTTTCAGTAGATATTGGCTAATTAGGGTATGACTGTTCATTTTCATTCAAGATGAAGCAAACTGGATAGATAAAACGGATTAATTCAAATAATTGTATTTTCATATGTATATTTCATGGTGACAATTCACACCCAGCCATAAAAAAAGGTCGAAATAAAATCGATCAAACGGTTGTAGCATCGTGGTATCCATCTGATGTTATTGTGTCATTGACATGTTTTTCTACGAAACTGCTATTCCGGAATTCATTCTTTCCTGAGTTATTTTGAACGGTGTATCAGAGAAAGGAAAGTTAGAAAAATTCCTGTGTTTATCAATCAGTTGCCGCATTATGTGAAAGTTAATTTTTTTTTCATAAACTGACTCCATCAATTTGAATGCATCAAAATGTTGATTTAAATTGTATTTATTTTGTTTATTTTATTATTATGATAGATTGATCGAAATGAAACGTACGATACTCATAACGTGATCTTACGTTCCGTTGGCAGAAGCGTATTTTAGTTACGTGTATGGTCATTGTTGCTGTTCCATTTTTATTCATTTCATTTTGTTTGTTTGTTTGTTTTGCATTAATCTTTGTTGTTTTTTCTATTTACCTTAAAATCTAAATTACCAAATTAAAAAAAAAAAAAAAAAAAAACGAAAGCAACTTTAACATGTAGAGTTTTACATATACATATTTATAAATTTACTCTACTAAGCGCGCTCATTAACAAAGCGGGAACAATTCAAAGTAAGTCTTCATTATCGTCATTCATTCGAATTGGAATTGAAATGTCAAACTGGAATGGCGCATTCGCGTTATCACACATGACAGTTGAACTGTCAAACACACATGTCCGACTTTGCTCATACACACTGAGCCATCAACAACAAACCAATACGAATGGAAAAACAACAATAAGGGGAAAAAAGAGACTAAACCAATTCCCAGGAGAGCTGAGCATATTAAAAGAGAGCGTTCACATTCCAGTAGCAGTCAACCAATCATCAAAGTAACACTGTCGACTTGCTACGCACGAAAAAGCACCTAAGTCACAACATGTTTGCATAAAAAAACATTTCATAATATTTTGGCATTAACAAATCGAATATTCCTTCTCTCGTTTTCGTTCAATATGTTTTCGTATATTCGATTAGAGTGTTGTGAAATCGCGACCATTTTTAGGTTCAAGTGAACGGAGTGACATTTTTGATACTCTTAAGTGCATTTTTTTTTTTGGTCTTGCTGTTGTGTATTGCCTAGTCGTAGAATAGCTACGAGCGCAAAACGAAGGCAATAACAACAACGTTTTATCTCAATATTGCGGTGCAAAATCGAATCAAGCAATTGACATAATATGATTTTAACACTGTTCTATGCTGGTGCAACATTAATGCAATCGTGGCGATTAAGATCGATTACATTGGGCATTGCAAATCGAATTCGTGACCAATGCACCATATCATTTTATCGCACATGCACCGAAAGTGATGAAGGTGAGTGATACAATTACTTGCATGCTAATGTGTGACTTTATTTTCGGCGATTTAGTACAATTATTATATATATCGACCTAGTTGGAATTTGCTATGGACATTATGACACTACATTGTTTATTGGATACTATATCTAATAGATAGCAACATTTCTTCAGTAAAATTATCGTTCACATCAAATTGTTGACAGTTGATCAATTTTTGTTGAAATTTATAGGCTTCGTTTCCATTGGCGCTTCATCGGAATTATGCGAAAATTACAAAAATGTTCGCGTCATCGATACGCTTTGGTATCATGGTATGCAACGCGGTGTTTGTATTCTACCGAAACAACATTTAACGATTGATAAATGGGTGACCTTTGCTAACCTACCGTCAAAATTGAATCCATTGTATAGCGCAATTGGCGTTGATTTAGATTCACACATCGATACAAATACCATTCATATTCTACTCGAAGCAAACATTTATCCGGATTTAGAAGCCATAGAAAGTGGTGCGAAGATTGTTTCAGTAAGTTTTAGTGGATTTAAACTATCATCAATTCTTTTGATCCATGCAAATATATTTAAAATCATGTTGGTCGACTTTTTTGAAGCCGAAATGGTTCAAGCTCAAACGGTCTTGATATTCGTGATGTTGCTGTTGTTTTTGTTCAGTTTTAATCGAATAGAACATGACCTTAAGCGGTAATTTATTTGACTTTCGTGATTTTTGCAGGCAGAAAAATTTGGAATACCAATCGCATGGAAAATCGATACCAATCTAGCAATCATTTTAAAATCCAATGTTACCCTATTTACCGAACTGATTAGAGACTCATTTATTCATGATACGCTTTTCATTAACAACTATTTACCAATCATACGTATCGAAAGTAAGTAGCTCAAAATAGTATCATATTTCAACGCCTTTGAATGTAACAAGAAACTTTCAGGCACATTCTTCGCAATTTATTTGAAACCACCAATTCAGCTCAACTCATTTTCTTACTCTCTTCTCTCTTCTCATTTTGCTTGCAGGTGTTTCTGTGAATGGAAAACCCCTGCAGTTGCTTGACTTTGACGCATCACCAATTCATGCGAAACAAAATCACGACTCATCATCAAATCCATTAACTGAATCGGAGTATCGTCATCACATAGATAAATTGAAAATATTGAATTTAGTAGCAAATTTAAAAGGTGAACCAAGCCCAGACGATTATGAAAAAGATATATGTGTGTTAATTGGGGATGAGCAACCGATGAACGGAACATGTGTGCAGGAAAATAAAGAAGATCCACATTTGAATAATGGTGTTGCTGAGTGGATACAAAGTGTTGAACATGATCCCAGCCAATTAGATACAATTGCACGCATTTCACCGAGTTTATCATCGGCAAAAACGGAAATCTCACCCGTAAAACTTGGCAATGGAAATATTCATCGAGAAAGTGATATAAGTACGGTGGCATCGTCTAGTAAGGGATCACATGACATTCTTGATGTTCAATCTACCGATAAATCGGAAAGTGTTACCGAACATGACGAACGTGGTGATGTATTTCTTGACAGTACAAAAGAATCGACCGTGAAATTGAATGAACGTATCAAAGAGAAAAAAGTATGTGAACGTGTGAATAGTGAAGATGTAAGCGATAAAAGAGCAAGCAAAACATCCATTGGATCATCCGAATGCCATTCATCACAATATTCAACATTGAAACGCAAAAAACGAAATTCAGACGGCTGTAAACCGCCAAATGTACTTGTTTATTCGGAAAGCAATGATATTCGTTCGAATGTGATTTCAACCATTAAAAATATTTTACATCCCGATCGATACACCATCTACGAATTGAAGTCAGAACAATTGAAGACTTCGTTTTGGATTGATAATACCACTTTGCTTATTGTGTGCGGTCCAATCTCATCGCAACTGGGCTCAATTTTAATGGAATACTTTTTGTGCGGTGGCAAAATGCTTTGCTTATGCTCCGATGTATTGAATATGGTGTTGCCAATTTATCGAACGGCTGAAGTTCGTGAGAGTGAATTGGTTCAATTTTCCTACGGACGTTGGCATAAAATTCAACTAATGCATCACATTTTTTGCTATCATCCATCACCGATTAAGAAACACTTTTCACTAGAAAATGATGAACAAGATGGACAAAATAAACCGTAAGCAAAATGTTGAACGAATAACAGATAGATAGAATCAATTTACATGGAATTTTCAATGAAAAAAAAATAATCCAATTGAAACAAAAATCCAATTTTACAGACCTTTAACATGCCCAGGTTCCATTGATCTGAAAGATCTTCATGGTGATGTACACCGACTCGAAGTGAAAGTACTTGGTTCGGAGGAAACATGGAATACACCCAGTCTGATTCTTGCTACTGATACCAATTGCAATGGAATTGCCGTTTTTTCACAAGTAAAACCCCATATTCTATTCTTAAGCTCTAATGTAAACATTAAATAATGATGTTGTGTATCATTCAGGTGCACCTGGAAGCTGATCCGAATCTCTATGAACATGATGACACCAAATTTATAGCTTTGACAAAAAGTGATTCAGCACGATTGGAAATTTTCTCCGATTTACTAAGCACACAGCTGGGATTGATAGTGCAGAACCGTGACTATCATTCCATGAATATGTTCCCAAATGCATATTTCCTCGGTAGACATGAGGTAATGATCATTTTTTTTTTTTTAAATATATTCCTTCTGGATATTATTTTTATAATTCTTACTTAATCCAAATGTTATTTATCTAAAAAAAAAAAAATGTTCTTTTAATATTTTCCAGGCAAAATTTGAGTTACTTGATAAAATAAAATCTCAATTCATCCACCCGAATACATTGAAAGCAAACACAATAGTTGTGAAATTTTTTGGCAAAAATGAAATGCCAAAAGTAAAACTTGAAAATACACTGCCAATTTTACTACATTCATGTCCCGAAGACTTTTCTACCATTCTTTATTTTGAGGTAGGTGAATGAATGGCTGTTCCATTGTTGTAACATTGAATGAATCAATGTGTAAATATTTGTATGTTTGTTTTTAATTTTAGACACTGAAAACAAGAGAAATAGGACGTTTAACGATTTACGCACCAGTTATCAATAGCACGATGACATTAGTGTCAAATTTGAATATGCGGCATGGGCTCGCTGTTATCAGTCGTAAACAAACGGCTGGAGTGGGTCGCAACAAGAATCAGGTATTTGGTTTACTTTTTGAATAATTACAATTCAAGTGATAATTGTAAAAGCGAAATTGAATGTTCGTTTTGATTTTCAGTGGTTGAGTCCGGATGGTTGTGCTTTATTTTCGTTACAATTACATTTAGCACTATCAAGTCCATTGGGTCAAAAAATACCGCTATTACAACATTTAGTATCAGTTGCAATAGTCAATTCGATTACAAAACTCGACGAATACAAGGTAATATAGAGGAGGCATTGGTCAATAACAACAAGCGCACCGCTATCATCACCGATAAACATTTTATTTACATTTTTACAATATTTTCGTCAAAATTTTCATTTCTTTTTTTCGTGTGGTTTATTTTAGAAACTTGATATTCGATTGAAATGGCCAAATGATATGTATGTGAACGGGAATACGAAAATTGGCGGCCTTGTTGTCAACACCGAATTGAACGGCGGCATGGCCATTTGCAATATTGGCGTTGGTTTCAATTTGAATAACAGTATTCCGACGACATGCGTTAATGATTTAATCAAAACATACAATTTAAAGAACAATACCAATTTACCGTACCTGGAATATGAGCAATTCTTTGCCAATGCATTCAATGAATTGGAAGAGCTCATTGATATTGTACAAACGGGCAATTTTCACCACCTTTACGATCTATATTATAAACTGTGGCTGCACAGTGAAGCTGAAATTGTGATCATCGATGCGGATGGACACAAGAAATTGGCCACAATCATCGGAATTGATGACTATGGATATTTACTGGTCAAACAACCGAATCAAGAACCAGAAAGCGTTCATCCAGATGGCAACACATTTGACATACTACGTGGTCTTATTTCGGCCAAACATTATTAAAATTCTAGCTATTATATCATTCCAATTTAAAAACAACATTTGTTGGCCTCATTTCTTTTTCTTTCTTTGATACGCATTTTTATTAGGAACAAAATTATCCATCTCATCGCTGTAGTTGCTAAAAAAAATTTGATCACGCGCAAAATCTCGTCTTCTTTATGTCGTGATTCACAGACTTGTTTTTTTTTCACGTGAAAATATTTAATATTCGTAGTTAATGAAACAATCTACGATACATAATTTATAAAAATTTGTTTTTGGCAAACATTTTACTTGAATCGGTTAAATCGAAACGCACAATCGCGTTTATTATAGAATTTTTCTCTAACAGTTTTTTTTTCTTGATGTTCGATTCGTATTTTTTCGTTGAAATTTTTTGATAAAACGAATTCTTATTACCTATTTAAAAAAAAAAAAACAAACAGAACATTTTTCCGCAATTTTAACTCGTCGTTTTACAGTCCAATGTATATTGAATGTATTTAAATTGAGGTTAAGGAAAGTGTTTTACAGATTTTACCAAAGATGATATGCAACTGCTGAAGCAGGACAATTATTGAAGTTAAACATTTTTGTTAAACATATTTTAGATTGTATATGAATTGATTGAATAAAGGCCATAATTTAATGCGAAGTTTGAATTTAACCGGTGGTGTCTGTTTTTTTAAGTATCAATATATATTAAAACTCGAGTTTTCTTCGAAAAGATTCTCGGTTCATCTTCAGCTGGAAAACAGTATAAGAGCAAATTGATTGAAGAGGTCACTTTCGTTCTAATCGCTCAATTCATATTCAAAATTGAGTGAGTAATTTAACCAAGATTATTGAGGATTTTCCTCCATCACTGCAGTTCTTGTCTTCCGATTAGCAATCACAAAGTTCACACAGATCACGTATCAAAGTTAGACTGTGAGTTCAAATGCCATCATTCAAATGTATATGTTCAATTCAAACTATTTTTTCCTCTCACTTCGCAATGCTTAATTTGTCGAGGTGGGAATAAAAATTGAGATGAAACAATGTGTCTTTTAAAACTCTAGTACATAAGACTACCTATTGGCCCAATTGACGAAGAACCACCATTCTTACCTAGGGGGACTGAACTACTCGAAAACTTGCAGAAAACTCGCACGAAGTCATCACATTTAGCAGAGAACTCGTAGCTTATGTTTGATTACACGAGTTCCGCATTCAAATAACACGTGGGAACTCGGACGAACTCGTGCAAGTTTGAGTGCAAATGTGAATGTGAATACAAATCCGTTCACATATATGACAATTTACGAACTCGCAGAACTTGCAAAAGTTAGTTTCCCCCCATATATTCTTACCTCTGTCAAAATATATGCATTAGAGCATTCAATTGTACAGCAGAGAATCGGCACGTTCCAGCTTTCAATACATAGAAACTAAAAATACGGTCAATTGTAGGGGGTAGACACATACATGTACACTACTACTAAGAAAAGAGGATGAAATTGGCATTTCTCTAACTACTCCCTATCTCTGTTATACAGATCATACCTACGTTCAGACCTTTGACCATTTCATGGCAACATTCCGAACGAGTGTCAAAAAAAAAACTGTCATCAAACAATTGGATACAATTTTACGCTTGATTGATTTGGGGGGGAAAGTGATTTGCATCAAGTGATTGATTTTTCACTGATATATATATATGTTAATATCAACATGTGAAAAAGTCTATTCGTGGTCAATCAAGATGACGTAAATTTGAATAATCAAACAAATGTGTTCAGCCTCAACAAAGTTTAGAGACAAACACCAGGACCTGTGTTGACATTGTTGTAAAATAGTCTCAAATTTGTTTGTAGCTATGAAACTAGAACACGTACCTAGTTATCAGTTTTGAAAAAAAAAACGTTGATTTCTTCGCTGTCTTGCGCTCCATGTGGTGCGACATTTCCGATTACGTCAATTCAGACTGCTATAAGCAGCTTGCCAATGTAGCCAAGCTAATGTTTGGGGTCGATAGTCTCGTTGGTCTAATGAAACGATTGAACGTACGATTTCAAATAAAAATACAGACAGCTGTGCCTGTCGATTCATTCAAAGGAATCTTTTCCTTAAAATAAAATGTATAGAGATTTTTATTTCTATGTTTTTTTTTTTATTAATTTGATAAAATTTGATTGATTTATAAATTTAAAATAAGATTTGTTATGGACTAAATATTTCTATGTGCACTTTTATTCAATGAAATGTTGTCAGTTTATTTGTTTATTGATTTGAGTTATAATAATATCATAAAATAAAAATATTTGTCTAAAAAATATAAAATAAGCTAAAATAAGCACATATCAATTGAAATAGTTGTCATTAAATGCAAATAGGTAGTCTCGTATATTCAATTTACAAAATTTTTACAATATCAAAAACAATACAACTAAATCAGAAAATTCGTTGCATCCAATAAAATAAATGCGCCTAATTTACAGAATTGAATTGTTTGATGTTCAGTTTACATGATGGTTCCCTCTTCGATAAAATACAGTCGAAATTACTTTGCCCTATGATATTCATAAAAACAACTTAACGATCTGAGTATTTGTGTGTGTGATGTTTGGTTCGTTTTTTTTCCTCTCGTTTTTTTGTGATTATTTTTGTTTTCTTTAAAAATAAAAAAAAATTGAATAAATCATAAATTGTTTTGATTAACATTTCATTTCGGAATCAGTGCACGCTGTGTTAAGTGAGTGCCGAAATTGGTGAATTTCGAATGAGATTTGCTATCGACAGACTGGCTGAAAATCTCAAATCACATGAACAATTTTTATGCTGATTTGGGTGTTATTTATAATTGATTTTTAAATAGCAATTTATCAAGTGATTAATGGCATCATTTCGAGCAATTTGGCGAAATGGACAAAATAAATTGGTTTTTTTTTATTGTTGGTGTCGATTGTCTCATTTATGCACATTTTTTTTTTTTTAATTAGTCGAAAAATGTTTTCGGCCCATTCTATTATGGCATTTTTTTTGCTGGCATTTTGTGATAGTTCGTATCGCTTGATTGGAAAAAAAATGGTGGCACAGCAACAAAACGGAAATAAAATGGTCTCGTTCGAAAATATTAAACAACAAAATGTGAAGAATAAAATTGATTACAGATAGCCCGTTTGGCTGCGTTTTTTTTGGTTCGCGTTCAATTGCGTAGTTTTCATTAACCGAAGACTTCTTGCGATGCATAATGTATGTAGAGAAAACCGTCTTCGCTACGATTTTCAGCATAAATTTCGGCTAATGTTTTGCTGAGCGACACCAATGATCGATTGTTTACCAAGAAGAATAGAGCTTTGGTTGGTCCAACCTTCATGCGACTGCGAATAATCGAAATGAATTGTGACATGGTGAATTCCTGTGGCACCAAAAATTTACGCTTCTCCAAATGTGGTAAATCAGTTTCTTTGCTGTAGCGTTCAACGATGATCTGTTTTTTTTTTTTTTTTTTTTTGGAGAAAAACGAAATAAAATGTTGATAATTGTTATTGTAAAGTCTAAGTCGAATTTCAAAATCATAATTAAATGTTGTTATTTCGAAATGTTTAAGGTTGAATAGGTTTAATGTACTTTTAACAGTAGATCGACTTTAGCAACAAAACATACGACATCAAATAAATGCTACTCACCGGAACCTTAGTTGGAAAGCGCATACGGATTGCTGCTGATTCTTCTTCGGCTGAACCTAAAACAAAAAATTATCAAAATTATCAACATTAGTCATTATCACCAAGTCAAAATTCGAAAGATCATCTAACAGTGTGGCCTTAAATTGTGATGACAACAACAACAGCAAAAATCAAATCACAGTCGGCAAGTGATCTCTTTTTGCCGAACGGTTTTGCCTTGTGCATGTATCATTTGAATTGACTACATTGATCTCAATCAGGCATACATTTTGCGTTTTGATAACATGTGACATGAGTTAAAGAGCATCCCATCATTAGTAGTCAAGTAATGGTTGTGGAAAAAGTGTTAGAGTTCGATTAAAATTTCCCTCACATCTCACGGTTCTCGATTGATGTGAGCTGTTTGTAGCTTGTGTTCATTTTGTTGCACTCAAGATAATCAATTTGATGATCATGTTTATATTGCAACAAAGTCCGGACGCACCAAAATAAATGTATTGCATTTATTGGAAACAACATGTACGTTGAACGTCAAAACCATTTACAGGGCAAATAACTGCGTGGAAAACTTAACAAAAGGTTAAATTTATTATTTATTCCCTGGAAATTATGGGCTTTGACGTCATTTTACAATACGATTTTATTTTTTGCGCTACTGTGTAAGCAATAACACAGGCTTATAGATTTGTGTGTAATCCTTAGCATGTGTTGGGTTTTTGTCATTGAACTTCATGTGAATTGGATGCAGAAAATATCATCTTTGTCAATATAAACTTCCGGATACTTTGAAAAATCGGGATCGTGACAATAAAAAACAAAGTGATTCGTATTGATTTAGTAGAACATTGGTGGCACAACTTCGTATGTCTCCCTTGGTGTTATCACCAGTTGATTAGCCACATCAAAACAACAAAAAATTTCCACTGTAAATATTACTTTGGCTGTTTTTTTTTTTCATTGGTAGTTATCGCTTATTGTCTTGTGTTGTTGTTGCCACCGGACCAAAAATCCCGTGATTTTGTTTTTCTTTCGCGTTCCAATCAGAATTCAGAAGAAATTTGTGTTCTAGTAAGTTCATGATTGTTTCCGCCGGCGATGACATCAGAAATTGTGATTTCAACGGAATTCCATTGAAAATGATGAATCAAATCGTGTTGGAAAAATCAACAGCACCGATCAATGATTCACTTACTATAAAATGCTATTTTCAACCAGTTTCACATCCGATGATGAATTTTCTTGATAGATTTCATCACTGGTTTTTTTCAATTTTACGTAATATTGTTGCAAATGTTTTTGCAGAACTTTAAATCCCAACTGACAAAATGTCACATTTGAAATGTGATTTTGTTGAATTTAAAATTCAAAATAAATGCTCGACTCAATTTGATATTTCCGATTTGAAATAATTGTTCAAAGAATAAAACTTACATTTACTGGGCTGATAGATGTTGCTGTTCTGGTCTCTGCTCTTGTGTTGTGTCATCATTGCGTTATAAATATCAATTGAATTCATGTTGAATTATTTTTTTTGTTTGTAGAATGATTTCAAAATTTATTGCAAAAAAAAAAATCTGCCAAAAATAATCTCTTGGA
The DNA here is from genome assembly GCA_030463065.1 of Aphidoletes aphidimyza. NCBI lineage: Eukaryota > Metazoa > Arthropoda > Insecta > Diptera > Cecidomyiidae > Aphidoletes > Aphidoletes aphidimyza. Next base: position 4,827,515 of record CM059999.1, read on the forward strand.
ATTTGACCGTTTAACGTTTTCAAAGTCTTTTGTATTGAATTTGTTCGACGAATATGTTTGCTGTTTGATTGATTTAATTTGTAGTTTTAGTCGCGTGGATTGAAATTAAATATTATTACACTGTATGTCAATTCAATAAATTAAATTTCTAGTCTGGAATGTGAATTATTCTTGCGTTGAATACACGTTATCGACTGTCACAATGCTCGTAAGATCACTAACTAATGCCCGACGTTGTAGAATACGTTAATAAATATGAATCGCCTAGCAATTGATACGAGCACAACGCAATCAAGAATAATGTAAGTGAAACAACCAGAAAAAAAAAGAAATTAAAATAGCATCCACCAATACTTTGGTTGCAATTATCTCTGTTCGTATGTTCTGCTTCGATTCAAATATTTATCAAAAATCGAGTTGTTATTTTTTTTTGTGTGTGTCTTCTGTACAGCGTTTGCGTTACTTTGCTGGCTGTTAAATTGATAGCAATAAATTCGTATATTGAACAGAAATGCACGGGGAGAAAAGCAAATTGTGTTTTTTTTTCTTCTCGTCTCAATTGATAATAAAATTCAGATGGAACGCACCAGAGCAAAGCACAAGCAATCGCATAATTTCAACAAATAACTCTCAGTTGCTGTATTTTATTGCAAAAAAAAAACCAAATCGAACACTTGACATAATAAATAATAAATTCATACATTATTCACAACGCAAAAACAGTGTATAACAAACAAAACCCCAGCGATAAACTGACTTCGTTTTTTTTTTGTTGGTGTCCGCACTAAACAACAAAAAAAAAGTCATGTGAATCGTGAAAGTTCTTGTGAGATGTGCGTTGCAAAATAAAGCGCACGATTGGTCTTTATCACAAATGTCGAAGCGAGCACATTTTTTTTTTTTTGTCAACTATTAAACGAGACTTTGCTATTCGGCCACCACAGCAATGTCATTTCACGAAATCCATGTGAAACACCAAACTCATCGCAGCAACAATTTCACAACGGCACCGTTATTTTATCAACGAAATTCAAATGTTCATGTCATCTATTTACGTTAAAATTTTCAAACAATTTACTTTTCATTTACTATTCACACTGACTGTTATGGTTTTGTGTGTGTGTGTGTGTGTGTGTTGTCATTTGAATTTGATAACATCAACCGTTCGATAGACGTCAGACATGTCACTCGATCACCGGCCGCTTGTGCATTTTTCTTGCATTTACAGCATTTTCACAAATGCAAATCCAAATAAACAGTTAATGTGTGGCAAACGATTTGATTGATCTACAAATCAATTTACTCGTTTCGATTTGACAAAAACAAAAAATCCAACAGAAAATCTATTGACTAAATGCTGTTGTTTTTATCAATTTTGAGCCGCGTAATCAATCACAGTGTGTGTGTTTTTTTTCTTTTAAATGCACATACCGATCAATAGAGCGTTTTATTTCTGGAAAAGTAAAATAAAATAAATATAAACACAATTGGTGAAGTGCTTGAACTCAGCATTTAAATAGAATGTCGATTATCAAAAAGGAGCCACAAACAGTCAGAGGCCGAGGAAGTGTGACAGAGAAAGAGGGGGACACATAGCAAAATAAAGAGAGAGAGAGAAGTGGTAGAGGGTCGTGGTGTGTGCGATACGAGCAGATGACACATTGAGCACAGTAAAAAGAAACGAGAGATGTGGTATATCTGCCGACGGTCACGTTCAATAAAAACACGCCGAGTTTAATGCATGGTCATTCGAGTAAACAATTACTAAATGGAAAAACACCCAATAGCCGTTAACGCATACTCACAACATAATGACCGAACTCATTTACGCATGTGTACCAAGTACACTGTACACAACATTTATGTATATCTGTATACAAATGATTTTATGTGATTTTCAACATCTATTTTGCCATTCATTGTTTTGTTTATGGATTTACTTTACCATCATGTCTAAAGTCAATATCACTCCATATATAGCTTATTTGCCTTTTTGTTCCCTTTGGAGTTCTTTATCAGTTGTTCATTGAACAGAACCTACCGTAACCTTCTATGGTCGTATTTTGTTTTTTTTTTTCGTCTGCCAATGTAAATCTGGTGTTTGAAAATCACCATTCAGCCTTGCAAAAGCACACTTTTAAATACATTCATACCATTCCTAATAAAATCAGATTGCGAGCAAAAAGTGGTACTGTGAATGTTAAAGAAAACAAAAAAAAAATAATTCATTTTTGCTCAATGTTTTAGGCTTGGCCGATGTAACATGAGGGGTTGCTCTTTTTCCCAAACCCATCAAAATGCTCAGTGAATGTTATCACTGTTCATAGATGCAATGGTGCGCATTAGCATGTGAAATGTCAATGTTTGACAATTCCATGATAAAAACGTTTAAGGACTGGAAGGATTTCAAGAGAGAAAATGCGAGCAACCAAACAACGATGACTATGTCATCAAAATTTCCATTGACATGGAACATGCGCATGAGCAAATATGCATTGAATTACTTAAAAATAGAAAAAAAAATTGCTTGATTGCATATCGAATTGTCGTGAAAAAAGAAAATTACTTTTAACCATGCCAAATCAAATAATTTAACTATAAATTTCGTTAAAATGGTTAATAAACACACAATTCTATAAATTGTTACAATTAATTTTGGGTGAAATTCATTGAAATAAACATCACATAGTATATTCCATATTCAAGATTCAACAGGGACACAATTTTGATTTAAAAAAAAAAAATCATCTCCAAACATTAGAATGTACCAAAAAAAAACATGTTTATTATTTTATATTTGATGTATTTATTTAATTTAGGTGAGTAAATTTTGTGTAATACAATAAAATAAATGATATTGTGATTAAAATACCGTTTTCCATTGTCTAATTTTGTAAAATCTTGAATTTCTCGATTCTATTCCAGCTGAATCACAATCGCTAACAAACACAATCCATAAAACACAAGCAGCTGCTGAACGTCCCAATGATATGTGGTGCTATGCATGCCATTCGATGGAAACCGGTGCCATGTGTGTGGAAAATATTACCGCCAATTATTCAAGTTTTATGAAAAAATGCAAAGAAGATGAATTTATGTGTATGGTACAAAAATTCTCCTATACAACAAGCACCGAAAATGCCACATCAAGCCCAAAAATGTGGTCACTCGAACGAAAATGTGCGGCCAATTGTGAATCGGGTTGTATTGTAATTGGTGAACGTACAAAATTGTATGCATGCACATCATGCTGTCGAACACCATATTGTAATACAGATCGTGGTGCGGCCAAATTATCAACAACACCAACAAATCCAATCGAAACGGTGGTCATCAGTATATTTATAATGGCCATAGCCAAGGTGCTGGCCACACCAAATCCGTATGATTGTTGACACATCTTCCGGGTGCTCAGAACAACAATGATGATTCATTTACCCACATATTCATACGTCATCAATTTCGAATTTTGTTTGTGCAATGATTTGATGTGTAAATATTTATTTGATTATTGATAAGCGTGTGATGACCAGACAATGATTCACCCGAGTGATATAATATTCGAAGCTGCACGTATTTTAACGTCCTGAACACGAGACGAATAATATGATACACAAAAAAAAACAGTACGAATGAAACAATGATATCAGGTGTTGATGGTTGATTTTGCTCAATGACAAAGCCATAGGTTTCGTAGGAGCCAATTTATCAAAAGAATCAAAATGAAAATCCTTCATTTGAATCCATTCATTTTAATGAAAAGAAAAAACAAAAAATCTGTGTGTTAAATGTCCAAATCCATTTAAAACAATTGATTTGGTTTTTAATTGAATGTAATGATTCAATTACATTACACTTTTAATTCGGATAGTGATAAATTGCGCTGAATACTAAAAATGCTATGAGAATAGTTAATATTTAAAAAGAAATATGTAGATTTTTATTTGTGTTTCATTCTTGACATTTGAAAATCATGAATTGTTCCAATTTCAATGTGAATGTGTCTTCTCACAGAAATGTACGTTCGCTTTAGTCAGAAAAAAAATAGAGCTAGAATCAGAGACCAAATGTTTATCTTCCTATTAAAAATAGAATCTCATCAACCTATTGATATCGATTAAGACAGAACTTATTACACTCATCGACCGGGTACAACACTTTTTTGTCCAGTTAAATTTCAATTTAATGCGTGACTATTAATTTATTATTCAAATACATTGTTTTAAGATCAGTTTATTGAATCAGTTTTAATCAATTTATGACTTAAAACTACTATGGATTTTATTGTAATAAGTGCGACACAAATAATCAGGTTTGATTTTTATCGAATTTGATTATAAATCATTTCTTCCCATTCAAATGAATTGATTATCATTTAAGTGCTCCGATTAAATCAAGCAATGTTCTAAGAAACGCTCTATCTAAAATGTTTAATGCGGATTTTAAACCTAAACATACATAATTTCTGCCAAACAACCAAAGAACTACTACGATAACTCCAAAATCATAATTATAATTAATAAACTGCGATATCTTAAAGAGAATTTGGTTGTTTTATTATTTTAAATCTCATTAACCATTATTTCCACTGAATTGTTTTTTTTTAATGATCGTCTTTAGATGGGCCAGGACAATTGCTTTCCATATCATCGGCATCTTGATAGTGAACACCACAGAAATGACAGTAACAGTATGTGGTTCGCAGATACGTTGTTACCATTTCCAATTTCTCTTGAGTCTGAAATTAAAATGAGATACATTTTTCAAATTCACAAAAAAATCTAAAGAATTATAAATGGATCTGTTATACAAACCTCATATTCATTGTCTTCATCATCATCAGGATCTATTGTTGTGATTTCCTCAATTTTTGGTCCTTCTTCTTCTGATTCGGAGCTGCTGCTAGACATGTCACTGTCAAGATCAACGCCAAATCGCTTACACTTTTCACTGTCATCACTGCTCGACGAGTCTTTGCGCATTCGCTTTGGTTTCTCTTGACTTTTGTCATCATAGGGATCTTCTTTTGTGTCAGCCAATTCAGTTTTTTTACGAATTGGCCAAAAAAATGACATTACTGGAGCATCAATAGCCGCATCCAAATCTAATTTTTCACATGCACGCTGACAATTGCTGTGAAAATTTCATATCAAAATATATTCAAATATCATTTGCATGCTAATGAAATTGGAAGAATAATTGCAAAACAAACCATAAATCAGCCTCTAGCTGTCGGCTGGTGGTTTTTTGAGCCATTCGTTGTCGAAATTGACTGATGGATGAGGTGCTGGTGTCACTTTTCTGTTCAGCCTTTGCTTTGCGTATACGTTCCTTGTATACTTCCAATTGCTTCAAAGCTGCATCTCGCCCCAGACCGGCACGGTTAGTCTTTATTTGGATGGGTATCGGTTCAACAATTCCAGTATTTGAACGTCCGATAGCATCACCTTGTTTATATCCCATTTTGGCAAGCATCGAAAATCCTTTGTTATCCGATGAAATGGCAACATTTAATCCCTCTTCGCGACGTTCTGCTTCCAACTGTTTTACTGGTTTTTGTTTATGCTTTTGCTCAGCTTCAATACGTTCCTTTTCCTCTTCTTTTTTCATTTGTCGAGCAATTTTATGACTATGAACCAAGCCGGGACGCACATCAGCCTCAATCCTTTTTATAGAAAATTTTTTTCCATGAATTTTGTTTTTACTGTACATAAATTGATGTTTTTTCTGATTTACTTACGCTTTGGTTAAAAATGCTTCAGACATATAATCTTCTTCCTCGCTTGATTCCGTCATTTTCCCCCGTTTTAAATGTTTTTATTGGCAATTGATGTAGCACAGACTCAATTGATTATGTTTACAATCGTTGAACGCATCAAACTGATCCAAATGTGACATTTCTCATTTGACGTTTGAGCTGTCATTGAAGCACGTGGAATGACATCGAATGACTTTTATCGTAAATTGTACACATTTTGTGTTTCTGTTGTAAAAAACTAGCCGACAAAACACGATGGCGGTAAGAAAACAATAAAAAAATACTTTTCAATTTCACCATTTTAAATTTGGAATTTTGTAATTTTTTTTTAGAAAAAAGTGAAAATTAGCGGTGTGAAGCGATCACAGCACATAAAACACAAAAAAAACTATGCACGACCGGGAAAAAAGAAGGAAGGTGTAAAAAATGCCAGAACAGCTGAAAAACAGCTAGCAGCAAGCAAGAAGGTATTCGGTAAACCGATTGGACAGAAATCGGTAAAACGGAAAGAGAAAAATGTTGAAGGTGTACAAAATGGTCATGTTGCAATGAAAAAAGGCAAAAAAGTGAAAAATGGTACACAATCTGAAAAGCCAGTAACAAATGGCCATTCAGTCGGCAATGACGATGAAATGAATGAAGAGGACCTTGAAGATTTGATGGGAATGATTGAGGACGAAGATGATGAGCTATTGAATCGTTCAAAGAAACGCAAGAAGGATGCTTCACAAAACAATAATGATGATGATGATGATAATGATGCTGGACAATTCGAAGCAGAATATGCACATCAACGTAATGTTGAAAAGTCAAAGAAAATGCGAACAGTTGACTTACTGCCGATTAAAACAAAAAAAGGTGAGCTCATAACAAGATCAACTGAAGTTGAAATCAAGGATAAACCGAAGCAAGTTGACGAAGACGATGATGACGAAGGGAGCGAAGAGGAAGAGATCGCCGATTCAGATGATGATATTGTAAATGATGTTCAAGGCGAACAAAATGACTTGATTGCGGCTGCCAATGATAAAGCCATTTCAACCGCAGATTTGCTCATTTTACGGGAACAAGAAGTGAATCGCCAAAAATATCGCATCGGTATCATTTGTTCAGGCATTTTAGAAAAACCAGAAGATAAAATGAAAAATTTTAATGCTCTATTCGAATTGATGGACGAACGTCACAATGACACACCGAATCTGTTTAGTGTGCGAAAAATTGCAACTATGTCATTGTTAGAGGTGTTCAAAGACATTTTACCGGAATATCGAATTGGTCAAATCGATTTGAAAAGGCAAACTGGTAAGTTTTACTCCCGTTTGAATTGAATTCAAATTGTTTTAATTGAAATTTTTATTAGTCAAAAAAACGACCATGGAGCGTGTCACATATGAAGATGCTCTGCTCATGCATTTCAAAAAATATTTGCAAAGACTGGAGAAATTGACAAGTGGCATATCAAAAGGTCAGCGAAGAACAAGCCAAGAATATCGAAAAATGGCAGAAATTGGAACAACTTGCCTGTGCGAATTGCTTGTTGCACATCCGTACTTCAATTTTGGCCAAAATATTGCACAACTTTTGGTTTATTTGTCAAATTGTAATGTGTTGGACATTCGTACAAAAGTGATGAACTGTTTCCAGCAACTGTTCCGAGAGGACTCAAAATTCGATATGACTCTTTTCGTAAGTAACTCTCAATCAATGTTTTATTGAATGCAGTGATATAAAATCAGATCAAACCATTTCTTTTGATTTAGATTGTTCGTCGTTTAAATCATTTGATTAAATCCAAATCAAACATGGTTCATGTTGAAGTGCTAAAGTGTCTGTTGGCATTGCAAATTAAAAGCATCAATTTAGATGATGAAAAGGAAAAAGAGATAAAACAAAAGAAAATGGAAGCCCACAAAGCTCGATTGATAAATATGTCGAAAAAGGAGAAAAAACGGATGAAGAAATTGAAGGAACTTGAAAAAGAACTTCAAGAAACTAAAGCTGAAGAAAACAAACAGACGAAACAATATAAATTAACCGAAATTACAAAAATGGTATTCACCATTTATTTTCGGATTTTAAAGAACGATCCAAGTTCGCAGTTGCTGAGCGCATGTTTAGAGGGATTGGCTGAGTAAGTGCAATTTGGATGGAAGATTTATTCCAAATTTTTTGCAAAAATAAAATGAAATTATTCAAATTGAAAATTGTAATACTATTTTACAGGTTTGCACACACCATTAATTTGGACTTTTTCTCAGATCTGGTTGAAGTGTTAAATCATATTATGGAAACAGCTGAGCTGGGCTATCGTGAACAATTACACTGCGTTCAAACTGTGTTCACCATCCTTTCTGGCCAAGGAGAAGTATTGAATATCGATCCGTTGCGATTCTATGGTCATCTGTATCGCAATATGTTGGTTTGTGATGCTGGCAAAAATCATGATGATTTCCAAATCATATTGAGAACATTGAATGAGGTTTTGGTGAAACGACGAAAGAATATTTCACAATCACGTATGATGGCATTTATTAAACGAATTGTTACACTGAGCCTTCAATTGCTAAGTCATGGTACAGTTGCCTGTTTGGGAATTGTAAAAAGTGTTATGCAGTCAACATCGACTTTGGAAATTCTCCTTGATACTGACACAAGCGTCGGTTCTGGTAAATACGATGCGGAACTAGATGATCCAGAATATTGCAATGCAAATTGTACCGCACTCTATGAGTTAGCCGCATTATTACGTCACTATCATCCAATCATACGAAAGGTTGCCAATCATATTGCAAATGGTGTACCAGCCACTGGTGATGGCTCACTGGCTCCGGAAATTGGCAAATTGTAAGATCAAATGAAAATGATTTTTTACCGCATTTTTTCAGTAATTAATCAATTTTGTTTGCCAATTACAGGTCACCAATGGAATGGTTTCAGAGATTCGATTGTTCGGCAATGGCATTTGATCCACCGATTCCACCTCCAAAACCGGTGGATTTAAATAAACCAATCAAAGGTCGATTTTACTATTTAAATGAAGATGTTGCGAATGTTGTGAATAGTTCGATATCCACACCAATCCAATCAGATGGACATTTATTAGATTTTTATCAAGAAATACGTTCACATTCAGCAAACAATAACAACTAAATCATGTGGTTGGTTGAAAAAAAAAAAGAGAAAACAATATATTTTTTTTTTATTCGTTGAACATTGTATGTTAGAAAAAAGCGTTTCAAATATATTGAAAGAGAGGTTTTTTTTTTTTAAATAAAAGTAAAAATAAATGAATCTGAAATAGTGAAATGCGTTTATTGGATTTCAACAGCGATACTTTCGTTTTCACTGAAAACAAGATCACCTTTGGCTGGGAACACACGACGCAAGTTACCATCAGCATCAGTACATTTAATCTGTCGAACGTCGAGAGTGTTAATTGTATGGTCACTTGATTCATTTTGACCGGCGCCCAGGCCAGCGTGTAACATTCCAATCAACAATGTTTCCATTGTAGTAACGGCATCTTTCATCGATGTGTTGCTGGTGACTTCAATCAAAATTTGGCTACTTTCTGGTGAAATCTGTGATAAAAGCATGTCATATTCAGTTAATCGTAGCAACTGGTTTCATTCATTCGCAGACTATAAAATTAAAATTCACTTACTTTAGACGTCTCACCATTCGTCAAAGGAGGCAAACTAATCACATTACCAAGTGCGTCTTCCAAGCAAGCAAATTGCTTTTGTTTCTCCAACAATTTTAAATATTTGTGAATTCCTGAGTACACATTACGTTGTTTTTGTTTGCGCAATGCTTCTGCCTCAGCTTTCAATTCGTTGTACAGCTCAAGTGCTGTAACAACTTTATTTTTTCCCAATGGTTGAATTCGCAACTGATCCGCATCTTTGGCCGTATACCGAATGAATTTCTCATTGGCAGCTGGCAATTTTAGCAGGTCATGTGTTGCAATGGTGGATTTTTCCCGTTTACCACAAATAGTTTCATGGAGTTTGGTTTGGATTTGTAGAAATTCACGAAATTTACCGTTTGTCAAATTCACATTTTCTACAACGCAGCACAAAATAAATTGACGCACATCTTTGACAACGTCATCATAAATGAGCTATGAATCGGATTGAATTGTAAAATTGAAATCAAATATTATTTTGATGTTTTAACAATCGTATCGAGTTGGAATTGACTTGAGCATGCAAATATCAAATGTGTTTGTTACCTTGATTGTGTCATCAGTGTGACGTTTCACATTAATCTTGTACTTAGACTCTTCGGAACTTTCGCTCTTTTTCGATTTTTTGGATTTGGCTAACTTTTGATTTGAAGACGAATCACTAGCATTTCCAGGTTTTGGTGCATCTTCACCATGCTGTTTGACATAGTCAAGCACCTGTTTCGTTCGGCATTGTTGAATCAACTTCAACAATCGTTTGTCGGACACCGGATTTTCAATTAAATCGAGATCTAATGGATATTTACATGTATTAAAATTTATTTAGTTTCGTTATATTTCTCAATCAATTCAACAGCACTCACCTTTCAATTTGGAAATGCTACTCAAACTTTTTGGAACCTTTTTAACTTTATTCTTTGCCAATGAAAAATGTTTCAGCGAAACCAATCGATCGATTTCATATGGAATTTGCTCAATGGAATTTTCCTTCAAATAAATTTCCGACAAATTACTGTTGATTTCTGAATAAATGTTCGGAAATTCAATCAATTGATTGCCGGACAAATCAATCACCGACAATTTAACACTTTTCAGTGTTGGAAATGCAACCAATTGATTGTTTGATATATTGATCGTTGTTAAATTGGGCAATTGTGCAATTGTGTCTGGTACATTTTCGAGTCGATTACGCGATAAATCCAAAACTTTGAGCTTTTCCAAGCGACCAATCGATTCTGGTATTGAGTTGATTTCATTGCCGTACAACAACAACGTTTGCAAATTGATGAGGTTAGAAATTTCAATCGGCAATGCTTTCAACGATGTGTCGCTGATGTTAAGCAAATTCAATGATTCCAAAGCAAAAAGGCTTGTATCGATGCCATCTTTGTCAATTCGTTCGCTAATCTCGGCACCGGATAACTTAAGCTCACGCTTATTCTCGTCTTTAGTTTGCTGAATTTCAGTCCACATATTTTCGCATGTAAACAAACAAAACTGTGATCTTAATTGTACACAAACAGCTGGGTGGAAAAAATAATTATTTATTAAATAAATGTGATAGTTTAGTATTACGTGAGGTTTGCTTACATGGTTAATGAAGAATGCTTTGAAATCAGAATCGCTTAAAATTTGTGCAATGACACGTTTAGATTGCACGAGAAAATTCAATCGACTCCAGTACAATCTGCTTATATTTCACAAATTAGAATAAATGTTGTGAAATTGCGTTGCAGCTGAATTGGCGTAAAGTGACATCTACATCAATAAAACGAGCGAACCGGGATTTGACGTTTAAATGTGTCAAATTGTGGAGTTATGTGTTTAGATTTTGTTTTTGTTATGCATCTTTTGAGTGTTTGATGTAAAGAGATAGTTTTTTGTTTTGTGTGTGAAATGGCATCCGGTGGTGGAAAGAAGCAATCCAATCGAAATTCAACATCGAATTCAACGAACGCATCAAATTCAACGTCAGCAACAAATCAAGAGAAAACCGAATATGTTCCGCAATTCTTCCAAGAAATATCTGATATTATGCGAGGCTATGGTGATTGTGAGAAACCGCTTACCGAATCAGTAGTTTTGGTGGAGAAAATTGTAATTGAACAGATGCGATCGATGCTAGTTGATGTGATCAATGTGGCTATTGAGCGAAAAGGTAAACCACAACCAACACAAAAAGATTTTGAATTTATGATGAGAAAGCATCCAACGAAACTGTTCCGTTTGCAAAAGCATCTTAAAGATCTGGATTTTAAGCGCCGATATCAAGATATGATTAGCGGTCGACCAATGACATATTCCGAAGATTTTGACGAAGACCATTTTGAAGAGCCAGAAGAAGTGGCCGAAAAATATGACGAGGAAAAAGTGCGTCGGCTTTTTCGTGCCGATCGAATTTCGCTAACGTTAAATGGTCAACAGTATGCTGATTATAATGAGGCTCGTAGAACGTCATTTCACTGTCGAAATTCCACTGCCATCAAAACTAAGCTAAAAAATATGATCAATCCACCAGCTGGAGCTGTAATATCGGGACATGTGTATACGATTTTGGGTTATTTAGTACATGAGACAATAGCAACACTCGTTGACTATGCGATTCTAACGCGGCTTGATTCAAGTAATCGTTCTGTTGATCCATTTCATCGCATCACTGCATGTGGTATGTTGAAGAATTGAAAATACCGCATGAGCGGCAAACTCACTGAATCTCACATTTATACTTTCAGGTACCTCATTTTCTATGATGCATGCTTGTCCAGAAGTGACACAAGGTCGTGCTGAAGATGGAATCAAACCAATTACCGTACAAGAAATTCAAGAAGCAATGAGACGGCACATTATGAATTACGAACGACCTCTTGGTCTCCATCGAAATATCATTGATCGTTACACATCAATGCCCTACCTTGCCATATAAAATTCACAATCAATTTCAACTGAAATGTTGCCCACAAATGAAACGAGTGTTCGAACAAAACAACCGAAATGTGCAACACTGTCAAGTGTCAAAACATCACATAACCTTACACTTTTGACGTATTTTCACTCTTAACATTAGTAGTAATTTTAAGTCAAATACATATTCCTTATCGAAAACATTGTAATCTTCATTCACATTTTTACCGAAAATGGATGATCAAGTGAGAAATGTAAGCATCAAATAAACTAACATTGATTTAGTCAATGAAGTGAGTCTTTTATTAAAATGGATTTTTTCTTTCTGGTTGCTTTCAGTTTAAAGATTTTTTGCAGCTGTACAATAAAATGACAGAAATGTGCTTTGTACATTGTGCTGATAATTTTTTCACACGACAACTATCAACGGAAGAATCAAATTGTCTGGATAAATGTGTGTTGAAATTTAGTAATGTGAATCAAAGAGTGATGGCTGCATATGTGCATGATCAAACATTAATCAATGAACGTCGATTGAAAGATATGGAGGAACAGGCAAAGGCGAACGAAGCAGCAGCCTTGGCTGCATCGGCAGCAGCAGCAGCAGCCGCTTCTGCACTGGAAAATCCTCTAAACACTGAAACCTTATCAGCAATAGTTGAACCAAATACTAGTTCAAACGCACCAATCTTAAAATTGGAAGATGTTCAGGGTCAAGGCCAAATTCCGAGTCAACATTTAGCTACTTAGGATATTTAATTGTTAAGGCTTATGACAAAAAGAAAACTGAAACTTATTAGACTCAATGTGATTGAAACGAACTAGTAATCGTTCATCTTCAATGCAGTGAAATAGTCCAGTTTCAAGTTAATTGAAATTCAAAATTGATAATTTTATTAGTAGAAGTAACAAGTACAACACAGTTGAGGTAAATAAATCCGCTAGCAGGAGCCAATTGAAGTTATGAGTTATTGATTTTGCTGTATTGTGTGATTCAGTGAAATGATCACTTAAACTTCATTTATTCCATTTTGTTGAATAAAAACCAAAATAAATGGAATTTATCCAAATCGTTTGTGTGTGTGTTTTATTCACTTTCGAAAAATCCAATTGGTTTTTTGAACATTCATAGCCATTGCAAATGCGTTTCGTTTTCGCTAGATGTCATTGTACCACGCATCGATTCGGCCGTAATGTGAGCGTCACTTGCCAAATTTGCTTGACAGAACAACCATAGCATCAACAATGAATGTGCAATTACACGATATACACACAACCAGCAGAAATGGTTCTGTGTTCTGCGTTGCGATGCCAAACAAATGAAAGCCGATGAAACAACAACAATGGCAGCGCCAGCGTGCGCGTATGCTACATAGCAATTGGTATTTGTATTACATGATATTTCATTTTATTTTACGTGTTGTGTGTGTTTTTTTTTGCATTAGTATGGGTTCATCGAATATTTAGGTCCGTCAAATGCGCGCACACCGACACTGACAGTCACAAAAACCAACAAAAAAACTAGAAGAAAGGAAAATCATACGATTTTTATTGAGTGGATTCTTTCTATCTCTCAGTTTCGTGTTTATTATATTTATTTCAACAATAAAACAAAAAATCAACAACCTCACAAAACTCTAATCATTTTTGACGTAGATCAATCCATAGCACGACGATATCATAGTGCGAACTCTGTTTTAATTCAATAGAAGAAAAAAAAAATTATCGAAACCAATTTGTTGATTTAAATGTGAACAGAAAGAGTTGAATGGTGAAACCGTTTACGAATTTAAAGGGAATTTATTGCAATTGTCATTTTGATTCAGTTGATGGGCGATCTTCAGTTTTCGTCGAATTCGATTTATTTCTGTGTAATTTTTAATTCGAATTTACGATTCCACCGTACTGAACTAATTTTTCATTGGAATTATTTGTGCAATAATTGTATTACAACGAACAAGTACATCTGAAGAGTGTGTATTTTTTGTTATCGATTTATCGGCATACTGTGTAAATTGTTCTAGTGAATATTTGAATAAGTGAAAAAAAACCGAGTTTTTTTTTTTTTAACTCACACCGTTTTTAAATAGTGAATCAAGAGTTTTTGGTTTTTTAAAACAATAAAAATCGATTTCGTATCAAACAACGAAAGGGTGTGTTACACATAAATTCCAATCCAACAGTTCTTTGTCAGCTAAATTAAGTGAGGAAATGTGCTGATTGTACAGCATTTTACTTCAAGTAGGCGATTTGGCAATACAAACTACAACTTGACGAATTGCAACAAAAATAAATAAACATTCAAACAAAACCAAAGAAAACGTAAGCTAACCACCAATTTTATTCCAGACACAATGCCTATTTGTTTCCCCATTTTATTTATTTGGTTTTTTTTTTCTTCTAATTTTTCAATTCAATTTGAGTTTTACGTTTTTATTTTCATTTATAAAATAAAAAATATTAGTTCACAGTCCGCCTGTTTAGTGACACCATTTCATTTTCATTGTCTCAAAACTACGAACAAAGGCTTATACACTCAATGAATGTTATTCATCAGCTGTATTTTGCGACTGATTTTGAATTTGCGTCAACACAAACAAAAATTCCCGCAAATCAATTGATTCTGCAACAAAACCATATTTTTTATTCTTCTACAAATGTAATAAAAAAAAATGTGTCATCATTTCCCGGTGTCAAAACAAAAATCTCTTCATTGTGTTGCAATTTCAATAAGTAAAATTTATGTTGGCACATGATTAACCGAATGAATAAATGTATATCACAAATCACGCGACATAATACTCAAAATCATATTCTCATCTGTGGAATATTTCAAGGTACAAAAAATCTTCATATATTAAAATGAGCATACTGAAAAATGCACACCCATTTAAATGTGAAATGTTCAACCAAGGAGTTTTCTTATTTGAAATAATTGGACGGAGTGGTTGAGTGGCGTCGAAATGGATGGTCAATACTCTGACCGGTGCAAACAATGTAAAATCACGAGATAAATGATGAGATTCATCAAAAAAGCAACGAACTTAACTCGGATCATGTGATCGGTTTCATCGCATACTTGGTTATTTTTAACTCCCTTCGGAGAGTCTTTCAGCACACGACTATGAATGTAGCAAAGGGTACCAACCATAAAAATAGACACACACACATAAAAAAAAAACGCTACATCAAAACAATAATCATATCATATTTAAGCTGCTCAATGTTGCTGTTGTTTTCAGCTGCTGTTTTTTTTTATTGCTGCAATCTAATAAAAACGTGTGTGCGGTCTAGTTTTAAAACAGCTGTTTATCATCGTTTCACTTGTTCAATTACGCATATTTGTCTAAAAAATTTGATTTGATGCCAACTACTGCCAAATTATTCGTTCTTTCCATGCGTATCCGTATAGTCGAACGCTTGTCACTAGAACAATAGACAATGACACCATTTTTTTTTCAACAAATCTGTGTTAAAAACTACCGGTTCTATGGGAGAAAGTTTTTATTTAAAAAAAAAACTATTCTTTAAACAAAACAATAAAAAAAAGTCAAAAATAATTGGATTGACTGCATTCAATACTAAATATAGTCCCAGCAATAAAAGAAAGCAAAAAATTGGGTATTTAATTATTCAAGAGAAATTTGAACATTTAAATTGCGGAAAAGTCCATCATTTTGTAAAATGAATTCAAATTCTACTGTCAACCATTATGAGAACAGTGCAATTTGAACTAGAAATTCTATGTTAGCTTAACCATAATTGTCATACAGCAATTCGTTTCGATAACAAGTGTTTTCGTTGACATTCAATATTTTATTCATAACTGTGAGTGGCGTGATCGAATCAACGATAAAAATCGATAGCTTTGGCTTGCCATTAAAAAATTGTTCGATTGCATTGAATCATCAAAAATAAAATTCATAGTGGTGAATTGACTTTATTTGAAAATCTCAGTCACCTTTTTAGTATGTGCGAGTGCAGAATGTCAGGTAGCAATTGGCAGTGTTTACTGTGCGGTTTTCCATCCGACGGTCGGATTCAAGACCATCCATGAAAACTGGATAAAACTGCTTTTGTATTATATCTACCATCCCCCTCTCAAACGATGTGTACCGCATTACTTGTACAGCGTTTTGCTGAAACATGTAAAATGTATTTGAGGCAATTGGTCACGAGCGGATTTCTTACATTTTCGTTTCATTATTGATTTTTTATCCCCCTTCATCTTCCCACCCTTTAATTTGAATTTTGATTTCAGCGAATGTTTATTCGATAATTTAATTTGCTGACATATTTTAACATTTTATCAAATCTGTTTCTTTTTTTTTTCTTCTGTGCTGCTTCTACCTTAACACGAATATTGTACATCAACAGCTGGTTTAGGTTTTTTTTTTAGCGTATCGTTAGTTGCTTCATTCGTTCAGAGTATCACTGCAAACGAAACAATTATCGTCTTAGTTAAACTGAATCACTGAATCTAATTACAAAATATTAAACCAAAAACAACAACTACAAACAAAATTTAACAAACCCTCAAACGAAAATCTCTCTTCAAACATAACACAAATAAACCGTAATAAAAAAAAACCATTCGAAATATAATGCCGGCAAATAAACGTCGTCCACGTAATGGTAATGGAAATTCATCGTCATCAGCTCAGGCCAATGTAAAGTCCACAAATTCGATTACCAAGTTTTTTAATAACATCAACGGCTTTGCAAATGGTAGCAATTATAACGGATATCATCCGGTCATCGCCAATCATCAAGTCACATCATCTGTACAATTAACACCAACAACGGTGACAGCCAACGGTAACACTGGTGCCACATTAACAACAAACTTTACAGCGAAACAACAACAACAATTGGATCGAAACGCATTTTTATTGACATTGACCAAAGATCAATTGAAGGTCGAGTGCCGGAAACGTGGCCAAAAAACAACCGGAACAAAAACGGAACTGGTAGCACAACTTTCTCTCTCTCTCTCTCTCTCTTCCGCAGCATCCATCAAACATTCAGATTCTTATTCCATAAACATTTTATCGATGATTTCTTTTTTTTATTGGTTTTTATTTTCTGCACCGCCCATTATTTAGAATTTTAATCGTCCATCATTGAATTCCGTTTGCAATTTGGATTCACCTTGAGACTTATTATTTAATTTCTAACAATAGACATTCTAATTGCTCTTGCTCTTCGAATTTGTAGATGTACTTGAAAGGAATTAGAGACTATTTTTGTTTGTTTCAGTAAAAAAAGGCTTGACTTTTGATTTGTTTCTCTTGAAAAAGATAAACAAGAAAAACGAATTTATTTGCTGTATTTCTAGTCCATTATCTCTGCTTGAGTGATTGTTTGGGATATTTTGTTTGTCAGTTTCCTAAGGCATTTTTAGTTTGATTTGAGTATTGTTTGCTTTTGGTAGACCTTTTTATTCTATAGACTTTTTTTTCAAACCCAAAAGTTGGGATTCATAATAATGGTTCAGCTCAAAAGTGCCATCAATGTAATCCAGCGTTGATAAGATTACGGCAATGATTGTGACTTGTGAGTAATGAGAGTCGAGAAAACATTCAGTTAGACTGGAAAAGTAATAAAACCCTGCATTTAATGCTAGACTAGACATTAACTGATAATCTTTAAAAGGCAAAATGTTAATTTACAACCATGATAAATTTATGATGAGCTGCTATTTGAAATTTTTAATTTTTTTACTTTGAAAATTGAATAAAACTAACAAAACCGATAAGATACAAAACAATTGCCTGAATGCCACCCATATCATTGTCATGAGCTCAAAGATTCGTATCATAAAAATCATCATTTGAATGTTTATCAACAAGCAGTTTTCTGTTGTTTGCATTCACCATATGATATGGTGTGTGCGTGTTTGTGCAGTTTCCAGCAATTAATTCTTGTAATATCAAATTTAAACGATATCAATGTGTACTATCTGCGTAATTCATTGAAATGGAAAAATTGACTGACGTGGCAGAATTAGTATTACGTGTCGCTTTACACCCCGATAACATTAAATGTGTAGTTTGGCAGCACGTTTGCCGGGCAGAACAACGATATCAAAATGAACTTTGAACGCAATTTATACACTGTGCATGCACATGCTAACTGATTTTGCCAATATTCATATGGTTGCGTTTAGTGGGCCACAATTTACTTCAATGGTTTTTTTTTCTCGAATTTTTACATCGATTTAAATTGTTTGTACATTGTATAGTGTACGGCATTAATTACATTGAACTCAAACTTGTCACTCTTTCTCTCTCTCTCTCTCTCTCTCTCTCTCTCTCTTTCCCTCTGTCAGTCTTTTCTACATTCTAATTGAATGTAATAGCTTACTTTATGCTGACCCGTTTTATCAGTAAGTTTATTGAATTGATGCGAATGGCCTATGAAAGACCATGCAACAGACCCAACCACTCTACAATCTCTACATACAATATCTAGACTATAATCATTTGGGAATTGATTTCACTAATAGTATAAATTGGGCTGTCAACGAAACATATAGGCATGGTTGGATCACGTCATTGTAATACTCATCCGTTGTATTCGATGTGAACGCAAGAATTTGTTCATAACATGTTGCTCTAGTTTTTTTTTTTCTTTTCTTAATTGCTTTGGTCTTTGTTACACGTATGTCTGTAGTATATCTATTTGACTTTGCCATTTCGAAACGGATATTCGTGATACACACAAAAAATTAACTACAGAACATTCAGTATCCGAATAATAACATGAATTGTAAATCTCAAACCATATGTGAAAGTCAAAAAAAAAATGTGTCGTAAGTCCAGAACAGCAAAAAAAAAAAATGTCAACAAACTGAGTTTGGTTGAGTTTAGAAATTCATCCATGTTCTTATGTCATTTATCACCGACACTCGTCTGGCTAGCCAAATGAGTTTGCGAAGCATGTGTTCGAACGCATGTGGTGTTAAGGTGCTTGATAAGCTAATGCGACAAACACATGTGCGATATGATGCGCGCATAGCTTGCTGTGTGCCTCTCATCAGCTCAAGTTCGCACACACATTGGCACACAAATACTAATTTCATGTGTCGGATTCGTTTATTTTTCGCACGCATGTGTTAGTGTGTTAAGTCTAATGATTCACACACTCACATAGATCACTACGTATACGCGTTCACTCGACGCATCGAAAACGAACACGTTCAGTCATTCTATTGAAGTCACATGCAACACTCGCACTGCTGAGTTCAGCAAAAAATCACTTGAGAAAATTCATTTCAAAAAAAAAAGACAAGAAAAAAAAGACAGACAACAATTTTAAATATTTTTCTTGTGAGCCATCAGACGACACAGTTAAGATATTGGCCAACTATCGCCAATTACATGCAGTGTTTATAGTTAAAGTAAGTGTGGAGTTAAATAGTTAAAACAGTAAAATTCAATTCATTTAATGTATTATCATTCGATCGATACATGATTCGGGCTGAACATATACACAATTTTTGGGCCAAATAAAATGAGACACGAAAAAATTAAACACATTTGAGTGACGTGTTAATGGAAGTGACTACTTCAATCGGCACATTAGGCCACGTTTAAAACAATTTTCCCATTTACTTGATTCAAATGTCAACGATTTTCAAGTGGTGAAATGTGTGAGACAAAAAAAAAACAAATTGATTCGCTAAGTACAACAGTTGTTTGCAAAAACGAGTGAGAGACGTGTGTGAACCTTACGATCTGTGTGTCGCTTTCAATCAATTCTCAGTGGAACAATTCGTACACAAGCGCACCGCATGTCAATGTATTGCATGCGCATATTTGTTGGTATTAACGTTTCTCGAATGCCAATTCACACATGTATTGGCCGTAATTAGCGGGATCGCGCCACAGTTTCTTTTGTGTATTTGTATTTAAATGTTAAATGATCGGTATGTTCTGTAGTTCCGCATCATAAGGGCATAATAATGCATGCAATCACAAAGTGTTGCTTGTTGGAACAAAGAACGCGTTGCTTGAAGAGAAAAAAAAACCCCGGATAAAGATTATTCATTCGAATTGACTATACTTTAACTGGATACTGTGTGCGCATTGTTAAATTTATGGTGTTCGCCTTGACGAGGTCAATATCAATTTTAATGATCACGTAGATTTTAGTGTGTCATTGAATATTTTGAACACCAAATTTGGAATTGCTTACGAATCGTATTTCTAGAACAAGTTTCGCTAAGCACACACACACACAAAAATGAAACCAGGAAAACTATTTCTGTCACAATTATACTATTCAAAATGGAAAACAAAATGCTAAAGTCAAAATTCTGTGATCGGCAGCAACTTGTTGCAATTCGATAGTTTCAGTATCCATGACTTTCACATTGCGCGACACACAACTCTATGCAAACATAAAGAAAATAAGTAGCAGAAAAAAACATGGGCCGCCGCACGGCATTCAGCTGTAAATCACCGAAGCGAAAAACCGATTCAGCCAGCTTGTATCTGACGATGATTAAATCTTATGAAATCGAAAATGTATGGAGTCTGAAGAGTGCACACCAAACACATGGCCAGTTTGTGGGTGATTGATCGAACGCATACGTGTTGTGCCTGGGTACTTTTCTCTCTCTCTCTCTCTCTCTCTCTCTCTCTCTCTCTCTCTCTCTCTCTCTCTCTCTCTCTCTCTCTCTCTCTCTCTCTCTCTACACAGAGATTTACTCTATTTTGCGATGTGAAGAAAGTGAAATTAGTTCGGTGAACGGTTATTTGTGTGGCCGTTTTGCCGATGCGGCATCTGGCCATTTAATATGTATGCGTGTGCATTACAGCTTCATTTTATTTCGCATCAGCAAATATCCAATGGCTAATTACCTTCGTTTTCGCATGAAAAATTCACTATTTTACACATTAGTGATTGTGTCTTGGGCTTGCCGGTCGCTACAATTCATACATTGATTTTGATTTATTAATATCATATCGTATTCAATGTTCGTTTACAATATATGATTAAAAAGAAAACACTTGCCAATTTCCTTATTGGGTGAAATGACGCACATTTCAAGCTCACAAACTGTCATACAGCTGTTTTCCACGTTATAATTTCGCCACAATTGACATTACGTTGTCATACATATACACATTGCTATGGTTTTTATTTTTGGTGTGACTTGAATGTAGACTCATGATAGATTCAAAATAAATGTGTAGTGGTAAGTGCTAGAAACCAACAAACAAACTAGAAATGACGAGTTTCAACTGATCGTGCATGTCGATTTGCCAGTTCTCTCACTTTCAAACTGCTCACTGTTGATTTGGAACGCAATGATCATGATCGCACGATATTGACGTGTTTTTTTATTTATTTATTTACGATTTCGACATCACACTCTTTAGTTCTTCATTCGATTTATCATCGAGTCATACACGAAACACCTTTTTTTATTTATGTATGCAAAAGAAGCTGATGTTTTTTTTTTCGATGGTTTGAAAAAAAAAACCGTTTTTGCAACAGATTTATTTTTGCTTGTAATTTTCAGTGTGTATTGAAATCGTTTGTAGTATTCACCTTTGGTGACACGTATATCATTGAACCAAACCAATTGGTTTTACAATTTTGTTGTTCATATAGTTCGAATAAATTATTGCTTATTCGAATTTCAATTGAATGTTTTCTGTTTGTATTGAAGAAAACAAAAAATGTAATTGAATTCAATTGAAACGTAAAACTCATATGCAATATTTTTCCATATATCAAAACGAACTAAAAACATGGATACTGATCAACTTTATTGTTTACAATTTTTGTTCTTTTTTTGTTGTTGTTCAGCTTCAAAGAGTAGGATTTAAGATGTCACTACAGCAGCAACAGCAAAAAGCCGTCGCACAAAATAATAATGGCGGCCCCATACAAAAGACACCACCAAAATCAATAAAAACTGCCAATGGATCGGCATCGGGCACCAATGTATCACATTCAAAAAAGAAAGCCTCGGACAAAGAACGAGAGAAAATCGAACGTGAAAGTCTTGTGCTATGGTATCATCCGATACAAACGGTAAAATACAGTTCACTTGAAACGGTGGAATTGTTGCGGACATATGGCAAAAAGTAAGTGAACTTTATTTTGTAAATTTCATTCGCAGTTTTGCTTTTATGTCACTCAATAAACACACTAAATTCGAAAACGTATCGTTGATTATTTCGTTGAACAGGACTTTAGAGAATAAATTAGCCATTACAGTAATTGTTGCCGTGATAGCAGTATTAAGTACACTGTACCATATTCCGGGCAATCATCAAGCACTTATTACCGTGATACGCACCAATTTATGGTTTGTCGTGTATTGGGTGGGTTTGGGTGTACTGTCATCGGTCGGTCTTGGTACCGGTTTGCATACGTTCCTATTGTATTTGGGACCACATATAGCAAGTGTTACACTAGCCGCTTATGAATGTAATTCGTTGAACTTTCCATCACCACCGTATCCAGACGAGTAAGTAAAACTAACCAGTATGCAACACAAATTATTATTCAACCAAATCAATATATGACTCATAAATTTGTTGTTTGTGTGTTTAGAATCATTTGCCCTGAAGAATCAGCAGCAAGTTATGTTCCATCGTTGTGGAGTATAATGAGTAAGGTGCGTTTGGAGGCATTTTTGTGGGGTGCTGGCACTGCACTCGGTGAATTGCCGCCATATTTTATGGCCAAAGCATCACGTTTGTCTGGTTACGATCCAGACGATGCTGACGATCTCAAGGAGTTTGAAGAATTGAATAAGAAACGTGATTTGGGCGTTGAATTAAGTATGTTGGAACGTGCAAAGATATTCATGGAAAAAGCAGTCGAAAAAGTTGGATTCTTTGGCATTTTGGCATGTGCAAGTGTATGTATTTTTTTTTTGTTTTGTTTTAAATTTTGAACCCGTTTTCCGTCGGCACGTTGGCTCATTTGTTAAATTAAATACGTTTTTCACATTTTCAGATTCCAAATCCGTTGTTTGATTTGGCTGGTATAACATGCGGTCACTTTTTGGTTCCATTTTGGACATTTTTCGGTGCAACATTGTTGGGCAAAGCTGTGATAAAAATGCATATTCAAAAAGTGTTTGTTATCATTGCATTCAGTGAAACGCTGGTCGAAAAGGCGGTCGATGTGATGGGTTTGATCCCATGGATGGGAGCACGTTTGCAAGAGCCATTCAAAGCATTCCTTCAAAATCAAAAAACCAGATTGCATCGCTCCACAAAAGAACCACCAAAAGAATCCAAAAATCTCATCGCCAAATTGTTTGAATATTTTGTCGTTGCGATGATTGTCTACTTTGTCATATCAATTGTAAATAGTTTGGCACAAAGTTATCACAAGCGAATCCATAAAAAGAAATCCACTCACACGAAAAAAGACTAAGCGGCACATTTTGGAGCCCAATTCAAATATTTAAAATACGGTTTAAAAATGGTCACACACGCACGCATTATATTTACCGTACATTTAAATCAATTCTAGCGAAATAAATCTGTTTTTTTTTTCTTTTTAAACTTTGCTTACAATCGATGCATTCAGCATTGTTATTTATATGTATCAAGAAATTGAGGAATGAAAAGAAAAAAAATTGTGTTATTTCATCCTCATTGGTTTTGAATTGAAAAAAGCGTGGCGGATATTTGTACAAAAGAAATGTTCAACGAGCGAATAATAATAATTGAAGTGACAGAATTTCTCACAGATTCGATGTAAAATCTATTCCAAAAATTAGTTTCTTTTCTTCGGAACAAAACAAATAAATAGAATGTGTGTTTTTTTTTTCTTCTTGTATTTGTCGTATGGTCTAGATGATTAATTTATTTTGAAATTCCAATTGAAACAAAAAAGTGGTAAAGCGAAAAACAAATGTGTTGGATTACTGTGTATGTGACCTCGAACCCTTGACGCCAGTATCGTCTTTAACTAGATCAATCAATCCAAAGTCAAAAATTCGTTTTTGTCGATTATGTTAACAATAACGACGAAATGGAGAGTCTGTTGTGTTTTTTTGTAATTTCATGTAGCAAATGTGAGTTTAGATAATTATTTAGTAATTTAGATTTTAAGGTAAATAGAAAAAAAACAACAAAGATTTAATGCAAAACAAACAAACAAACAGACAAAATGAAATGAATAAAAATGGAACAGCAACAATGACCATACACGTAACTAAAATACGCTTCTGCCAACGGAACGTAAGATCACGTTATGAGTATCGTACGTTTCATTTCGATCAATCTATCATAATAATAAAATAAACAAAATAAATACAATTTAAATGAACATTTTGATGCATTCAAATTGATGGAGTCAGTTTATGAAAAAAAAAATAGCTTTCACATAATGCGGCAACTAATTGATAAACACAGGAATTTTTCTAACTTTCCTTTCTCTGATACACCGTTCAAAATAACTCAGGAAAGAATGAATTCCGGAATAGCAGTTTCGTAGAAAAACATGTCAATGACACAATGACATCAGATGGATACCACAATGACTACAAACGTTTGATCGTATTTATTTCGACCTTTTTTTACTTTTTTTGGTGGCTCGGTGTGAATTGTCACCATGAAATATACATATGAAAATACAATTATTTGAATTAATCCGTTTTATCTGTCCAGTTTGCTTCATCTTGAATGAACATGAACAGTCATACCCTAATTAGCCAAAATCCACTGAAAAAATCTAGGCACTTGTTGACATTTTATCATCAATTTCTTCAATTTGCATCGCACTTTTTAACCGAAGAACAGAATAAAAATTGAAATTAAATCGAACAAAATGTCTAAAACATAACCTGCAGACAACAGTCATATTGTAGTATTTTTTTCGATGAAAATTGGTTTGTTTTGTATTTATACGAAATTTTGTGTACATTTTTACAATAGAATTCCGCTTTTTGTACACACAAAATATTGAATTTAACATACCGAATAGTTACAGATGTTTTTTTTTTAATGTTCATACCTGTTTATAAGCATCGATTTAACTGTAGCACGTTAAATTGATTCCAATTAATACAATTCATAGAGAAACACATTCTATGCCAATGCCATTTTATAACAACAACAAAAACACAATTTTTTTACGAATTCATGATAAAATTACGAAATCAACACAACAGATCAATGACTGGTTTATTGAAAATAATTTAGAGATTTTCAATTTGGAAATTTGTGTATTTATATTAATTGCATAATTTAAAAAGTAAATGAGAGTAAAAATTGATAAAAAAAATATAACAATTTTATTTGTAAAATAGTAGTTTGAAATTCATGTAAACAATGAATTCAGAATGCAAGTGTGAGTTATTCTAATGTAAAAATCCCATGAAAAATTCCAAAAAAAAAAATGATATACTATGAGAAAATTAAAATGAAATCTTGTTTTATTTCTTTGAATGAATCGCCAAAAAGTCTCGAGATATTTGCAAAACATCTTGTAAATTTATTCACACATCAAAGCCTAAAGTTTCAGTGTGAGAATGCTCCATTAATAGCAAGGTAAGTGGTACGTATATTGCAGATGAATATAGACATGAGTGAAATTGATCACCGGGTTAGTTCCAGTGACTACACTGGGCCTATTCCTATAGTTCGAGATATATTTAGTTCCCATGAGATAGGTGTGTGTGAGACAAGCGGCACAGCGAGACAAGCAAATAAACAAACACATTCATACGCACACAACGAGCGCTGTGCAAAATACATACAAAAATCATAGAAAAATCGAATTTTCCAGTGTTTTGCAATTTTGAAATAAATTCGGAAAAAAAAAACTTTCGTTTTAGTTTTTCACGAGGGGCTCCACCATCAACACCAGTGTATCCGTTAATGGACGGCATTTTCCTCGAAATTGTAGGTAAAATGTATTTTACACCCATTTACACTTGATTTTCCCCCACTTTATTTTTCGACAGAACTTTACTTGAAGAATTATGATCATTTTCAAGCCTAGCCATTCAAATTTCCTTTCTACTGACCTAACTATTGCAAAAAAAAAATGTTTTTTATTTTATGTGATTAAATCAAACTTAATAGAAATGGTCAACGTGTCAACATTGTGATTTGCAAAATGTCTGAGTCAGAAAGCAATAAAATTGATTGAATAATTAGATGCATCAAGAAAATCCACAAAATTATTGAGCACATTAAATAAATTAATGTTGGTGAGTTAAGCAAAGTTAAGCAATAATAAAATCTGTAATGAGATTTAAGAGAAATCTGCGTGAAATTGAAATAAATATATTACGTATGAAATGATTGTTGACGCCACGTTCAACACCAGCATTCGATTTAAAACAAAGAATCCCATTCCAGATAAAGCGACTTCAT
This sequence comes from Aphidoletes aphidimyza, assembly GCA_030463065.1. Taxonomy (NCBI): domain Eukaryota; kingdom Metazoa; phylum Arthropoda; class Insecta; order Diptera; family Cecidomyiidae; genus Aphidoletes; species Aphidoletes aphidimyza. The sequence goes on from CM059999.1 coordinate 4,854,225, forward strand.
GATGTGCGCCCGCATGTAAAATTCTTTCCCTTTCCATGCAACCTGAATCTGAAGAGGAACATAGCTGTTCGACTGGTTTCTTCGATTCGTCATTGATACTTGATGTCAAGGTTAAGAGAACGAACATTCGTAGAATGAGAAAGATGACTGAGAACCAGAAATATACCATTAGAAAGAGAGTAGGAAATGGTCTGAAATTGTAAATCAAATAGAATTTCTTTAGTAAATCGATTAATCATGTTATTCGATTCCAGAATTACCGCAAAATCAAGTACAAATGTTTGCAAATTATTATCAAATTGTTGAAAAATGACACCACAATCATATGCGCAACTTTTTCATCGATTTTAGTAACGAAATTGCACAATATTCCATATTGTGTTCTCAGGTTAATCCAGAACTCTCCGGGCATTTTCTTGAAAAAATGTAACAAATCGTATTTTATTGTGTAGTTTATAATATACCAATAATAATCGTCAATAGTGATTTTTTTTGTTGAAATGAAAAATGATGTTATTCGGCAACTTACAAGAGGAATGTTACCCCTTCCAGTATGAATGAAACTTTTACCTGAACATTTGCTCGTTGCATTTCAATATTGAGCAGCTTGAAGTGTGTTGACAAGCCTATGCTGACACCCATTAGGAAAACATCCAAATAGTTCCATGTAAAGGTTAGAATGATCCATATACATTTATATAAGATAACAACTCCCCATAGAAGAGTAGGGTCGTCCGATGTGACTAGGAATATGTATTGAAGAAGCTTCTTCGCTACGATAAGGTTCATTGGATATCTAATGTTGCTTAAGAGATGCTCAACTGAAACCATGGACAATTAATTGTGTTTTTTCATGTGCCATTTATGATAGACAAAATTACCCAATGCTAAAAATAGGAATGTGAATGCAATGAATCGAATTTTCAGCGCATAAATTCTTTTCTCTCTATTATTGGAAAAAGTGGGCAAATTTGAATCCAATTCCTCCCAAGATCTCATCAACTCAGGCCATTTTAATGCTAAGCCAAAAAAGCTAACAAACGTCATAGTATTCGCGATGAGAAAAGAACCGGTTGTTAAGACTGTTAATAAGGCACCATCTAATAATAGTTGGCCATTATTTTCTCAAATTAATCGGCTGACATTCGGAATTCTATAATTATATTCGACTATGTCTGTACTAACCGGACGTAAATCCGCTCCATATAAATGCAATGTTATGATACAAAAGAAACATTGCTGTAATCAAACTGTAGAATGTTCGAATGCTTTTCCATTTGAAGCGAAGATCAGACACTGAATGACTTGTCACACCAATCACCGGCATTACTCCAAACAACTGACCGAGTACAAGAACAGGCCCAATGGCTCTTCGAAATGTCCCATTGAAAGCCACATTTCCGCCTGAAATAATAGAGACATTTGATGAGTCTTGGGTGGGTCTCTTGGGAAGTTTTTCCATTGAAAAAGGACATCACCTTCAGTTGGGGGCGAGCAATCTTTTGAAGATGACAGTGAAATTGATTGAACCCTACAAAGTAACAATAAAACATCAAAATGAGGATCATTTGATTTAAAATGTGAACACTAACGTTTGTATATTTGGTGGTTGGATTTTCTTTTTTCGATTGAAACATCTTCTCATCGATCGCTTTATTGATGTCCAGTGTTGTTTTGTTCGCATCACTAGATTCATCATTTCGTAGTCCCCTGACGCTGTATCTTTCAAAACAATTTCCAATTTACCCACAAATAAGGTGAGGACCGAGTTGGTGGGCTGATAAAAGAAAACTGGAATTCAAACGCATTTACAGACACTAAACAGATATCCATTCGCTTGCATCATTCCGTAGTTTTATTGCTAATTGCACTCTAAATTATTACAGTTACGAACATTTAGAGATTTTCTATCGTTGCATTGATTGATATGAAACACTTTATTGTTTGTCGTTCTACTGCTACCAAAATAGATGAAAGATTTTTAGATCAGTTGCAATGACTCGGAGGTTGAAAAAAGCAGTCAAATGAGTCATTTTACGATCCCTGGAAAAATCCATTTCTTCACATTCACCTGCGTTGTTGAATTTGCAATAGCAACGGATTTCAAGGTTTGCCAAACAAACAATAAATTCAATTCGAGAAGATCAAAATTGAAATGGATCTGTTGATTATCAGGATTTCATTTTGATTTCCTTGCTAGATTTAAAACAAAAACATCCATAATGTTATCCTTCGGCAATGTTTGTACAGTCGAAATAAAGTTGGATCTTCTTCTTTTTCAAGCTCTTGCCATGAAATTGTTGCTTGCTAACACGTTTCTTGCCAGCGGCAGCCTTGGCATTGACACCACGTTTTTTGTTGGCTATGGTTTAGCAGCCACAGCTTTAACGGTCTTTGCCTCTCTAGACTGTTTTGACTCGGCAGCAACTGATGCTGGTGCTTGAGTTGGGGCTGTGTAATATTCAAAGAAACATTGTCCCCAAAATATTTGACAAAATGCTCTATTTTTGGTCTTAAGATATTTCAATGAATTTATTAGTTCAGTTCTTTTGTGTATTTTCAAATTTGAGTATCGTTCGTTTCTTTCGACTTAAAGATATTTCTATACATAGACATCAGTCAGTGTCAATCATTGTAAAATGACCGTAAACAATATGGAATTTACTGTACGTTTAAAGAAAATAACAAAGGAAAAATATTTGTCATCTGCTTCACACCATTCGATTGGGTCCGTTGTGGTTATGTGGCTTGAAGACGCAAATTCATCAATCATGGGCACTTGAAGTAGCTGTTTTAATTTGTATTGCTGCAAAGTGTTCGGGTTGATCGAGGGATGGTAGACAATATTCGGCTGAGCATCGATATTTTTGGAGTTGCTTGTTTTGCTTTCATTTGAATATGCTATTTTTTGAAGCGAACTGATGTCGTTGCAATCATTTCTGATGACAATCTATCGCCATTATCGATTGAATGTTGATCATTTGTATTGACTCGCTCCAAAATCAAAATCGGTCGCATTCCATTTGAGTCTATTCAATGATATGAACATTTCGTATGCCATTACTTAATTTCAATTAATTGAATTTGATTTTATGTAATTTAAATCACTATTTACATACCATAAATATCACAATCGAAAATCTTGGAACTTTGAGACTTTGAGTTTGTGGAATCGTCTGAGTCAGTGGAATTTGTTCCGTTGGATTGATGTGGTTGCTGTTGTTTGTTCATCTCCGGTAAAATGTTAAACAGGAGAAAGTCTCTGACTGGTTTTCTCGATAACTTTACAATCGGCACTTTGAAGTCGGGCAACGATGATGAATCCATTTTTCCGATATATTTTTCAACTGAATTTTTGAATTCACTTCAAATGATATATTTTATCAATTTTCGAGAGCTCAAATCAACAAAATTCAAACGTAACTTCTTTTTTAACTAAACAGCACCAGTAACAAATCACGCTGTTCAAAGCACATTCAACTATCAATAAAGATGAACGAATTCTATATCACATTGTGTGGCAAGCGACGTGCAATTACATGCATAAGGAAACAACAAGCTACAAAGAGATTGCAGAAGAAAAAGATGAAGACAAGAGAAACCGTTATGTTTCACATTTACGCATTGCACGTGGAATGCACATAAAGCAGAGGTCTATATAAATGATGCGTCAACAAAAATTTAATATCCACTCTGTTAGCAGAATGCACCGGGCGTTCAAAGTCTTAATTTCAATCCTTTCTGAATTGAGCATTTTTGTATTGTTTTGGGGTGGAGCAAATTTATATTATATGTTTTTGAACATTTTGGTCGATTTACCGTTCTCTGTGATATATATATATATATGAAAAGAATAGTATACATTTGTATGGTGAATACAATTGCTGCTTTGAAATGTTGAGTCCTTCGTATAAATAAGAGCCTCCAGAAGAAGAAAACGAAATAAACCAACAATCAACGATACCAAATGTGTGTTATGGATTCTGTTTTTATGTTTATTTCGAGATTTTTCCGAAAGCAACTGTTAATTCATCACTTTGAAAATTCGAATAAATGCGACATAAAATGCTTGTTTATTTTGTCGAAGCATATCTTTTCATCAGACTTTTGGAGCTCTCTTTGTTTATGTCAGAATAAAGTCAACACTGTGCTTGTGTGAGATGAGTATTGAATTATGCAAAACAGTTTCATCCCGTTACTCATACAAAACAGCAGAGAAGGAATGAGTGAAGCACAACACATTTCACAAATACACAAACGAATCGTCATTTGAAACGGACCCAATTTTATGAACAACACTGAAGTATTGCAAAACAGTTTTGTTTTGAATGCTTCGAGTGAGTGTTTGAATCTGGCGAATTACACATGGAATCAGTTGCAGTTTGGATTTCGTAAGAGTGAAGTCAAGTTTAATATCAAATAGTGAATCGATAAATTGAGTGTCGACATGAGTTCGAGATATGAAGAAATGCGACGTGCTCAACAGGAGCAGCAACGAGTATCGATTGAGATACAAGAATTGCGGCTCAATAAAGGCAATAATACAATTAATATTCTGAACAAAAATGAACATTTCGAAATAAATTTCTGTAGATCTTGTCTGACTTTAATTTTTAAGCTAATCGATTCATAATAATGGTTACAAATGAAACATCATAATTATCCTCAGCTTCATTCGCCGCAAGTAACAATCTAAAAAAATTGATTGTGTTCCAAAGTTCTAATCATGCATAGAAATATTTAAAACATTTGGCATTTTTTTGTAACATTTAACACTGTTCTCTATCTTCAGTAATCAATCAACAATCGAAGCGGCACGCAGAGCAAAATCATTGAATGTTCAACAATGACCAAAGCCGACTGAGATTGTTTTATGATTCCATTACCGATATTTTTGACAGCCACCATCAACACGACACAGAGTTCGTAAAAATGTCAAGTGTCAAAATGAATGCAATCATATAAATGAATTTTATTTACTTTGAGCAGTTTGCAACATCTGGATTCGAATGTAAGTAACCCTTATTTGAAGCCAGAACTTGCCGGTTGTGTGACAAATGCTACGGAATGTGAAAAGCAAAAGACAAACGTTTGGGTAGCTCGATACGACCAAACGGTGAACCGTTTGAAGAATGATTTCGAGAAAAAAACCAATCGTAATATATTTCTATAACAGTTTTAATCTAACAGTTTTGATTCGAAATAATCATATTACTTATCTTTTAGTATCTCCTTACAATCGTCTGTCCGAAGAAATTGCTGAGCTGGATGCGGAATTGCTTACATTTGTCGCAAAAATCTGCTGCGGTTAATCAGCGAAATCAGAAGAATAATCATGAAAAAGAGCTGAAAATTCGCGGTTTATACACACATCTGTCATCATCTATTGAACGATTAAAAAAAGCTGTGAGTTTAGTTGTTATCGGGAATTCCCTTTGTTTGCAAGACAGTTATCATATTTAAAAATCGAAATATATTTCTAAAGAAAGCTACGCTCGAAACATTCAAACAAACGAAAGTGATGGGAGCCAAATCAAATTCACAGAGTCCTCCAATGGTACTAAGTGAAGCGAGTCCACTTTCAGAAAATGCCGTACAAACTGATGACGACCACGAGGTAGTTTTTGAATTTGATTTGTTCGAAGAAGAGCCTCAAGTGCACTGTAGGTACTAAAAGAATTACATTTCTATGAAACAGGATGACGATTTTATTCCTTCGCCGATACAAATTAAGACATCGCCTTCACAATGTTCGGAAATCAGTAACAATGAACCGATGGTCAAGATGCCTTCATCTGTTTCAGACAGTTCTGTGAGTATTTCTTTATAATTGAATTAGCTAAATTCACATAACTCATGTAAATTTTGCAGGTGCGAAGTAGCTCAACAGAAACAAGCGTCCAAAGTGAACATAATGTGGAGATTGCGACGAAGACTACCAGTGGATCATCAGTATCGAATACAGTAAGGTCTTCCGTATAGTTCATTTATGTCTTATTTTATAATATCTCGTATTCAGGACATTTCCGAACCGAAGACACCTGGCAAACAAGATGGTCAACGAATTTCAACTGATGTAGGTGAAAATAGTATGCCATCAAAGTCATTCGTTGAGCCATCTGCGCCCCCACCATTTGCACTCAAGCGAAGCGCTGTCCACAGTCCACATCCATCTGTCAAGAAACCAAATCACGGTGACCAAGGTCAAAACAATCACAACCAGAGCTTCTTCTCAAAACATTCCGTTTCAAAAGGTGCATTTCAAAACGATTTTAGCCGTGGCAATGAATCAAATTTCAAGGCAGTTGCTCAACAGCTTGAGCCAAATGTATCGCGTCAGAAAGGTGATCAGGTAAATTCAGACTCGTGATAATAACATTTTATATTTGATAAATTGACAGTGATCCACAATTTGTTTTCTTGAACAGTTTGATTTATGCAAAAGCAAAACCAACAACTTTCCAGAATATGCTCAAAGTGATTTCAAGTCACTTGCAAGTGCTGCTGTTGCAAAGCCAAACACAAACCGATCAAATACGAACCCCGAACCGATTGGCAACGCTCAGGTTTGAAATCTGATTAAACAATGTTTAGTAAACATGACACATTAGTGATTTTTTGCGTATAGCCCACAGCTTTACCAATCAAGCCAGTGGAAGACACATCAAGCGCATCAGACAAATCTGACATTAGCCAGTTTGGCATGATGAAGAAGAAGAATCGTCGTGGAGGTGCTACTAGTTTGTCGTTTGCAAGTCACAACAGCGATGATGGCTCATTTAATTTGGATGTAAGGATTTACAATTAACTGTATTTAAAAGTTCACATTTAGTTTTCTCACATCTTTTCCAGGACTTTGGCATCAGTTTGGATTCCACACAAAATTCAGATGTAACGTAAAAACATTTTCTTTGCAGAAATGAATAATTACTTATGAATGTTTAAAATTTCTAATTTATCGTAGCAACCATTTTCTTCGAAGAATATTTCTAAATCAATTTCCAATTCAACTTTTTATACTTTCAGCTCGACATCGAGAAAGAGTTAAGCTTTGGGTCAAATTTCGATATTGATGGTCCAATGGTTAATTTTCAAGTTGGAGAAAATGATGATTCAAATAGTTTCAATGGTTTCGCGGTAATCTATCATCATAATTAACAGTTATTCAAATTTTCGCTTCAAAGATAAGCTATCTATTAATTTAAACGGTGTTCATATTCATTTTTAGATGGATTTCGACGGTGCAGATGATTTGGGATTCCTTTGAAGACTGAATGACTTCTCAATCATTGAACTTGGGTCACAAGCATTTACGGATATTATTTGAAGATTTTTTTTTTCATACAATTTTAGATATTAAGCGATTCCAGAAATTCAATCGTGAATACCGAATAGAAAAATGTATGAAGCGATTTTCAATTTGAGTAATCAGTTTAAAATTTCGTTTTTCTGTATTAACATAGTCTTGACTGAGTCTATCGATAGACTCAAAAAAAAGATAATTTTTTTCATACTTTAAATTTGACTGCAAAATTAAACTCAACCTCAAAACTCTAGAAAATAGATGATACTTTTCAATTCATTTAATCCATTGTGAATTTTAACCAAAAAAAAAAAATTAAATGAATGGCTACTGCACCGTGGCTAAATTTGCTATAGCAAAAGTATACTTTTTTCTTTATTGTATTCATTGTTTATTCTTTAGTAGACGTCAATACCCTTTTCAATAAGCTATCAAAAATGTATTTTGAAGAATGCTGATGGGACACGCATTTGAATGACGACCGTTTTGAAAAATATTGCTCATAGTCTTTTTTGCTCCTCATAACCAGAGAAATATAAGGTAGAAATGTTGACATGCAATTGTAAGACATCCGTATATTTTGTATGGTTTCAGCAACACTTTTATATGCTTCCAAAATTAAGATACAGAATGTGAACATTTCTCTACCAATGTTAACGAGATAAGAACATCGAAGATTTTCGACGCCGTTCGCTATCAGAAATCTAAGATAGAGAGATTTCCATGGAATAAATATTGTGACTGTTTTATTACATGCAAATGGTGCTCTTAATGTTTTTGTTTTAAATCCATCAAGGAAATCGAATAAAATCCTGTTAATCAACATATCCATTTCTATTTTGATCTTCTCGAATTGAATTTAATGTTTGTTTGGGAAACCTTGAAATCCGTTGCTATTGAAAATTCGGAAACGCTGGTGTAAGTGAAGAAATGTATTTTTCCAGGTATTGCAAAATGACTCATTTGACTGTTGTTCAACCTCCGACTCATTGCAACTGAGATAAAAATCCTTCATCTATTTTGGTAGCAGTGGCACGACTGTAATAACTTAGAGTGCAATTGGCAATAAAACTACGGAATGATGCAAGCGAATGGATATCTGTTTAGTGTCTGTAAATGCGTTTGAATTCCAGTTTTCTTTTATCAGCCAACCAACTCGGTCCTCACCTTATTTGTGGGTAAATTGGAAATTGTTTTGAAAGATACAGTGTCAGGGGACAACGAAATGATGAATCTTGTGATGCGAACAAAACAACACTGGACATCAATAAAGCGATCGATGAGAAGATGTTTCAATCGAAAAAAGAAAATCCAACCACCAAATATACAAACGTTGGTGTTCACATTTTAAATCAAATGATACTCATTCTAATGTGTTATTGTTACTTTGTAGAGTTCAATCAATTTCACCGTCATCTTCAAAAGATTGCTCGCCCCCAACTGAAGGTGATGTCCTTTTTCAATGGAAAAACTTCCCAAGAGACCCACCCAAGACTCATCAAATGTCTCTATTATTTCAGGCGGAAATGTGGCTAACAATGGGACATTTCGAAGAGCCATTGGGCCTGTTCTTGTACTCGGTCAGTTGTTTGGACTGATGCCGGTGATTGGTGTGACAAGTCATTCAGTGGCTGATCTTCGCTCCAAATGGAAAAGCAGTCGAACATTCTACAGTTTAATCATAGCAATGTTTCTTTTGTATTATAACATTGCATTTATATGGAGTGAAATTTCGACAGGTTAGTACAGACATAGTCGAATATAATTATAAAATTCAGAATGTCAGTCGATTAATTTGAGACAATAATGGCCAACTATTATTAGATGGTGGCTTATTAACAGTCTTAACAACCGGTTCTTTTCTCATCGCGAATACTATGACGTTTGTTAGCTTTTTTGGCTTAGCTTTAAAATGGCCTGAGTTGGTGAGATCTTGGGAGGAATTAGAATCAAATTTGCCGACTTTTTCCAATGATAGAGAGAAAAGAATTTATGCACTAAAAATTCGATTCATTGCATTAACATTCCTATTAGTAGCATTGGGTAATTTTTTCTATCATAAATGGCACATGTAAACAACGCAAATAATTCTTCCATGGTTTCAGTCGAGCATCTCTTAAGCAACATTAGATATCCAACTAACCTTATCGTAGCGAAGAAGATTCTTCAACACCGATTCCGAGTCACATCAGACGACCCTACACTTCTTTGGGGATTTATTTTCTTATATAAATTTATGTGGATTGTTCTAACCTTTGCATGGAGCTATTTGGATGTTTTCCTAATGGGTGTCAGCATAGGCTTGTCAACACACTTCAAGCTGCTCAATACTGAAATGCAACGAGCAAATGTTCAGGTAAAAGTTTCAACAAAAAAGATTACTATTGACGATTATTATTGGTATATTACAAACTACACAACAAAATACGATTTGTTACGTTTTTTCAAGAAAATGCCTGAAGAGTTCTGGATTAACCTGAGAACACAATATGGAATATTGTGCAATTTCGTTACTAAAATCGATGAAAAAGTTGCGCATATGATTGTGGTGTCATTTTTCAACAATTTGATAATAATTTGCAAACATTTGTTTTTGATTTTGCGGTAATTCTGGAATCGAATAACATGATTAATCGATTTACTAAAGAAATTCCATTTGATTTACAATTTCAGACCATTTCCTACTCTCTTTCTAATGGTATATTTCTGGTTCTCAGTCATTTTTCTTATTCTACGAATGTTCGTTCTCTTAACCTTGACATCAAGAATCAATGACGAATCGAAGAAACCAGTCGAACAGCTATGTTCCTCTTCAGATTCAGGTTGCATGGAAAGGGAAAGAATTTTACATGCGGGCGCACATCATGAAGTCGCTTTATCTGGAATGGGATTCTTTGTTCTAAATCGAATGCTGGTGTTGAACGTGGCGTCAACAATCATTTCATACGTAATATATTTAAAACAGTTTCACGCAGATTTCTCTTAAATCTCATTACAGATTATTGCTTAACTCACCAACATTAATTTATTTGATAATCGATTGATTAATAATAATCGATTGTCTGTCGTTAGCCAGTCTACTAAAGCCGTCTAAAATACATCAAAATCGTTCCAAAAACGATTTCATACGTCTGTTGTTGTATTTCATTACTATTCAACTACTATAGTCGACTGGCTGGTGATAATTTTTTTCACAAGGCTTGTCCGTATAATTGGCTTTAATGAATAGCACCGCTGTAGTTTGTTATTGCACGAGAGAATGGGTGAAAGACTTACATTTTATTCTAGTGAGACGATCCGTATATTCTTGTTTGTTTTTTGGCTAACACAAATGCAATGATTTATTGGTTTGGACGAAATGTGAATCAACTTAAACATATAACTTAAAGATACGCATTTTACCAAATCCATGGATGTTTATGCACAAACAAATAAAATGTCAAACTTTTCTGGAAATGTTTTTTTTTTTTTGAATTTTTATTTTCTTGGATTTTATGCAATAAAAATTTCACACAATTTCCCATTAAAAACAAACATTGTTTCCAACACAAAATTGCGTTGTGAATTTCATTTGAAAAATCTATTCGTTATCTTCTTCATCATCATCGTTGCTGCTGATTCTGAAGTAACGCAATTCGTAGCTATCTTTGTCGTTGGCTACAACACGGATCCAATCACGAAGGCTGTTCTTTTTGAGATACCGTTTGGTCAAATATTTCAAATAGGCTTTCGAGAAGTGGACGTCTGAGTTGACAACGACCTTCATCTTTTGACGTTCTAGCGTAACGTTGTTGCCCAAATTGTTCACTTTGCCGTTCACTTTAATGTGTTCGAGCAAATATTTTTCCTATTTGAAAAATTAGACATTTATTAGATTGACACAAACTTTGTGATTATTGAATGAAGTTAAATGCTTACAAAGTCAGCAACATCCATGATGCTATCTTCGGCAATGTTTGTACAGTCGATGGCGAAACGAAGTTGGATCTTCTTCTTTTTCAAGCCCTTGCCACGCAATTGTTTCTTGCTAACACGTCCCTTGCCAGCGGCAGCGGCAGCCTTAGCATTGACACCACGTTTCTTTGGCTGTGGTTTAGCGGCCACAGCTTTAACGGTCTTTGCTTCTTTAGCCTCTTTTGGCTCGGCAGCAACTGGTGCTGGTGCTTGAGCTGGGGCTGCAGCTTTGGCTGGTGCAGCTTTAGCAGCGGCTGCTTTAGCTGGAGCAGCTGCTTTAGGTGCGGCCTTCTTTGCATCTTCTTTTTTAGCTGGGGCAGCTTTTTTTGGGTCTTCTTTTTTGGCTGCTGGGGCCTTCTTTGGGTCTTCCTTCTTTGCTGGTGCACCCTTGGCTGGAGCTGCTTTGGCTGGTGCAGCTACGAAAATTACGAAAAAAAAAATATCATTTATTATTTGAAATAAAAAAAACCATTCAAAGTCTTCAAAAACATTGCACATTCGTGTTTATTCAGGAAATTTTCGCGCGCGATACACAAACTTACCTTTCTTTGCGGTTTCCTTCACTTCCTTAGCTACATTAGCAGCAGCAGCTGGTTTGGGCTTTGTTTCGGCTGGTTTAGCGGCCTTTTCGACCTTGCCTTTTGCTGGTTTTTCAGCGGCTTTTGGCTTTTCAGCCTTTGGCTTCTCTGTCTTTCCAGATTTCTGTAAAGAATTCATTCAAATTAGCTTATGTGATGAACATTGTTGACATGCTTTTTAAATGCGTTGAGGTTATGTTGAATTTTGGTGTTTTCCTGTGACATCGTTTCGAAAGCCATCGAACTCGTGTACTTTTTATAAATTCAAAAAAAATTATTTTCAATTTAAATGTTCACTTCTAGTTGAATTGATACATTTTTTTTGTGAATGAATTGACATGTTAATTCGTATACGTGCGTGAATTTTTTTTTTTCATGTAGAGAATAACATTTCGGACTTGGTTGAAATGCTGTCAAATGATTGAATACTGGAAACAAATCACAACGAATTTATCGCTAAATATTTTAATCATCCGTTTAGGAAATCACCAAAATTCACCAAATCCACACAATTTATGGTTTAAAAAATAATTTCTAGCAAAAATTTTTCACATAAATCATCAAAAACTAAGAAAAAATCGAAAAATTGAACACAACTCACAGTCGGTGCCATGTTATCGGTACCACTTTCAGTGTAAAAAGAGAGAATCGTTCAATGACATATACCGATCCAATAGTTAAAGTGACAGATTCAATTGCATATGGCGTCGTACGGTTCGTTCATGTGCTCGAACGAATGGAATCGGATATTCCAGATGGGTGCCGTTCAATGACAACCATTTGCTTCGTGTTTCAATGGACAACATTCATAAGTCATTTCATTTCAAGAAAATCATTTTTTTTACTCAAATTCTAATTTTAAACTACTAAAATAGATTTCCGTCGGTGATTTTCTCGTGTGAATTTTTTTTAATTGGAATCGCTTATAAAATAAAACGAATTTCAATTTCATATTATGAAAATCGAAACTTGAAACATATAAACCATTGAACGGTCTTATTTCTCCTACCAACTTAAATCACCGAATATTCATGCATTTGTTTGATTGTATTGCACGCATACAGACGAACATTGACCGAATCAAGTGATTCGTAGATGTTCGTATCGCATTTCGCATGGTTTTCAATTTGAACGCAGTTATTCAGTGCGAGGTGTTCAACAATAGAGTATTCACAGGAAAAACAGTGCACACAACAGCTGAGTGACGAATAAACCTACGAAACATACAACCAAAAAAAAAACAACAAACAACGTAAAGGCAACTAAGGCAGCAGAAGAGATTGTTCGCTGTACATAATAACACAACACAAGTTAAAAAAGAACGACGAACGAATATTCAACACAAAAAAAAAACGAGTCGACTTCAAAACAAAGTAGAAACTCAATTCGTTAAAAGCAGAAGCGTCAAATTGTTTATTTCGTAACAATTTTGCAAGTATTTCTCGATTTTGTGGCGAAGAAATTGCAAACTATTTTTTTTTGATTTTCATTGGCCGTAGCAGAACAAAGAAAACAAAAACTCCAAACTCAAACAACACAAATCGATAAAGTGTGCATCGTAAAAGATAACATAAACTAAACGAGCCACCCAAACAAAGTATTTGTTGAAATTTGTTTTTTTGGTTGCTTTCGAACGTAAAAACAAAAGAGAAGGCAGTGAACATGAAATTTCAATACAAAGAAGAGTGCCCATTCGAAAAGCGACGAGCCGAAGGTGATAAAATCAGACGAAAATATCCAGATCGTGTTCCCGTAAGTATTGTTCAATTTAATATCTTCTTAAACGCTAATTAACAAAAGCCACCTTTTTCTTGTGTGTGAAAAAAATGTTAATGCGTAGTTTCGATATCGTAATGAAAGTTTTTATCAGCTAGCCAGTTTGTGTTGCATTTATGCCAACACTGCCCAGCCAGTGTTGTGTGTGTTAGCCATTTTTGTTTTTCTTTGCATTCATTCGATTGTTTTTGTTTTGATATTTTGCCAATGCTTGCCAATGCAATTCATCGACATCGTCAAATAGAATCGTCTATTTAAACAACATGTCGTCTTCGGGTTCAATACAGATTGGCTGCCGTTTAAGAATGTCAGACATTTTTCTTTTTTTTCAATTTGAATTTTTTTGCAAACTCATTACGCATTTGATTTTCAAGAATTTGTTTGAAATGCGACAACATGAAATTTCGATTTGGTTTTTTTCTTTGGCCATAAATTTCATCTTCAAATTTCAATAAACATAAATTGAACAACATTTCAACAAAAATCCTGTTTTTAGCACATTTTTCATTGTTCATGCAAACGAAATACCAGATTGGTTTGCCTTTGATCGTGCGTTGTATGTATGTTGTTGTTTTTTTTTTGTCTTTTCCTTAGTTCGTCAATTTTTCTACGTTGTTTCAAATAGCTGAACAAAAAAAAAAATAACGCACGCACACATTGACGCTGTTAAGACAGTGTCGAACGTAAATACCCATTGGCGTTAGAGTAAGCATGTGTGCGCGTGTAAGTGTGTGGTGTGCTGTGGCCGAAATAACGAAAATCCATACACAAACATCATTTTGTGCGCACAATAATAGCTGGCACACAAATGCTGTGCATGTATTTGTGTACGATTTTACAACAGTGTTGTTTACCAAACACTGTAGAAAAAGAAAACAACATATGCTCGTACAGATGAACGTGCACGTATACAGAGCTTCGGTGCTCTCAGTGTGAGCCAGTTTGAGATACAATTTTAAATCAACTATTCGACTTGGTTCGTTTGTATTCCATACAACTAGCAACGTTCTGTTTTTTTTTTTTTTTTTTTTTTTGAATTTTTGCTCCATTCGTATAACTTCGGACAACAACAAATCCATTGTCATCCATTTCCAGCTTTGATGATTAACCATGCAAATACAATGACAATTTTTTTTTTTGTTTCGCGAGACACGTTTGCAAACCACACTGGGAATAAAATATAATGCACGAACTAAGATAGAACAGACAGAGAAAAGAAGAAACAAAACGACCAAAAAAAAATAACAGAAAAGAAACAACAACACGTTTGTGTGTGTGACGACGATATCAATCGGGTCGGCCGAACAACTTTGTGATTATGATTATGGATTTCAATTGAAATTATTATCATTCTTATGATCAATTTTGATAGTCATGTGATTTTGCAAATAGCAAACAGAGCATAGTCTCTTTGCTATCACACACACACACATATTAGTTTGCCAGTCTCAAGCAGCAGCATATAAATCGCTCGAATGACAAGGTCAAAATAGTGTATTAAACTAAATGCATGCACTGCATAAATATCACATTTGGTTATCCGTTTTGTTTTTGTATCGATGTTCATGGCACAACACACACAAACAACATTGACTGCAGCAACGATTCGAATAGATCTTGGGCGGATTTATTTGTTCCTCTTTCTCTCAAATCGATCACTTGAATTCATTTTAAGTAAAGAAACGATTGAATTTAAATTTTCAACAATCCCATCTCAAATGTTACCATTTTTTTCCCTTCAAATAAATCGTTTTTTATTTTTTTTTTCATTGAAGCATTCAAAAATGCATTTCATTAGGCAATTAAACGAATTGATTGGTTCGCTGCATGATATACGCTGCTTTGACTCATTCTTTTTTTTTGTATTGTTGCGCAATTTATTTTTGAAGTTTTTGTTTATTTCTCGGCGCGCACTCTTGCTTACGCTCATAGGCGAAATACGAATGCCAATCCAATGCGACAAACACAACAAAAGTGAAATGAACACCCAGAATGAGATGAAACAAAAACAAAAAACAATCTTCTGAAATCTTTAATAAATTTGCGAAATATACGGGGCGATTGGTTGTTTACATCGTGAAAAATACCGATCGTATGATGGCTGCATTCGTTTTTATACGACAGCCGTTATGACGAAAAGAGACAAACGAATTCATATGAAATGGAACGAAAATAGTAATTTCGTCACATGTTGAAATATTAAACGAAGCAAAAAAAGTCAGAAAAAAAATTAAATGCGATCAATCGATTGATTTTAGATTAAACTATTACTGATACAAACATTTCTCAATGCTCATCAGTTCAAACATTGTAAACCAATGAGATTATCACTTTCCACACCCTCGATCATGGTCAAGTTCAAGTACGTTTTTTTTTCTAGGCCAAGTTTTTAACACCAAAAATTCAACCAAGTGTGTGTGTTTGTATTGCACATTGGCAGCGATAAAACAAAACCAATGTGTATAATAAAGATAAATCGAAATCCTACGCAAAACTCTATCAATCTATTTGCATTTGGTTTTAAATCGAGATGATATTCTTTTCGAATTGCTTTTCAAACGATTGTGTGTGTCGTAAAAACTAGTCAAAGGTCAAATTGCGATTGACAATATACGTGCGCTTACAATGTGCACAGCTGCATACAATTTATATCACATGTACTGACCAAGTTTCAATTGCACAGAGATAATCATTCAATTTTTTTTTCTCTTTCTTTCCATTTTTCGGTTTTCTTTCGCGCAATATAATATTTCTGAAGAAGCTTAAATTCAAATTGATAAGAACATTTGTAGGATTTGAGAGCAGAATATAATGTGAAACGAAAAGGTTGATATTAGCGTAATGTCGTTGCTAATTTCGTCATCACTTCTGTAAAATATTATAAACGTTATGTGCTGAGTTGGCTGTATGTTTTAAAGGAGCAAACTTTTGTATGCGATTCAAACGGAAATCAAATGTAAATCTATATCAGCTGGCTTGTAATGGCGTGAGCTACGTAGTATCTGGCAAAGCGCGCATGTTCACCACACTATATTTGTTTTCAAATCGCTACTTGTTTGTGTGTTTTTTTTTTTGTGTGGTCAATTCTGAGGTCATATAGGTTCCCCCCCAGCAGCCAAATCGTCAATATTTTATGTGTGACAAAAAAAAAAGTCAAAATATATGAATGAGACAGTATCTCGTTTTCAACGCGAAATGAATTCGAATGACGATAATCAATGCGTGCTATGGAACACAACATTCAGGCGTATTTTTTTTTTTTTTAACAAAAATCACAAATAATTGTTGTATTAATAAACAAAGTTAAAAACCACTTTGTTCAAATTATTCATACACTTTTTTCAATGCGCAATTTTTATTGTTTCACTCAAAAACTAAACAAAACAAAACAAAAAACAACAAATTTGCATAGAATAAATGAATGCAGGTGTGCACGTTGATGGGTGCGTGCGTGTATGATAGACAGTTCTGAAGCATTGATAAGAAAATTAAGTACGACTAAGTATCGCATTTCGCAAACGTTTCCATTGACAATCGCACTTTTTTGTTTGTTTGATTGTTTCATCGTTCATTGCAAATGTACCGTCTTTTGTTCGTCTGATTCCATTCTAGTCGTCACACTATCGAATTTCAGATGATTTTAGATTATACAAATTTCATGACTTCATTGATAATGCATGTGCCAATTGCATGCAACTACGTTATCCATACAGTCAATGCAAACAAAGAAAACGTCCGAGTTTCAATCGAATATGTGTTATTTTTAATGGAAATGACTGTCATTTTGTCATAGTCAAAATAGAAACCGCATGTTGGTCAACCTAAATTGATAATTTGATGACCGAATACGTCATACGGTTATCCGCATTTGATTATCCGATTCCGTAGAGAAATGCTAATTCATTTTGTTGTTGTTGTTGGTGCTAGAAAATTGATACGATTGAAATATATATTTTTTGTTCAATGATAAGAGACCGATTTGGAATGACACATTATTTGCTTGATTTTTTGTTTCTATTGTAGGTGATCGTTGAAAAAGCGCCAAAAGCACGAATTGGTGATTTGGATAAGAAAAAGTATTTGGTACCATCGGATCTAACTGTAGGACAATTCTATTTCTTAATTCGTAAGCGAATTTACTTACGTCCAGAAGATGCTCTATTTTTCTTCGTTAACAATGTGATTCCACCAACATCAGCCACCATGGGTTCTCTCTATCAGGTAATATCGATTTGAACGTGACATTTCTGACATTTCTGACAATAAATATTCACATTCAAGCATTGAAATGAACGATTCGAATCAAATCTAATGATGATGCATTCATTTTTATTCATAACAATTAGGAGCACCATGAAGAAGATTACTTCTTGTATATCGCCTATTCGGATGAGAATGTTTATGGCAAATCAAAGAAATAGGTTCAACCCTGAGCAACAACAAAAAAAGACTATTGTTGAAACCGTTTCGTGTGAAGAAAACAAAAAAATAACAAAAAGAAAATGAAGAGAGCTTGTGATTTATACAACAGCAGTAGCGAACCGCATAATTCATCAAACTAACAACAGCTTTTAAGGAAACAGCAAAGAAAAACAAAAATCACAATATCAAACAACAAAAAAAGCAACAACAAAAAAAGAAGTTCATTGATTTATCTATCTTGTATTCTTGTATTTATATTTATATAATTAGCGGCGAAAAATATTATCATGGATGAGTTTTGGTTTTGAAATCCAATGCAAAAAAGTTTTTTTTTTCATTTCGTAATTTGAACAACGTATTTTTTTTTTCTTTTTGACAAAAAACAAACATCATGAAGCAAGCACATTTTTACGTTCAAACGCTTGCAAACATGTTGTCTAGAGTCAGGTTTTTCTTTTTTGTGATTTCAACGGTCAATCAAATTCAACAAGCCGGTTTTCAGAATTTTCGTTTCAGCCGCAAATAACAAAAAAAAAAAAAAATAACAAACAAAAAAAGTTACACTGAATATTTGATAAAAGCGAAGGAATTTTTTTTTACTCAAATTCGGAAATTGATCATTTGTTTTGGCTCTGAATCATGTTTCATGTAAAATATAAGAGCCACAGATCATTGAATTTGGTAAATTGAAAAAAAAGAACACACATTTAGTTTATATTAATAGCTACTTTTCCTCTCCCTTCTCTTTTTAAGATCGAAATTGCACATGTTTGTCATAATCAGTATGTCGTAGAACAATTCTCCCGAACATTTTATTATTATTTTTAATAATCTTTTTTTTTCTATTATTATAAATGCAATAGTAAAAAAACAAATTCATTATTTACAATAAAGTAATTTTGCAATGGGATTCGATTTAATTTCGATATTCATAAAAAAAAATTACATTTATTTTCTGTGACTTTTGAACTCGTTTTTATAAACTGTATTATTATTTTTTTTTTTGTATTCAAAATTAACTGAAATTCATCATCCAATAAATTGAACGAATCAAAATGTCAACATATTGAGTTAAATGTGTTTGAATGTAAATTGTGGAAAAAAATGAATGTTAGAGATTGATTACAAACAAACAAACAAAAAAAAAACAAAATGAAATATTAAATTTAATTTATGATTTTTATTCTTCAAAATCTGTATGCGAAATGAAAACTTTACACAATATTAAGTATAATTTTTTTTTAGACGTAATCGATATTATAATGGACAAGGAATAATTATTGAAAAATTTCAATAAAAATCCATAAAATATGTGAAAATGTAAACGCAATATGTGTTTTTTTTTATACAGAAAAACATCGGAATAATGGAATCGCTTTAGGCCGATTTTTTTCAGGCATCACTCACTTCCAGGTCTGATTTACACGATCCCATCGATATGGCTATCGCTGGGAGAACTATAGTAGTATATATAACTTGAGCTCATCATGTGAATCGAATATTGTTGGTCCTGGAATTTTTAGTGCTCGGTAAAATTCATATTCAAATTGATGACTGGAATAATATCTGGTTTGATGAGTTTAAAATCACCATTTTCAGACACCTGTTTCAGCCAATCACCAACTACCTCAAACTCGAAGTTGCTCATTTAATTCAAATCTATTCTCATTATGGTACACAAACGTAATTTCAATGTCATAAGTGAATCGTCATTGTTGACCTCGACTAGTAGTGGTGTTCGCGATCGTATTTCTGGGCATTTTTTAATGAAGCGAACACAAACATAAAATGTATCATCTGTTAAGTTAACAGTGTTAACTCCAACCGATAGTCGTATCCATCACTAATCAAATCAATTGGCTTAACTTCTGGTGAGACGATGCCATGTTTGATTTTGTCCAATTGTATTTGAATCATGCCCATGCCAATTTCATTTCCATGGCTAAAAACGGGAGACTTTTGGCGGGTACCCACTATATTGACAACTTGTAAACGAGGCTATCGCCTGGATTTTCTTTTCAAAAACACAAACTCATTTTTTACTTGCATTACACCTTTAACATGTTTGCATTATGTTATAATTCACATTTTATCATTTCCTATAAGATTAATTGAAAGGATTAAAATATCTATCTCCAAGCTGACAAAAGAAATACAATTACGCGATATAAAAAGTACCATCATGGTTGTTACCTAGAGTACTGCAATTGTTTTGAAATGCAGATAAATAAGATAATACGCATTCATATTATATAATTATATAATATATTGTCTTAATTCATGATGCATAAAAATTGATTACTCTTTTTGGGAAATCACCTTAAATCAAAGCGGTGTAACGATGAGACTGCGTGCCCTAATTTAGGGCGTAGCCAGGACGGCCATCCGAAGTAAGATGTTAACTTCACAATGAACGGTAATCAACACGACCATGGTCGTGCAGTTGGAGTTTTGGAAAAGTTTGAGAAAATTTGCCTTTTTAAAAGGTTTGAAAAAAAATTGCTTCGCACCACCATTCAATCAACTCATTTTTTATGTAGAACCTTATTTTGACATTGGTTCAAATTTACTGTAGTTTACCGAAGCTAAACCTTGCAGCGCACTGAAAGCAGCAGTAAATGTAGACAAATTCAATACAGTTTCGTTCAGCACGTTTTCGTGTGAAATTTGTCCATACCAAAATGTTAAATGTTATGGTTCATAAATGTTAATTGTTCTTCCATTTGATCATTCCATGTAAATTGTAAATTCTCTTCAGTTGTAATATATATTTAGGACTGAATCTCACCAGGTAACAGTATTTATCTTTTATTCTTATCTCATTTATCATTATAAGTATTTATACTTTCAGATAATCTAAACAAACAATTAAATAATTATCCATTCAAATTCTATTCTTATTCATTGCACAATACTACACACACAGAAATTTTCTCCGATTCAGCTGACGGAATTACTACAAAAAACGCTGTATGTATGTATTGCCTACAAAAACTGAAGCATTCCCTACAAAAATGCCCCTTTGTAGTTATTCAGTGCAATGTTTGTATTTGTTTCTCCGGCTCTGCTACATTGTCTCCTATTCTTCTGTAAGCCACTATCACATGCGCAAGAAGGAGAAACGATACTACAATCTTAAATGCGTGCGACTAGAGCATTGTGTATTCTTACGATTCCCCTTTTTGCGCACCATTGAATGTCTTGTTAATTCAAATATCACAGAATCCGTAGAAACACATACAAGTATTGTACTGAATAACTACAAAGGTGCATTTTTGTAGGGAATACTTCAGTTTTTGTAGGCAATACATACATACAGCGTTTTTTGTAGTAATTTCGTCAGCTGAATCGGAGAAAATTTCTGTGTGTGTAATCTCAATTTTTTCAGATTTTTGAACAAAAATTCAACTATAGATATTTTTGAACTGAAAGTATTTAAATAAAGAGCCGATTGCAAGAATTCAAATGTTTATTTTTATTGAGTGCAGTGGTATTCATTTTCAGAATTTGGACACATAGTCTTATCATTTTGATGCGGTATAAAGTGATTTCATATTCATGTCTTGGGCATGTGATGTAGTGCAGTATATAACTAAGGCACTACACTATATGCGCCAGCGCCAGTAGTAGTATGCCAGAGATTCACGGTACGTCCGATATTCAAAAAAAAAAGAAAAATGAAGCTCTTCCCACAAGGGGGTTTGAAGTTCAAAATGAAATAAACAAAAAATACATTTGAATTCGATTGTTACAAAATTATTATTCAATTGATTCTAAGTCCCTAAAGCACTTAAGGAGCTTGGAATGTCGTTTTCGATTTCCAACTCACGAACTCCTTTTACAAATTCATTTGGACTACGTATTTTAATGAAGCGAATCATGAATGTCAACTAAAAATATATTTTTAATATTGTGGCAACTTTTCAATATAATGTGGTAGAAAGTTTGCTCGCCACATAAAAATACAATTCTACCAAATTTATGCTCTGGCTGCAAGCTAGTGTATTTAAAAAAAAAAACAATTTTTAGTCCAGTTCAGTGTTATTATTTATTTATTATTTATTTATTCACCGTCTATCATAGACTGTATACTTTGCTTTCACAATACATCTTGTTTTTCAGTCTCGTTCAGTCATTCCAAGTCTTTTCAGTAGTACTACAGTTACGTAACTGTCTCCTTGATGATGATGTTGAGAACATTTGGCAAATACAAAATTGACAAGCAATTATATGATCTAGTTTGTTAACGATTCATGAAAATATTTCCAAGTGATCGTTATTTACTTTCAAGTTTTAATTAAAATTGTGGTACTCTTACCGAACGGTTTATTACACATTTAAGTTCGAATTTACCACAATACTTTTGATTTTCTCTGATATGTAAGCAAGATATCGTTTTTTTTTTGTATCAAAAACTGATGTGGATATAAACACTCTTCTATTCAAACCTTTGATCATTTTTTCTCGAGGCACCATTACATTCAGGAGTGAACTGTTGAAAGGAACAATATTTTTGGATGTTTTTCAATTGTCATGTTGCCTGATATCTTCGTTCTGTTAAACAACATCTGAACATTTTTAGAAAGAAAAATAAGAATTAAAATAGATCAAATAGAAAATTTAATTTGCTTGAAATCTCAATATTAAAGAATACTATCGAGAGACATTCAAAACACAAACAACGAAACAACTAAAGTGCATAATATATATTTACGTTACCACTAATAGCGGCCAGTCAAATTGTAATATTTGACTCTCTTTCAAATTCAAAATACAATTCGAATTTTCGTTCCATCTGACATAGGTATTTCAAACGATTTTGACATTTTTTTTTGCCCAAAGATTTGTTGAAGAATGTCTCATTTAAACTAAAGTATAACTAATTTCAGTCGAAAAGAAATGATTAAATTTTAAATGAATTTATAGATATCGACATAAATGGGTAAGAAATATTTGTTTCAAGTAGTGCATGCATTCCTTCTTTTTGCACTCATAACCGATATCAATGCGCAAGGTCAGTACTGAACCACAAAATTATATAAAATGTGGCTTAATAATAATTTCAACATGGAATTCGTTTTTTGTTTACTTTTTCGAATGTATTGGTTTTTCGAAAAGATTCCCAGCCCAAAGGACGCTTACTAACTCCTGCAGAGGGATGTGGAGTTTCTGAAGTGGCAAATACAAAAATTATCGGTGGAAAACGTGCAAAGCCCGGTAACATTGAAACATTTTCACTCGATTTTCAATTGGTCCAAAATGAATGTTTAACGATTTAGGTGTTTTCCCATGGATGGCATTAATTGGATATACGATGAGCAATGGAACAACACATTTTAGTTGCGGTAAAAGATCATATTATATTTATTAAGAATATTCCCGTCTATGGGCTAAGTATTTATCATTCTCACAAACAGGTGGATCACTGATTACTTCGCGTCACATTTTAACTGCAGCCCATTGCATTCGTGATAAACGGTATGATGAATAGAAATACAAATTAACTTACAATTTAATAAGAATTCAAGTTTGATTTTATTATTATTCCAAATGGAATTGAATCAATGAAGGACGTATACGGTTAGATTAGGAGAGCATGATCTTACACAGAGTGATACTAGTGTGGTTCGGGATTTTCTTGTGGTTCAAGCAGTCGGACATTCTGATTTTCATCGTGTGGAAGATTCTGGCGATGGAAAAAATGATATCGCAGTTTTGACCCTTGAACGAGATGTCGAATTCAACGGTAAATTATTCATTTCATTTCTTTTTCAAAATTTACAAGAAAAAAAAACTTGAGTTCGAAACAAATCACCTTTTTACTTTAAAACACAGACCGTATTCGACCAATTTGTTTACCTTTGACTGATGAACTTCAAAATAAATCCTTTATTCACACAAATCCATTAATTGCTGGATGGGGAATTTACGGCGAATATGCCCCACGATCGAATGTGTTACTGCAACTTCAAGTTCCAGTTATTGATAATAAAGAATGTGAAGATTTATACTACACCATGGGCAAATATTCAGAAGGGAAATTTAGCAACGCGGTGCTCTGCGCTGGATATTTGGCTGGCGGTCAAGGACCCTGTCGTGGTGATTCGGGGGGTCCATTAATGCTACCAATTTTAGAAAAAGGAACATTTCCAATGTATCAAATCGGTATAATTGCATATGGAGCTGGTTGTACACGCCCGAAAGCACCGACCGTATTTACTCGCGTTTCATATTTCATAGATTGGATTAAAGACAAAATTGATCAGGAATAAGACATATTTTTTGTCATTTACAACACAAATAAATTGAATAAAGCTATCTTTGATTTATATTGAAAGGTAAAAGTGAATTTTATCACCACGTTCTAATTGTATTTTAGGTGATCCATATTTATATAAAATATGGAAAACGTTTTAAATATTTTTATCAATTAATTTTATCATCAAACTCAAAAATATCGGTGATAGATATAATTTGTGAGATTTACTTGAGTTTCTTATATTTCCCCTGCTATTAACCCAAAATCATCACGTCAATTCCGCTCCATCCCTGGTTTTATCGAAATTATTCCTCATAAGGATCTATAGATCTTCATATCATTACTATAGAGCCGTCAACGATTATATCCTTTAGTAATTCACATTGAAACATCGCTAGTGAATTTGTTAAATCATAATTAAATTCGACAAGTCCGGAAGAATTTTGGGAAATCCAAATTCATACGAAATAACTATAGTTGATTGTTAGGTTGATTAAATTAAAATTCAATCAATCAAAATTTACATAGGCAACGGTAACATAATGTTTTATTCATAGTTAGTCACTAGGTTAGTCATGATGCATATCACCAAAAATTAATAAACTTATTGAAAGGTTGTTTATTCAAAGTTATTTAGCATTTATAATGAAACTTTATATTGAAGTGTCAAATATTAAAAAGTATTTCAGTTGTCTTTTTCAAAATATTTAGCTGCATTCATAGTTTGCGAGATACTGCTTTAAATTCGAATTGATTCAGTATGACCATTTTCCAAATATTTTTTTATGCATGTCCGCCAATTGCCCCTTGACTCCTTGTAAACCACTATTGAATCACAATGTAAACACAAACGTTAGTCAGTAAAATTAATCATTTGCGATAAATTCTTTTATTCCTACACATTAGGGAGTTGCACATTGCTGCCGCCAAGGTTGTCTCTTATGAAATCCAAATAACCTTTATAACCCTCTCTTTCAGCATAATTATTTAAAGCCGTTTTGCCGCTGAATAAAATAAAATAAAATTGGAATTGTTTTTGTTTGAGAAGCTATGAATTTTTTTTTTATGATAGGTTCTTTTTCTGTAATATTTACTGTTTAGCCACAGCTTCTTCAAGCTTGGCGCCATTTTGAACATCTTGGGCTGCTTCGATTGCGATGGCAATCAATTTACCATATAAATATGAAAGCTGCTTCAATGCTTCCATTCCACTGAAATGTTCATAAAATTAGTTGAATTCTCCATAGAAAATAAATAATAGTCGAAAAATCTTACCGAAAACTAGCTGAATCTTTCACATTTTTACCATTCATTATATCTAGAAGAAGAGCCAATGCAGCCTTGGTTATTTTAGCTGCATCTGATGATAAGAAGAGTTGATTGAAACTAAGTGTAAACAAACGTTTGTTAATAACGTATTATTAAAAAAATATTTGTTATGCAAGAAATGTATTAACCTGTCTAAACCAGATTTTGCAGTAATTTTGGCTGCCTGATTCAAATCCCCGGTTTCGAGAAATTTACCCACGCCATGATATACACTGAAAAAACATGAGATAACACAAAACAATTTCGGGACTTTTTCTTAGTTTCTTACGCTTTTCCAGTAGCTAAGGTTCCCTTAACTTCTACTGGGATTAATGGACTGTTCATCAGTTTTCCTATCAATATTGAGGCTAGGACTGTTGAGGTTGAGTTACCAGTTTGAAGGTAACTGTTCGACAAATCCCAACTGATTTCGAGAAATTCATTCATGCCATCATATACACTGAAAAATAATGAAATAACGCCATATTTTTTCGGGACTTTTTTTGCTCAATGAAATTGAGCCGCACGAATTTCGGCCGCTGCATAAAGTTATGTTAAAATGAAAAAAACGTAATATTTTTTCAGGACTTTTTTTTTTCGAATTTCTTACGCTTTTCTATTAGTTAAGGTTCCTTTAACTTGAGCTGGGACGATTGGACTGTTGAACCGTTTTTCAATCAATTTTGGGTTTAGGATTGTTGAGTTACCAATTTGAACGAAACCATTTGACAGGTGCAAAGAAATGCACAAAACAAGTGTAAAAAGTGAATATGAATTCATTGTAGCAGATATGAAAGCGAACGATGCGAAAGCATATGGCTTGAATCGAATTATATCGACTCTTTTAAATTGTAGTAAAGAACTGTGAATTCCAAATTTTGTATTGCCAATAAATTTCATAGAATTTATATAGAAAATGCAATAAATGAGCTTGAGCAAAATTGAAAAATTTATATTGACTGAATGTTTTAGTAAATATTTCTGACGTTTGGATACTTTCTTTTTAAATACATACATTTTTATTTTTTTTTTGTTCAATTGTCTTCTTGTCTGATGTCGTCGTTCTGTTAAACAAAATCTGAACATATTCAAAGAAAAAACTAAGGAATTAGCTTAAGGAGCTGATCAAACTTCAAATTGAATTCACTTAAAATCTCAAGTCTTATTATTAAAGGATCCTCTCGAAAGACATTCAAAACACAAACAACTACAGTGCATAATATATATTTACGTTACCATTAATAGCGGCCAGTCAAACATTACAAACATTACAAACTCTCTTTTGAATTCGAAATGAAATTCGCCCCAGCAGTCAAAGGTGTTTCGAACGATTTGTTCATCTTTTTGCCCAAAATAAATGTGAATTTTATCAGCACATTCTGAATGTATCACCTAAAATCGGAAAAATATCACCTACAACATAGAATACGTATCAAATATTTTTATCACCTAATTTTATTTAAAATATCATCAAAATCAGAAATCTATCGGTGATAAATAATATTTTTTTTTTAGATTTACATGAAATTCTCTTATTTCCCCCGCTATCAACCAAAACCAAATCATCATGTCATATTAATTTGACCTCGTTTCATCGATACTATTCCTTAGATCTTCATATTATGACTATTGAACCGCCAATGTTGATATCCCTTAGTAATTCACACTGAAACTTCGCTAGGGCTCACGGCATTTCTTCATCTGGAATTTCTTGGGGAATCAAAATTCATAAAAAATAAATATAGTTGATTTTATTAGGTTGATTGAATTAAAATTCAATTAATCAACATTTTCATAAGATGTTTTATTCACTTAAATGAAAATGCCATAGTCATAGTCATTATAATGACATTAGATAATTTTATTGCAACAGCTGGCGGAATACAATTTGGTAAAATTGATATTATCGTATAGCGTTTCTGTACACATTTTTACCCCATCAGGAATCTAATAAATTCATCAGCATGTCTGCAATATGACGTATCACAGAGATGGAAAAAACTTCATACTGTACAACACTTCTATTGAAATCAGATAATTTTATTTTTGAAACTTTGAAGGATAATAGTACGGATTTTTTATGTGTAAACAGTAAAGTCCTGCATCGGATATCCGTTTTTTCGGATGTCCGTTATCCGATCCGATTATTTATCCGTCCGATCCGAAAAGTTTCGGACAAGTTGGTTTCGGATGTCGGATGGAATCAAATTCGTATTCTCAGTTTGGATCGGATTCGAATGGATAAATTATTCAGAAAATTGTGGTCCGGTTGGATTCGGATATGATTTTATTATCCGATGCAGGCCATTAGTAAACAGTCAAGTTTAAGAGCTTAACATATCAAGGCAATATATCGAATTGTAGCAACGGTAACATAATGTTTTATTCATAGCTAGTCATGACCATGGCAAATCGCCAAAAATTAATAAACTTATTGAAAAGTTGTTTATTCAAAGTTATTTAGCATTTATAATGAAACTTTATATTGAAGTGTCAAATATTAAAAAGTATTTCAGTTGTCTTTTTCAAAATATTTAGCTGCAGTCATAGATTTCGAGATGCTGCTATTGTCTTTAAATTCGGTTTGATTCAGTATGACCATTTTCCAAATACTTTTTTATGCATGTCCGTTAATTGTCCCTTGACTCCTTGTAAACCACTATTGAATCAATGTAAACACAAACGTTTATCAGTAAAATTAATCTTTTGCGATGAGCTCTTTTATTCTTACACATTAGGGAGTTGCACGTTGCCGCCGCCTAGATTGTCGCTTATGAAATCCAAATAACCTTTATAACCCTCTTTTTCAGCATAATTATTTAAAGCCGTTTTGCCGCTAAATAAAATAAAATTGGAATTGTTATTGTTTGGGAAGCTATACAAAAAAATTCTTTGATTTGTTTATTTTCTGTAATATTTACTGTTTAGCAACAGCTTCTTCGAGACTGGCGCCATTTTGAACGTCTTGGGCTGCTTCGATTGCGATCGCAATCAATTCGCCATATGAAAGCTGCTTCAATGCTTCCATTCCACTGAAATGTTCATGATTATTGTTGAATTCTCCATTGCAAATAAATGATCGAAAACTCTTACTGGAGACTAGCTGAATCTTTCACATTTTTACCATTCATTATATCTAGAAGAAGGGCCAATGCAGCCTTGGTTATTTTAGCTGCATCTGATGATAAGAAGAGTTGATTGAAACTAAGTGTAAACAAACGTTTGTTAATATTATTAAATATATATTTTTTATGCTAGAAATATACCTGTCTAAACCAGATCCTGCAGTAATTTTGGCTGCCTGATTCAAATCCCCGGTTTCAAGGAATTTATCCAAGCCTTGATATACACTGAAAAAACATGAGATAACGCAAAACAATTTCGGGACTTTTTCTTAGTTTCTTACGCTTTTCCAGTAGCTAAGGTTCCTTTAACTTCTACTGGGACGATTGAACTGTTCATCAGTTTTTCGACCAATATTGGGTTTAGGATTGTTGAGTTACCAATTTGAAGGAGACCATTGGCTGCTTGACTCCAATTCTCGGCTCCGAGAAATTTATTCGCGCCATCATATACACTGAAAAAAATGAAATAACGTAATTTTTTTTTGTTCGGGATTTTTTTTAGTCGCTTACGCTTTTCCATTAGTTAAGGTTCCCGTAACTTGTGGTGGGACGATTGAACTGTTCAATGAAGTGTTCATCCATTTTCCGATCAATTTTGGGTTTAGGATTGTTGAGTTACCAATTTGAAAGAAACCGTTGGACAGGTGCAAAGAAATGCACAAAACAAGTGTAAAAAGTGAATATGAATTCATTGTAGCAGATATGAAAGCGAACGATGCGAAAGCATATGGCTTGGATTGAGTTGTATCGACTCTTTTATATGGTAGTCCTTGACGGCGAATTCCAAAGTTAACATTGGCAATAAATTCCATAGCCAAATTACTAAATTTATATTGACTGAATGTTTCAGCAAATATATGTGGCGCTTGGATACTTTCTTTTTAAATATATACATTTTTACTTACTTATTTATTGGATCAATTGTCTTCTATTACAGCCCACATTATTTTAATTTCCGTCAAATGTTAATATTATGGAGCTAATTTTCACATTAA
The DNA here is from genome assembly GCA_030463065.1 of Aphidoletes aphidimyza. Taxonomy (NCBI): domain Eukaryota; kingdom Metazoa; phylum Arthropoda; class Insecta; order Diptera; family Cecidomyiidae; genus Aphidoletes; species Aphidoletes aphidimyza. The sequence goes on from CM059999.1 coordinate 4,883,945, forward strand.
ATAGTTGCCCGTTTTAACATTCTTAGTGGCCAATTTTACTGTATTTTAGTCGTCCATTTTATTTTTTCGTCACCCGAATTCAGTAGAGCCATACATCATTACGCATTGTTTCCTTTTGAACTCGAAAAACATCACTTAATTTGATGATATTTTCACCAGTGATCGCCAACAATAAATAGAAAAATATCACCAAAATCGAAGAAAAATATAACCAAATTCATCGAATTTTGTTGCCCAAAATACCGAAAAATATCTATTTTTTTTTTCATATATTCATTATTGGGAATATTCCTTATATGAATATATAGATATATTCTCATTACCAAATTCGGCAATAACGGAAGAATTTTTCATCCAAATTCATAAAAAATAACTATAATTGATTTTATTAGGTTAGAAATTATCATAAGCTGCTAGTTTTCGATAAATGAAAATGCCATAGTCATAGTCATTATAATGGCATTAGGTAATTTTGTTGCAACAGTTGGCGGAATAGAATTTGGTAAAATTGATATCATCGTTTAGCGTTTCTAAACACTTTTTTACCCTATCAGGAATCTAATAAAACAGGCTAAACATGTTGACATTTTTATTACATTTTTCCACGAAGATTCATCAGCATGTCTACAAAATGAAGTATCACAGAGATGAAAAAATCTTCATCAAAACTTCTATTGAAATTTAATTATTTTATTTTTGAAACTTTGAAGGATAATAGTACGAATAATTTTTTTCGTAAACAGTTAAGTTTAGGAGCTTATTTAAAACATCGAGATAAAATATCGAACTGTGGCAACGGTAACATAAAGTTTTATTCATAGCTAGTCATGGCGCAAATCGCCTAAATTTTTGATTACAGTGTCAAATATTACGAAAATTGTTCAGCTCAAAGGTTTCAAGAGGCCGCTTTTGTCTCTAAAATCGGTTGCTGAACCGATTTGAGGTTTTCGAAATATTTTTTTTTGAATGTCCTCCAATTGTCCCTTGAATCCTTGTAAACCACTATTAAATCGATGTGAACATAAACGTTTATCAGTAAACTTAATCTTTTGTAATAAATTCTTTTACTCTTACACATTAGGGAGTTGCACGTTGATGCCACCTAGGTTGTCACCTACCAAATCCAAAGCACCTTTAAAACCCTGTTTTTCAGCAAAGCTATTTAAAGCCTGTTGACCGCTGTATAAAATTAAATTGGAATTGTTTTTGTTTGAGAAGCTATAAAAAAAAATTCTTTGATTTGTGTTTTTTGTTGTTGTAATATTTACTGTTTAGCAACAGCTTCTTCGAGCCTGGCGCCATTTTGAGCGTCTTGGGCTGCTTCGATTGCGATCGCAATCAATTCGCCATATGAAAGCTGCTTCAATGCTTCCATTCCACTGAAATGTTCATGATTATTGTTGAATTCGCCATAGCAAATAAATAATCGAAAACTCTTACTGGAGACTAGCTGAATCTTTCATATTTTTACCATGCATTATATCTAGAAGAAGGGCCAATGCAGACTTGGTTATTTTAGCTGCATCTGATGATAAGAAGAGTTGATTGAAACTAAGTGTAAACAAACGTTTGTTAATATTAATAAAAAATTATTTTCTATGCAAGAAATGTATTAACCTGTCTAAACCAGATTCTGCAGTACTTTTGACTGCCTGATTCAAATCCCCGGTTACGAGAAATTTATCCAAGCCTTGATATACACTGAAAAAACATGAGATAACGCAAAACAATTTCGGGACTTTTTTTTTTAGTGTCTTACGCTTTTCCGGTAGCTAAGGCTCCTTTAGCTTCTACTGAGATTAATGGACTTCTCATCAGTGTTCCGATCAATATTGGGTGTAGGATTGTTGCGTTACCAAGTTGAAGGAGACTATGGGCTGCTTTGCTCCAATTCCCGGCTACGGGAAATTTATTCGCGCCATCATATACACTGAAACAATTGAAATAACGTAATATTTTTTCGGGACTTTTTTTTTCTAATTTCTTACGATTTCCCATTATCTGAGGTTCCCTTAACTTGTGGTGGGACGATTTGACTGTTCAACAATTTTCCGATCAATTTTGGGTTTAGGATGGTTGAGTTACCAATTTGAACGATACCGTTGGACAAGTGCAAAGAAATACACAAAACAAGTGTAAAAAGTAAATAAGAATTCATTGTAGTTGATAAGTAAGCGAACAATGCGAAAGCATATGGCTTGGATTGAGTTATATCAACTCTTTTATATGGTAGTTTTTGACGGTGAATTCCAAATTTAGTATTGCCACTAAATTCCTTAGAGTTTACATATCAAATGCAATAAATGAGCTTGAGCTAAATTGAAAAATTTATATTGACTGAATGTTTCAGCAAATATGTATGGCGTTTGGATATTTTCATTTAAACTATATACATTTTTGCTTATTTATTAGAGAATTCATGGATAATATGATACAAACAATCCATTGTCTTTTGTTTTCCCTTTCAGCAAAATTGTAATTGTTTCACATATCATGCGCTTACATTTCTTAATGCAATTGACCTCATGATTAACATGATTTATTTAGATTTTTTGAAGTTCATAGAAGTTCATTAGAAGAAATCAGGATTATTTCGTAATCGTAAAATGGTAATGTATGATATGGCAGACCATTGAAACGACCGAGCTGTCATCGTTATAGAATTTAAAATATGCCAATAAGCTGATCGAAAATGTGTTTCTTCAGACTTCAGAGAGTTTAAAAAAAGCAAATTTGGATTTTGAAGTCTAATTTTTCATAATAAAATATTTGAAACACACAGAATGAATCTTGCCCATTAAGTAGATTTTAACGTAATTTCAATATAACAGATCCATTGACCTTTAACTGTCTCAATTTAAAACAAAACCGACCAACTGATTATCCCTGTTTCTCCGACAATACACGGAAAAAACACTGACAAATCCATAATTCCGAGAAAAATGTCGGGAGTTTTGTCGACCGTCCCGACCCCTGACCGAGACGCGACAATGTCAGGAGTCAGTCGGACTTGCGAACACTAGTGAATAGTGTGCTCACCATAATAAGAATCCAATAAAAAAATACTTTTTTTCAAAATATTCACACGAAAAAACCACAGAAGTATTTCGGAATCTAACCCTCTGGAGTGAAAATGGAATGGTAAAAAAAAGACGTAATGTTTGGAAATGGAATGTTGTTTATTGCCAAAAAAATGTGTGGATTCACAAATAGATAAATGTATCGAAGAATTGTACTCTTTCGTCAGCTTCGTTCATCGTGTTCTAGAATCGGCTTACGCTTTAGTCTCAACACTGGCATTTTCGACTGATGGTTTTTCATTTTTCTTGAACAACGAAATAAACCGTTTCATGGCTCTGTAGAATCATTTTGGAAAAGAAAAATAAGCTCAATGCAATGTTCGAAAAATGAATAAATGATCTTACTCATTCAAAGCTTGCTCCAATTTCTCGTCACCAACATTCTTGATAGACTCTTGTAGTCCAGCGTCCTTTTCGGCGGTTTTATCCAAAAAGGCTTTAGCACTGAAAAGACAATGGACATCGAATTTGTTTAGTGGATTAATGTTGAAATTTCTTTCAAATAATGCAATTTCATTTATAATATTTACGTTTGAGCAAGAACTTTTTCGAGTTTTTTTCCATCTTGCAATTCCTTCAATCGTATCAGTACAGCTTTGATTGCATTGGACAATTGTGTGTCGAATTTGCTGACTAGTTCCATTCCACTGAAAATAACACCAAGTGAAAGTCCATTTTGAAAAATGTGCAAATGTACCAACAATCAATTCAAACACATACCGTTCATTACCAGCAAGAAGGATATCTTTACCCTGCATTATATCTGAGAAAAAGCCCATTCCAGATGCGATGAAAGCATTTTTAAGTGCCACCTTCTTTCTAAACAGACACAAATTCACCAAAAATCAAATAGACAAAATTGTTAGTTCCGGGAACAAATGAACACACTTGAAAAAAAAAATCTCAATTTTATAAAAATAAAATAATTCTCTACGAACACAGGATCAGCTAGAATGTCCTCGATTTCACCCTTGACTTCGTCATATTTATCCTTGATAATGTTTCTTTTTTATTCAAAAAATAGATGGAAAATTATATTCAAGAATCAGTTACGTTTATGTTCACTTATATTAGACCTAGCAAACAGTTTATACTAACCCAGGTTTAGCGGAGCTACCTCCGGTTAGGAGCAAAACGCTGCACAAAATAAAAATTGGAGAAATCATGGTTTTCAACAAGATGAAGTAACTGATACTCGAAAGTGTCTAAAATGGTATGAATCGAGTGAGCTCTTTTATATGATCGATTTCGTATTCAAAGACGCAAAATACTTCCAATAATTTGACGTCAATAAATATATTCCTAAAAAACAGTTTTAATTGAAATTTAATGAGTTTTCAATTTCAACAAATGCCGTTCGAAAAAAAAAAATAATTTTCAAATTTGAAATAGTGTCTAATAGTAGAAACTATGCTTGAATTCAGGGGAATATAACATTCAGAATATTCATAGTATTTACGCAGAATTGCATTCATCGAGTAGTAGAGTTACTTACCACATGCAAAGATTAGAAGCTTGTGTGCTCTGGATTAGGGCACCCGAACTGCACACAGATAGTGAATACATTTTACTGAAGAATTAGGCGCTGGTCAGCGTTAGCAAATGAATGTTAGTATTAATATGTAGCGTCAGCCGACGCTCGAGTGTGGTGTGGCAGCGAGTGGATGATATGTTAGTATCACTCATATCTTATTTACTGTTCTCGACCACACACTATAGCGGCCGCTGTGTACCGCTCTAATCATTTGCTGTGGCTCCCTGCCGCACCACAGTCGAGCGTCGGCTGATACAACATATTAGTACTTACGGTCAGTTGCTAACACTGATCAGTAACTGATTCCTCAGTAAAATACATTCATTGTTTTAAAAGATTCCAGTTGCAATCCAAGTTATGTAGGCCAAATCTTGACTTTCACCCACTAATTCAACCACTTTTAATATCGAAACTGACAGGCAATTAGTTTGGAAAACGTATGATTGAAGGAGACTGCGTTGATATCATGTAAGTCGATTGTCAGTGTTCCCCTAGAGTTTAATATTGGTACCGTGCAGAGTATTGGCATTGCATACAATCGAGAACGAAACAAAAATACCAATACAAAGAAAATAAACGTCTGGTTCATTTACAAAGAAAAGCATCAGACAGGAAGAATCTCCTGTGACGCTTAATAAACGTCTGTAACACAGACTCTGTACTAAAACCGAGAAGCTTTAAATGATAAGAATACAAAAATAGATATTTATAGACTATAGATATTGATAACGGCACGTTTTATAGGTATGAAAATACAACGGACAAATCCAACCAAAATGCCACGGTGTCAGATTTATTTTTTCAATAATATGTTAACGATAAAAAAAAATGGTTAGAATTGTACTTGGGTAATTCTGAAAATCGTCAATTTGAGGAATTTTCTCCAACCCATATTCCACACAAATATCCACATTAGACACAAACGAAACGTTCAATTATAAAATAAAAGCCAAAATCGTTTTCATTCTTATTACGTAGACGCCTGGAACCGAATTTGAACCGGGTTTCGCAAATCTTAATTTTTGATTCAAATTCCAGAACGTTAAAATTAATATTTTTTCAAACAATAGAAAAACGGAAGAGAAGCTATGCAAAAATGGAATGATCATCCAATAGTTTTTTCCTCTGAGTTTGGAATGTTTTTAATTCCATATCAAATTTGAATAAATAGCTGAAAAAACACAAAATTTCTCTATGGTTATGAAATTTTGAGTGAATTGTCCCCAGTCAAATGATAGCATTTCCCACATCATTTTTGTCACAAAGTATTTCTTATAATTTTATGAAAATAGTATTCTTAGGAGGCAAATCCTTTTTGCTATCAATCATTAATGAGAAAAATAATAAAGTGTTTGAGACATCTTATTTTATTATTTATCTGCAAATTAAGAGGTAAATTTGAACAAAAACAAACTAAACTTAAATTTAAAACTAGTTTATTTTCATCCGGGAGAGAAGAAAATTCTAAGAAATTTGAGTATAGGAAAATTCAGGATGAAATGATTCATGTCGCCGATATTAAAACAACAAATTGATACCCTCGTTGTTGAAATAAAAACAATTGATAGGAAAAAACCAGTGATGATTCATAATGATAAAAAAGACATAAGAATTTATAGTTGGAATTCGAGTGTTATTTATTGCCAATATCTAAGCATTTCCAAAAAGATAACAGATGTCAGTATTTAATTATCGTTTCGAAGGATTGTTGGTCATTCTTCGATCGAAAGTTCCGTTCAATTTCATATGATGTGAAAAGATTCTCTCGTCAAAATGAATGGAACTCTTGGGATACTGCAAATGTTGCTACTCCTTCTTAAGCTGATGGTGCTGCTGGTGCTGTTGCTGGTTCTGATGGTTGCTTCTTCTTGAACAAAGCGATAAAGCGTCTGAAGGCTCTGTAGAATTATCAAATATGAGAATAAATAATATTATATAAGTAATGGGAACCTTCGACAACTGTATGAATGAATCTAATTCTTACTCTTCGAATGCTTTCTCCAATTTTTCGTCACCAATGTTCTTGATAGCTTGTTCGACTCCTGGGCTCTTTGGTGATTGTTTATTCATGATGGCCTTGGTGCTGAAAGAAAATTGAAAAACAAAATGTACATGAAACGGCATTCATCATTAACGGAATAGTCCATTTTCATTCTGGATATTTACAGGGTGGCAAGAACTTTCTCGAGTTTTTGTCCATCTTGCAATTCCTTCAATCGTTTCAACAAACTGTGAACGGCCTTGAAGAAATCGTTATCGAGTTCGGAAACAGCTTCAATACCACTGAAAAAAGAGTGACATTTTAATATACTTTGAATTCTTCAATGGTTAATTATTGTTCATACTGTTCGTTAGCTGCTACAAGGATGTCTTTGCCTGCCATAACATCAGCGAATGTGGCCAAAGCGAATTGGATAAAAGCGTTCTTAATCTTTTCTTGGTTTCTAAATGAGTAAAAAATGAACGAAAAATGCAATAAAAAATGAATATTTTTTTTCAATTAGTAACGGAAAAACATGTTACGCACTCTTCATTGCCGATGACATGTTTCTGTAAAACATCCTTTAAATCGAATTTTTCTCTAAATAAATGAAGAATTAAGAAGAAAAACAGTTAATTACAGTATACTCTTGAAGAAATCTTGATATTATTTTTTTGTCACGGTAAATAATTCAACTCACGCTGGCTTGGCGAAGGTGCTGGTGCCGGTGGCCACGAGCAAAACGCTGCACAAAATGACTGCTGGAGAAACCATGATTTTCAACAAGATGAGGTAACTGATACTCGAAAGTGTCTGAAGTGGATTGGATTCAATGAGCCTTTTTATACGTGTTTTTCTCCTTTTACTCGCGCAAAAATGCCAATAAATTGACGTCAACAACAGACAATAATAAAACAGTTCTAATTGAAATCATTTAATGAGTTTTCAATTGCATCAAATAATTTTTGATAAATAACAATTTGAAATGACTTTCAACAGTTTGCCTATTGACGGTTGCTGTGCACACGTGTCGCATTTTTTGCATTCATTCAGGAGATTCTTTGCTAATATTCATAAAACTGAACACAGGGGAAGTGAGAAAATAAATTATAAAACTATTTTGAGAGGTGAATATTGTCATCTGAAATTCGGCGACAGGATATAACATGGCTGCGCTATCCCGTGCCCGTGGCTTCGCCCGAGTAGCTACATTCCTACTCCCAATACAATCTATTAGAAATGTATTAAAACTTACCAGTCCATTAAAGGAATTTCTCAGTGGTATGAAAGATGCAATTGGAACTTAAATTTATGCATGGTGATATCGAATCTAGCAAACTGCAACTGAATTAAATAAATCTCCCCATTGTGAGAAGAAAAGTGATTGCATTCATGACCATATACAATAATCTTAAAATAAAGAACGATGACCAAACGTTTACCAATTTGACGTTTCTATTTGATTTACATGGAGACTTGAGCTTCAGCAATGTAAATCAAATGGAAACGTCAAACTGGTTCTGTTTTACATGAACTGTCAAGCATGGTTCTTTCAACAAGGTGGTCAAAAAGAAGGCAGAATGTTCTACGGACCGCAATCAATTTAAGGAGACGGAGTTAAAGGCCTCAATTGCAACTCCAGCGATTGCAATCATGCTGCGATTGCACATGCTTATAAAATCGCATCGCGATACCTCATTCAAGCAATCGACTTCGCTATTGCGTCCACACTGGTGGCGAACTGTGTAGAGATAACATACAAAAATACAAACCATAATGTTTAATTTGATCAGGGCAAAACGAGATGGCGTGGTCTTGCAACACTACCACATCGTTTACATTACCGAGATAGGAATGTTAAGCACCATTGCATAAGACCGGAATCCGATAAATAATCCAATCAGATGATCCATTCGCACACTTCTATATAGAATGCAATAAGTCTTTTTCCTAAAGAGACACGTTGACAGATAAAATACCCTTATTAAGATGTGTGAGCTGTTGTTATTATTATTCCCATTCCCATTCAATTGAGTAACTTTTCACGAATAACATTGTTTTGAAAACAAGACAAAATGGAACCATGGCATGTATGCGCTCAATTCCAGGCTATGGTATTGATATTCTCCTCAGAGAACTTACTTTCAAAATCGTCACAAAAACTATTAGTGACAGTGGTAATAAAAATCGTGAAACTTTTTACAAACCAAACGAAGTTTAAATAAATAAATAAATATAACAGAATATCAAAAGAAAAATCGAAAATTTTTATTTCGGAAACTTGAGTGTTTTTTATTTCGGGCATCCTTCAACGATAAAGTTCATCTGAAATACAATAGGACTGGAAACTACAGTCTTTCGTCAAAACATCATATGAGAAAATACTCGCACTCACTTTAATGTCCAACAAAACAAAAAGCCAAATAAGTGATAACTTTGTTGTCGAAGTCAGAATGTTTTTATTACCAATATTTCAGTACTTAGAAAAAAAATGCAAGCATTTAATTAAAATTGTAAGGATTTGACTTTTTTTCAGCTTCGGAAAACTGCAAATATGCATTTTAAGCCGATGGCTCCGATGGCTGTGTTGTCTCTGATGGCTGCTTCTTCTTCTGGAACAATACGATGAAGCGTTTGAAGGCTCTGTAGAATATTTTTTTTGGGTAAATAGAGTAAGTAGTGTTACATTAGTAAAAAGTAATTTTTTAAAAGTTGTTTGAATGAATCTAGTTCTTACTCTTCGAATGCAATCTCCAATTTGTCGTCACCGATATTCTTGATAGCTTGGTGAAGTCCTGGGCTCTTTGGTGATTGTTTATTCATGATGGCCTTGGTACTGTGAAGAAAATCAAAACATTCTGTTATGAAACGGCATTGACAAATAATAGTTCAATTTCAATTGAGATATTTACAGGTGAGCAAGAACTTTCTCAAGCTTTTGTCCATCTTGTAATTCCTTCAGTTGTTTCAACAAACTGTGAATTGCCTTGAAAAAGTCGGTATCGAGTTCAGCAAAAGCTTCAATTCCACTGAAAAAATAGAATGAATATTGTGTTGAAATTTAATTGAATGCAATAGTGGTCAATTTCATGTTCATACTGTTGATTGGCAGCAACAAGAATATCTTTGCCTCCCATAACATCGGCGAATGTGGCCAAAGCAGCTTGGATAAGAGCATTTACGAGCTTTTCTTGAGTTCTGAATGGTAAAAAATAATAATTAGTAAAATAAAAATAAAAATCTTTACAATGAATGGCATAAACAAGTTTTATACGAACTCTGGATCACCGAGAACAACTTCTTTGAAGTTGAATTTTTCTCTAAATAAAAATTGAATAAAATAACAGTTAATTGTACACTCATTTAATGAAATCTCTATACATTTTTTTTTTTTTTAAATTAATGAGTCACAACAAATCTTTTTACGTACGCAGGCTTGGCGAAGCTGCCAGTGCCCAAAAGCAAAAAGCTGCACAAAATGAATGCTGGAGAAATCATGGTTTTCAACAAGAAAAGATATCTGATACCCAAAAGAGTCTGAAGTGGTTATGGGTTGAGTGTGCCTTTTTATATGATCCCATTCAATTTAAATACGCAAAAAAAATACTTTCAATATGTTGACGTCAACACACGAAATACAGTCTAAATTGAAACCATTTAATGAATTTTCAATTTCATCAGATAGTTTTTGAACAACAAAAAAATAACTTTGAAATGGTTTCTGACTGTTGTATTTTTGTTTGAATAATAAGAAACGTTCAAGTTGAACGGTTCAACATTATTGACATAGAATAAAACTGGCATTTACATTCGCACAAAATGAAATGCGTAGAAAAGTATCATATTCTGCGTCTTGACATTGGTTTTTAAGTGTTTATTTACTTTTCAATGTCAACCGTAAGAACACCACAATTCAGCTTCAGATGGAAACATCACCTACGAACTTATTTCTGCAGTGGGATTCGAAGAGATTTCTTTGTTTTAGTGTTTCTGAAATGGAGTCTTTTATACACAACTAGAAATGTGTAAGGGGGAAATGTCCAAAACAGTTTTATGGGGAAAAATCATTCAATAACAGTAAAAACGGAAGAAATTAGTGATCAACTAATTTGCCTTGTGAGTTAAGGCAATCCATAGCGCATGCTATGCTACCGTTTCCCAAATTTTGGATGCATTTATTGCTTATCGCATAAGCTACCAAATATTCTCTTGAAGAGGTAGATCAATTTGATTCCAAATCCAACAATCTCTCAAATGATGCCTCTTTTACAACTCCTCAACTACTTTACATTTTTGAAAAATTTGGTTTTTATGATGGACTCAGTAAAAAGTTCATTTCTATTATCCAATCAAAAGGAAAGATATTAAAAAAAAAAACAAAAAGAAATATATTAAAACAGACTTGATGATTTGAATTGAATTGTTATTTATTTTCTATTATTCTAGCATTCATAAGATGACAGATGTTAAAGAGATGCTTTATGCATATAAAGCTGTGAACTGTTGTTATTTTCAGCTTCAATTGTCGTCTGCTTTGTCGCCACTTCTATTCTGTATTGATTGGTTCAGCTTGCTTCTTCTTGAACACGGTTAAAAACTGTTTGACAATTCTGTAAGATCATTTCAAGAATAAATAATTATAAATGTTTAACACTGTAAACTACTAAAGGTAAACATTGTTGATTGCTCTTACTCTTCGAAGAGTTTTTTCAAATTCTCATCGCCAATATTCTTGACAGCTTCTTGAAGTCCTTCGCTCTTTTGAGCTTTTTTATTTAAAACAGCTTTGCCACTAAAAGAAAATCAAAAATGAATTGGTGTTTGGATTTTCCACGCCCCCACAAAAAATGGGAATTAATGTTATTTACAGATTGGCAATAACTGTTTCAAGTTTTTTTCCTTCTTGTAATTCCTTCAATCTTTTCAATGCACTTTTAATTGCACTGGCTAGTTCTGAATCAAGTTGACCAAATGCTTCGATGCCACTGAAAATAAAAACACAAACAACCATTTTCAAAAATATTCGAATGCGTTTAATGGTAGCTTTAATCCTTACCGTTCATTAGCTGCAACAAGCACATCTTTACCAGTCATTATATCAGCAAAAAATCCAATAGCAGCCTGGATGAGGGAATTTACAACTTGTTCCTGGGTTCTAGAATATATTTAAAAACCATTATGCCATGAGAATAATATTCCAAAATTTGACAAAAATCCGCATGTTTTCGGAAAAATAACGAATATATCTTGAATTTTTAACAAATTGAAGCAAAAAAAAGATGAATCCACTTACACTCCAGCACCGAAAACAGCCTGGATTTTGGCATCATATTTGCCGCCGACGCTAAATAAACGTGAACAAATCAAAATATTTGTAAAATAAATTATATCAAACCAAATATCAGTAGTACGAATCAATCAAAAAATTAGATCAGAATAAAATTGAGAATGCGTGAGAGATGTGTGTGTTTTCTGTCCAACGTTTTCAACACACTTTTTAACAAATATATAGTTTGATGGTTATTGTACCATCACTTTTATTCTGAGCCACTCATACATTTTCGGTCAATAATCGATTCTTTTCAAAACAAAAATATGAACCACAACAAAATATCTCTACAAACCTGGTTTCAGCAGTAGCTCCGATGGTTTCAGCAGTGGCTCCGGTGAGGAGCAAAGCACTGCACAATACGAATGCTAGAGAAATCATGGTTTTAAACAAGAGGAAGAAAGTGATACTAGAAAGTGTCTGAAGTGGTTTGGATTGAGTGTGCCTTTTTATATGATCCACATTTTATTAGCGTACTTACGCAACATGTCCTAAATTAACGTCAACAAATGGTATAAAAACAATAATTGAATTCTATTTTAATGAGTTTTTAAATTCATCAAATAATATTCGAAAAAAATGGTCTGGCGATTTTAAAAAGTAGAACATATTTTCTTTTTTGAAATTACAGAAAAAAAGCTAAATTATTAAAGATTCTACCAAAAAAGAAGGAACATTTTATTTAAATGATTTTTATTTTTTTCTGATCAATTATCACTTCTGATAAACAGCAATTAAATCAATAAAGTGTATGAGCCAAGTCATTTAGTACGCAGAAGAACGATGAGGGTTAATGGAATGGGAAAACAGATGTCGTTCGTAATGAGCAATATGTCATATATTGTTTGTCGTCATATGTATCTGACGACATCTTTTTGCAAATATAAATCAAACGTATAAACATATTTATCATGGGAAAGTGCCAAAATTGGTCAACATTTACACAGTTTTTGAAACTACAGTTGGCAGGACGAACAATGTGGACATTGAATTGACCCATTCATTTCTTTGTTGATGAACAGTCAAACGCACGTACAAATAAACATGGGTAATATAAACTAGGTGCGTTGAACATAAAACATGTAAGACGTATGAATGTTTTAGATTTATTCATGACAAAACTCTTAGCACTACCAACTATCTCATTTTTGGAATATCGAAAATTTTGGCATTCTTCTCATATGTTGATTATCGAGAGATCGTTTATTTTGCAGCACCTTATGTGAGTTGAATCATCAAGTGAGCAGTACTCTCAATATGAAAAATAGGTTGAAAATACAAGAGTCCTAAATCATCACAATATATAACGATAGGTGGTACAGTTACCAGAATTTGTACAAATCAATCATAGGATTGCTTATAATCTGTATGGTAGCACTTTTATACCGTTTGCTCGCAATTGCAACGCATAAACACTAACACAACGAAAATACTTACAGACTCTGTTCAACATGTCATCTGTTCAATGTACACTTGTACACGCACTCATTCAAAGTGGCGCTATCCAGTCACGTACATTTGTACCTAGAACGATATTCGTATGGACCGTGCGAAACGTTTCGCACGATTTTAACAAATATTCGATTGCATTTGAAAGAGACTGGTTTCTGGAAACCCCAATGATTTTTAGACAGTGCATCACTTTCACACAGCGCTATAGAAATTAATGTTCCATTCAATGAATTGAGTATTAAAAAAAATCAAGATCTGATTGAAAAAATTGGTTTTATTAAGAGATTTCGGAGTTCAATGAGTTGAATAAAAAACAAAATATTGTGTCTTATCATTCATCCCAGATTCAATCATCAAATTCTAAATCTATGAAAAAGTCATTGAATGTTGATCGATATGAATAGATCACGGGGAAATAATCATTTGATCACCACCATTTTGGATTGGTTCGTTTAGATTAACTAAATTGTTTGTTAATCCATCCAAATAACTTCTTGGCACTTCTGTAATTGGAGAGTTAATGAAATTGAGAATGAGTCAAACATAATGTTCGTAAGCTGCGTTGAGGTTATATTTAGTTAATGATTGTTCTTACTCTTCCAATGCCTTTTTGGTTTTCTCCTCACCAACACCTTCTACAGCTGCTTTAAGTTCAGGAGATTTTTCAACACTTTCGTCTATAATTTTTTGAGCACTGAAAGAAAACCCAATATGAATTAGTTTTTTTTTTTGTCTTCAAATTACAACTAAATAATTCAATTGAAATTGAATTCATGTTAAAATATTTACACTTCAGCTGCAACCTCTTCAACTTTTTTCGATTTTTGCCCTGTGGCGTCCATAAGTCTTTTCAATGCTTTTTTAACTACATCTTTAGTGTCTGGATCATCAAAGCCACCCACGTGTGCGTTTACTGCGAACATTGCATCACCCGCGCTGAAAATGTAATGAATCAATTCAGTCATTTCATTTTAAGCTATTTATTTATTTTAATTCACTGACTTTGCATTAGCTGCTTGATAGACATTTTTACCAGTCATTAAATCAGCAAACATGCCCAATGCCAATTTCGTTCCAGCAGCTTTAAGCGGGTTTATTTTTGTCTCACTAAAACCAAATAAACACAAACAAATCAGATTAATTTTATTTGTCATGGGAAAAATGAATCTGCTGAAACAAGATCCTTGATAGAATTTAAGTTTTCACTAAAGTGGTACAGTCAACCATGTTTGCGCACTTAGTACACGTAGCAAATTGGTTGGCTGTATCTTTGACAGTGGTTTGGTACACGTAGTGAGTCGTGATGTGTTTTGTCATTTCACGGCACGGCTTGCAACACAATTCTAATTTTATTCTTTTATGTTTCAATGCAATTTTTTGTTTTTTTTTCGAATAGTTTATTAAATATTGAAATATGAAAGGCTGAAGTATGATAATGTTCGATTTGATTGTATAAAATAAACTTGTTTACAAACCTGGGAACAGTGGAATTGGTTGTAGCGGTTGAATTCGTGGATTCTGTAGAAATCGGGGATTCAGTAGGATTAACAGAATCAGCAAAAGCACCGCTGAGAAACAAAGCGCTCAACAAAACAAATACTGGAGAAATCATGATTTTTAACCAGATGACGATAAATACTTGAAGGTGTCTGAAATGGTTTTTAGTGAGTGGCCCAATTTTATATAACACGCTTTCATTTATGTTTTTACTTATTTTTGCAAAACTTCTAAAGAATTTACATCATTAAACTTTATTACAGAAGTTTCTCACGGAAAATTCAACAACTTGGAAGTCATGAAATGTTCCCAAAACAATTCACAAAATACAGACATTCAATTTTTTGTTGTTCATTTTAAAATAACAAACCAATTTAAATGTTCGTTATTTTGTGGCGTCTCAATTTGTTTTCATTGGTTTTCATTTCAACTATCTTTCTAGCAGACGAACGTCACATTTCATTTACCAGATGTGGAATTCTAAGAGATTATTCATACCGTTTCTTAATGAAAATTTCGACCGACATTGTTCCACCCATGAAATGGAAATAACGTAGAAGATCTTGACACCCATAGTATGATGTTTTGTTATTCCTTATTTCAAATTTAGATCAAAATATAATACCGGTAGCGAACATAGGCTATATGACGCACTGAAAAAGATTGTAACTTTGAAACTCACGATCTTTAGTAAAGATTCTTTACCACGGATACAGCTACCAGTGGTAACTGGTTCTTACATTCGTTGTTTAGTTATAATTAAATAATAATTATTGTGGCTCGTCATTTTATGACGTTATTTCAATATTAGTTACGTAAATCGTACAGTTGGGACCATTGTTAATCATATGACTTGATCAAATGACGCACTCTGGTAATTCACACTTATTGGCCAACTCTTATGTCAGGTAGTTTACTTGAAACGAAAATGATCTATTTCAATATCATGTCAAACTTAATTTTATTGGGTTCAATTATTAAATACATATCATTCGATTCGATTAAAATGATTAAAACTATCCATTGAAGATCAAAGTATTGCGAATTAATATTTGACAGATGGCGGCCACGATCGAAACGAAATGTCATGGATATTTTCATGATCAAAACATGGTTTAATGAAAACGATCATTTTGATTCGGCATTTTTCTTCAATAAATCACGCACGGCATCTTGCAAAGCCTTAGCTCCATCACCATTAAGCTGTTGATAATGTGGCAATTTCGATAAGCGATCCATCCATTTGATAGTTTTGGAATGTTTTGATGGGTCCAACGGGATGATTTCTACCGCAGATGCCGCTGTTGCAACGATACATAAATCAGCAATTGTCATTTCGTCACCACAAACAAACGGCGTGTTTTCCAAGAATCGTTCCAAAATATCCCAAGCCGTTTGAATATATTGTATACGATCAGCTGGCATTTCAGTTGACTTGTAATACAAAATAGGCTCTTACAAAAAGCGCAAACGTGCAAACATATGGCCTGAATCAAAGTGCAACCGAGCATCGACAAGTGCACGCTTTGCCAAATCTTTTGGATATAAACGATCGGTTTTACCGTACTTTTCACACAAGTAGGCACAAATTGCATGACTGTCAGCAATCAAAATGCCATTGTCATCGAGAAGGGGAACGGTGTGCTGTGGATTGAGCTGTAAATGATTTTGTATAGAAAAAAAAACAAACAAAAAAAAACAAAATAGAATCGAAAATGGCTGAGCACTTACAAATCAAACTAACCTTAATGAACTCTGGTTTTGTGTGCTCAAGATTCAATAAATCAATAGTTTTCTATTAATTGAAAAACCAAAACTCAAAGTATATTGAAGTGCATTCATCCAGCTGAACGTCTATTTTTCTTGGTTTGACCTTATTTGACCAATTTACGCTAAGGAATCGATTGCCAAGTGATTTGGAACGATACAAGTTCGTGTTGTGGCCGAAAAACGCACTAGTTTGCAACAATCTTCCCAACTCTCCATTACAGGTGTAAATTCATCTTTTTGTAGGCTATTTTGCATGAATGTAACAACAACATAAGAATGCAACATACAAAAACAAGAATAGTTTGAGTGGTTTACTTGGTAGCACGAAAGACAAAACAGAAGAGATGAAAAAATCGTGCATTTATCGTATTGAGTGCAATGTCTGTGATGCTGTGTATATTGGTCAAACAAAGAGATCAATAGAAACTCGGTTTAAAGAACATGTTAAGTGTATTGAACAAAAACACGCATACAAGTCGGCGTTTGCCGCTCATATTTTGGAACATCAACATTCAAGCATTACAAATGAGAATGTAAAACTCCTTAAGAGTGCCACCGACGAGCGTAGACTTGATGCCTATGAATGTGTGTATATAAAAACCACCGACCACACAGTGAATCTAGACAATGGCAATATCGATTCAGTACTCTTCTCTCTTATCGCAAAAAAGAAGAAAAAGAAAAAGAAATAATAGACAATAATTTGACGGTATTGGTGTGAGTTCAATACATTTGTATTTTAGTTTTGGTGATTTTTATGCTGTGTGTTTATGTCAATGCTCCAGTTTCTCTTTAGTCGTGATTGCTGATGATGACACGTAAGACCGTGTCGAAATGCATTCAGGTTGGTCGCTCAGTAAATTTCGTTTTATTACTAGTAATTTAATTGAATTTTATTTATTGATTCGGTGTAAAATCAATAAGGTGTTATCGTGTTTGTGGTCCACAAATTGTGGATATAAGTATTTGGCTGGCAAATTTCGAATTGTTTATGTCAGCATAAAAAATCACAAACGTCTAAATCATCAATGACACATACAATGTCACCAATTGCCGAAAATTGCTTTGAATTGTTTTACAGATTTACATTTTCGATATTTTATTAATATGTTAATAACCAACATATTGTAATAAAAAAAACGTCTTATTAACATATTTTTTTAATACCATATTTGGTTATTAACGTTAATAAATTATTTTTTTATTAATATGGTAACAATAAGTGGCAAGTCATTGGAAATTTGAACGGATGTAATGTAAAAACTATGGAAAATGTTAGAAAAAACATCTAGGTGCACACACATGGTGTAGGTAATACCTAATAGGTATTGTACAATCAGTCAAAAATATCGAATCCATCAAAGTGAGTTTTTATATGTACATTCTATGCGATTGAACCATTTTTCCTAACGTGAATCTCACAACATTTGCAGTAAATAAAACTGATTGCGTAAAATATGAACAAGCTATTAGTTGAATTGAACAGGTGTATAGATTGTCGTTCTTGAGTAGGCTGAATAAAGTGGTAACACGAAAATATGCATGAAAATTACTTTATTGACGCCATTCTTCTAAAATTCAACATTTAAAAGTACACGAAATAAATTAATATGAAAAGTGATTTGATTCATTTCTATTGTTGACCTCTTTTTAAGGCTGGTTCGGTCAGTATACTTATCTTACTATAGCATCATCAAAAAATTACTCTCTTAAGAGAACAAAGACTCAAATGATAATAATTCATGCGGAAATTATTGTATAAATTTCTTTTGGATTTAGAACAAGGGGGAAACGACAACCTTTCTGCCATTAGAAACGTCAAAAGTATCTTCAAGTACCTTCAGAATATCGAAACTACCGCCAATGAATCATATTTCTCCAGCAATATAGCACATTATCATAGTGCTAGAAAAATACGAGTCATTGGCTGTATGTCAGACGTGGTATCACTTTGAAATATATTCTGTATAACAATTCACAGTAATCTTTAACTTAATAAAGTCTTTCGAGCATAAAAGATAAACATGAGCTGCACGAACCAATACTAAAGGTTGAATCATAAACGTGCTAAAAACTTGAAGCAAACTGCAACTGGTGCACTGTGTATGTGTTATATCAAATGTTCATGAAGATGAACGCAGTAAATTAAGGGAGCTAATTATAGTAATTTAATTAAGCTCAATCGGCAATTCAAGTCAATAAAACTAGTGTCATGTGCATAATATTGAAAGTTCTTTTCATTGGTGCATTTCAACATTTGTGATGTTTTTACTTAATCATAAAAGGTTCATTGCAACCATAAAAGGGACCTTAATAAGACCTCATTGAACAATATTCAATGAATATCTTCTGAAATCTATTAAAGAAATTCAGATTAGACCCAAAAAAATCAGAAAGTTAAATAAAATAGATAGATTTAAAAAAAAAAGCCAAAGATGATGTACCTCTCAGCCTACCAAAAAAAAATTGAAATTAATGACGGAGCCCACGAAGCATTGAAAAGTATGAATATGAGCCAGTCATAATCTGAAATCAAGTTGAACCATTTGATATTACAATTTCATTTGATATCATCCAACACTTTGAATCAATATGTATACCTTTTTGAGAACTTCACGTGTGCATTGTACGTTCATGAATCCTTCGATATACATTGGTTGTTGAGAAACAGCAATAACCATTGGTAAATACGATTTTAATTCCCGTGGAAATTCATTCCATGTGCAATTCCATATGGTTTGGTTGATATCTTCAAATTGACTTGTAACTTCATTGCCGAATATGCATAAATAGATCATATAAATTAACACAAATATAAAAATAACCGTCAAACGCCAAATGTCAATACCATTTCGTTGATCAAATGCCTGCAAATGATTTATTACAATTAACAAGATTAAATTGAATTCGTGGAATTGTTCTTTATACGTTGTTGCACATTGAAACGCACTTCATCAACATTTAACAAGGCAATCGCAATGATTGGCGTTGCAAATCCGAAAAAGGCCGTCAAAAGAAGGCTGAATGTATCCGAAAACCGTGCTATTAATCTGTCAAAGAAAATGTTTTATTTGAATGACAACAATTTTCCAGTTAGTTAAAAATAGTGAAGAAAATGAATGTTTACCCTTTTATCTCCGAATGAAATTCAATAATAGCACTAAAACGTTTGATTACATCGATGCGTGTTTTTGTTGTTAAATTGCGATTAGCACCGACAACGATATCATTTAAATCGGTCCAATTCATAGTGATGTCAATTGAATAGGCTACAAAAATCTGACACGTTCCACAAAAAATGATCACAATAGTCATTATAAGCGCAGCACCACCGAGAAGCCACACGGATTGTATAATCATTGCTATAAAATAAGTCACAGGTGATTTCCAATTGAACGGCAATCTATATAAATGCGAAACACAATTATTCCGAATAGATTTGATATAAACTGATGGTTTTCTCGTTATTTTTCATGGTTCTTATTGAACATTAAACAGACAGGAGTTGAAGATTTTATAAATTTTTTTTTTTTTTTAATTCGATTTTGTCGGGGGTATCCTAGACATGATACAACTGATAGAACTGATAGAACCCAGGAGGAACTTCGATTAATGCACAACGTATTTATTTCATTGTCACGGGAACAGTGGTATCAAATAACCAAATTGTTTTTAAACGGTTTTTCGTCTTTCTTGGTGATCTTCACTCTTTTCTATTGGTGCTCACTCAGACAGCTCAAACCATTTCGTTGATGTGACGCGCTTCAATCACAACATTTGTGTTCTTTGGCTATCGATACTGTCTTCGTGTTGAGTGTATAGCGGCCACGTCATTTATCGTGTGCATTACATGTGCGAGTCAACGCGATGTGCTCACACGAAATATCGTATGAGCGACCGAATGCATTGCGTCGGCTCGCAAATATAAAGCACACGAAAAATAATGTAATGGTCAATACAGTGCCGATGCGCATTGAGCATATGCTCACACGATTAATGTCCAATAGGAACCATAAAAATAAAAAGGAAGCATTTTTGTTGTTGAAAAATTGAAATGTCCAAAAGTTAAATTATTTCGACCGTCCAAATAGACCAAAGTCTTCGAGACATTTCAATTCAAAACGCTTTACAATGATGTTTTATTGCAAAATGCTATTACGTGACTGGTAAAATTGGCTGAAACGATTTTGCTTCATTATGCATAAAAAAATATCTGTAGTACGAGTGAAAAATATTCAAAATTGGACTCAACGCTGCAGACGAAAACAACCATGTAAGTGACTTTCGTAGAAATTTGTCGGAATTTTGAATTTCTTGTGCATACATTTCACGTATTGCCGGTGGTACACTTCCTGTACAAATTGAAATTCCGTGATTAATGTTTAACTAGCCTAAAAACCAATGAATAGCAAAGAAATAAAACTGGCTTACGGATTTTGATGACACTTTCCAAATCGTCTATGAAAGCAGACAACTTTGATTTTCTCAGTAATATCAAAATGTACAATGCCACACGCATAGAATTTAGAAAAATGAACAACATACTATGGAAAAAACCGCTGGCACCGTGTGTATTGAAAATTAAATAATGTCCGATTGCAGAGATGTATAAAACTAAGCATGTTGTTGTTGCAATCACATGGACCGAATTTAATGCTGATTTATATTTGGAATCTTGTTCAAACATGGGAAAAAAGCCAAACAATTTGAATAATTTTTTTGCGGTGGTTAAAATGGTCATATTTTATGTATTTTATGTCAATTAAATTTTCTTTATTTAATCAAATTAATTGTGATTTGACTTATTGGATGAATGTCTCGTTTATTCAAAGTACTGTGTAGGTTTCACTGATGTTTATGTTTGATATCGAATTGAAAACTGCACAAAATTAAATCAGCGTTGCGGCTTTTATACCTTTGAAATGATGTTAAATATTTATAAAGAAAAATCACTTTCAAAAGAATTAATTCAGAACGGGACCGGTGAGTTACGTCACTAAACGGTGTCCGATGTTATTTTTCCGAAATCACTTTACTGCATAACGTCTAACCTCTTTGTGTTTAATGCCAATTAAAGCCTTTGACATCAAATTTATCGAAAAGCAATTAACTCGCTAGTGCACACGATCACCTTTGGGCAAACCTTGCCCAATCCACAACTTTTTAGTTGACATCGAATTTCACGAGGGAACGTGAAGCACCTGTTTAGTTGCCAACAAAACTGCATGTAAAACACAGGGATTTCACCTGTCAATTGGTCCTACTTTTGTACAAGGGCTTAAAATTCGGTTCAAATTCGATACTCCGTATTGAGCCCTTTGGTTAATTTTACCTGGGGCTATAAATCCCCGGAGCTTAATGACTTCAGGACAAGGTAAAGCATCACATTTTTTTCTTAAAAAAAAAAGAGATCATAATTTGAACGAAACACCGAAAAAACGGTTTGAGGATTTGGAGGAATGTTCAAATGAAACGAACACCGAATACACTATGCGACGTTATGATTTTACTTGTAATTTGTTTGGATGGATTCAAAACATTTCATATTTTAATCCCTGTTTTGTAAATTAATGTCGTGGGAAAATAAACAAATTTCATGAAAATGCATCGAAAACACAAAACGGGCGATAAAATCAAACAAAGCATTTTGATATTTTTATCCAATGTCATCGCTATCAAAAAGACAAATTATGCCACGTCAATGTTTTGAAATCGATACATTTCCATATTATTCGATGCAAACTAGAAAACATCTGATTTTATATGGACATTTACCCATAGTTTTCACATGATAAATAATGTGAACATGCAACTGGCTTAAAGGAAAGGTCACTAAATCCCTCGATTATTTCAACTCAATCCAAAAACATCGTCTCGGATAGATTTTGTTTCACAGAAAGGAAAATATTACAAAAATGAGACACTAAAATTCTTAAATAGGGAATGAGACACTTTTATGTCTTATTTTTGAATTTTTCATATATTTTCAATACATTTTTGAATTGAAAATCTAATATTTGATATTTGGTGGTGAAACTAAACGGTCAATTGGTGTTTTGATGTCTTTCAACACAGTTGAGAGTGTATGGGCATTGAACATGGATAGTATTGTACTCTCTTTTTGCCGCATTCGCCACCCATAGGCTTGCATATTGTTTATATTTTTCTTCTTCCTTTTCGTCTATTGATTTGTGTGGTGTGCGAGCAACTTAATGCAAAACCGTGCGCACATCACAAGAAAGCAAGAGAATGAGCGTATCACTGTGA